>JASFAT010000750.1:0-410290 GCA_031353405.1 Baronia brevicornis | reverse complement strand
ATTGAAGAGCAAATTCCGTTGTCAAGTCATCCTTGTCTTTATTGTCTTTGTCTTTGTACTGTCTCCAATCTGCGGGTCTTATTATTCCTTTTCTATAAAGTTTTCAAGACCTCAAGATCAATTATGTGATTTTCAACAATACCTTACACTAAAATCAATATGAATTTAGCCGTAATGGACCATTGTTGTACATTGTGTTACTGTAATCTCGAAGTTTTGGGGATCGCAGACCGCAGTCTTATTATTAATTGCTGAATAAAATGCATTGCCTTGGATTATTTGTAGAAGATGGGTAAATTATATGACGAGCTTTTTACGCTTCGACGGTTTTAATGATATCAATCGTTGTAATAAAAGAAACAAGTTAAAACTTGAAATTACGACGTAATTATGCATAGAGAAGTAGAATTTATTTAATAATATTTCAAAGCAAGAAATGGACTCACCCTTTAATAGTAATATTAGATAAATTGTACAAGAGATGGAAAGCATAACTGCACGTAGAATATGAGAAACGGTTGTCAAGTGCGAAATATCTCAGAATTTATAAAGCCATTTGGTTTTGCAATAACATTACTTTTGGTCATTTTGCTCATCGCGATCCCTTCGTACAGTTTGTGAAGACAGATCAAGACATAAGTAGGTAGGTACTCGAAATAAAACCGGTTGAGGCTTTTACATACGACTCGTTATTCATATTTCAAACTAATTTCTCGTTTTCTTCGCATCTACTTTAATTCACTCTTAGGATGCTTAAATAAGGTTGATAGGAATATTCTACATCGTGTTTTATACGAATAATAATAAATAAAATCATGGATTACATTAAAAAAGAAATCTGCTTCTATAAAATCATTTAAAAAAACATATTTTTTTATCTTTAATATATCCTGTAATGTCTTTTCTTAAGCTCTTCGATTTATTAACATCTATTTCATCATATATATACACTAACTCAAAGTTGCCTTGGCGTTTTCTGTACCGCAACATTTCTTGCCAATTGTTGGCCCGTAGATTCAGTAGATAGAAAGTACCTAGAAAGTTCAATCAGCCGACGACAGAAGATGAAATTAGAAGATGCGAGAGGACAAAGAATACCGATTGGCTCATCTCATTTCTCTGATATCTTCTATAAGTGTGTGCCAATTATTTACGTGATATCGATAAAAGTATTAATAATGGTCAAGTGAATCAGTACCACAATCATAGAAAACAAACTAGTCTGTAGAAGTTGAAACGTAGTACCTGAATCAGTGCGATGTATAATATGTTTCCCAAGATCGATTTTAGTTTTTAAGGGTTATGTGGAATAATTAAGATTTTTACATTGAAAATTTAAATAAGATACGTAAAATTAAGAACCTCACTCTGCTTGCCTTTAATCTTTAATGTTACCGAAATATGATTATTGCTTCATCTAGCTAAAAGGCCTCTTACACTACAATTGATATTGCAACAGTTATTAGTTTCAATTAACAAAAAATGTACATTTATAAATCAATTGTAATTTGTATAATATAAATGATTCATGTTAATAGTTCTCTGATAAACTGACTAGTTAATTACAACTTCACTGTATATTGTCACTCACTGATTGTCACAACATCGAACTGATTTTAATACGCTTTTCAAAATATTTTTTTTCCGGGAAAATAAAATGGCTCAGCTTTTATTGACAGAGTAATGAATTCCTCTGTAGCGCTGGTTTTCAGACACTCCCTTCCCGCTAGATGTTATGCGGGAGTCTCTCCCGCATATACACATATATACAGTCAGACTCACGCATATACATATATGCCTTCTTATATGAGATATAATCTTATAGTAACACTCATATGTGTGTGTATGGGATTCATTATTGATTAAAAAATCTTTTGAATTTAGATGATTTATTTATAAATAAATAGATAAATGGTTTTAGTCATGTTGTATATTTTTGTAGCATGGTATCTTTTAAGCAGAGCTGCATTTTAATTTTTGTAAATTATTTAAGATCTCTTAATGTTTTAAATTTTCTGTAGCAAGAATTTTGTAATATTCTTTCAAAATAAATTTTCTGTAGAATCTTTGTATTGTGTTAATGTACGATGGCTTCTGTGTGAAATTTCTTTGAAAAATCTAAGTTTTTTGGAAAGTAAGTCGGATTTTTTATATCTCCCGGGTCTTACATTTTATAGATATTCAAAAGTATCCAATTCGTCGTGACATTAGTTTTGTTGTTATATTAACATTCCCTTTGCAGATTTCTTTAACACCCCTTATTTTGTGTGCACTTGAACGTGTTGCTGTCTTATCTGAGAGCGCATATACCTTGGTTAAGACGTTATTTTTAAACATCTTATTAAGATTGTCATAGAGGGAACAAATTATGCAAATGGTATCTTGTATAACAAATGAAAGTCATACTGGTAATGTTCTGTCGGTTGCAATTAATGAGTGGCATTTTCGCCACTCACGGTACTGTCAGTCTTCTCGGCGGAAGTCTGTCAAAACGTTTTGACAGATATCGGACCTATCGCGTAATGTTATACATCATTATGCTCATACAAAATTGACGGGTGCATCGTACTTCAACCTGTTATACAATGTATTTGTTTTGTGTTGATACTGACATAACCTACATAGCTAAAACGTGTTATTAAATACAAAATACTTACGGCATATCGCACGTTAATAGAACATTTTATGTTTCTTGTATCTGGTACCCTTTTTTTGGTAAAAACACAATTCAAACGCACACGCAGTTTATTCAGTCAGGTGCGCCTGTTGCTTTCCCGTTTAAATAAACAAGGAATGGATATGAGTCGGAATGCAGAAATGTGCCGGAGAATTAAATTCACCGATGTAGGTAGTTGCCTAAGGTGCCAAACTAAAATGGCAAAAGACTGGTTACAATTGTTGAAGAACTGACAAGCACTGGAGTTAACTAATGCTGGATTAAATACTGCATATCGGCAAACGTCAATAAATATATAAATGCCAATTTGAATAAATATCATTTGTTTTCTTTATATGGAAATCAAAGTCATATTGAATAGACGATAAATAGATTCCAAGTAAAAATAGATTCCAAATCTATAGATATCTATATCAGTTATAAAAAAAAATAACTCCTATAAAAAAATACTTTCAAATAACATTGACAAATCACGATCAATCTCACAACAACCATTTATGGCAAATCGCACAGGCATATTGCTTTAAGAGAAAATTTCAAAGTCATTATGTAGAAACTTGACCGATAAACCGAAGGTTCTATTGGGTTTGAACCCAGAAGCCCTTCGTATGAAGCTGCTCTCTCCTCACGTCATGGAAAGATAACAGATAATAGTACGCCGTCAGCGAGCGAAAACAGTGAGAACGTCATTAATTTTAGTAGAAATTTAACTTTTCTTTTAAAAATACCTTAAAGAAAGTTTAAATCTCACACTAATAGAATTTTAATTGTATTAGAATATGACTGGGCATAATTTAGCATATAAAATAATGTTATTAACTGTTGTCTATGATAGGTGGTGGAATAATTATTTAAGATCAATAATAATATACTTACTAAAGCCACGATATGGAGACACTTATCAAATTTTTATTTTTTTATACAAACGAAAAAGATGGTGATAATCATCATATTTCACAGAGGAAATTATTTGGATTTTATGCTCTCAACATTCACCGAACAAAATACTAAGAAAACGGTTTTCTGAGAGTGTGTAGTACCTCTCCGGGCAAGCAAACCCATTTATATAACAGAAAAGAATTTTCAAAAAAGAGTAGACGAGTGCTGTAGTGTAGATCGCGTCTTTGCAAACGCAATGTTAGAAGCCCCCCAGCTAGTTGGTGCGAAGATTTACGCCAGGCGGGTGGCAGAGACTAGATGCATGTAGCCGAAGATCAGGCTAGGTGGCGCTTTTTGGAGGAGGCTTATGTCTAGTAGTGGAATGTTGCAGACAGTTGATGATGATGATGAAAGTGAAAAATATTGCGGTTTCACATTATTTTGTTACTTTTAATGTCAGTTTATTTCGTTATCAACAGTCAGATATGCAATGATTGCGCACACACGGCTGGAGTCACTATATAACTCGTGTTACCACATACAAAATGTTAATATTGTCTAATTACAGAAACCTTATCCCAAAGACATCGATCACGAAATGTGACCCGTCCATTGCACAACTCAAAAATATCGTTTTCTTAACATCTAGTAAAAGTAGTTCGAATGTTACGAAGGAATCCATCTCATTATATTTTATGTGTAAATAAATACGGTGAGTCCATCGAGAGATATTAATCAATTCTTTAAAAGTATACATACATTAATTATGTACAATTATTTTTGAGCGTACTTATTTTACCCTATTAATGTTCAACAGTTTGACTCAATCTAAATTGTAGTATAATAACATATTTATAATCTTGTTAGTAATATATTTACAAGAAATGGATATCTAAAATTAGGAGTATCTGCATATTAAATTTACGGAGAGCGGTTCTTATTTTTTTCACAGGTCATTTATAAAAAATAAATTAACTTAATTTCTATACTTATAGTTAACAAAGGATGAATCCTTTCTTATTGTTATTTATAACTAATAAAATACGATTAAGTGTGAAGAATCACTTTTAACGTCAAGACCTTTGTATACCCACATATAATATTTTATTTAACTATTCTTTAACTTTGTTTCTGATGTAATGAAGAATATATTATCTACCTATTCATTAAATAAAATTAAAATTTAACTTTATTTGTCTTTTGAACACTATCAAATCAATATAATAAAAGCTGTATCAAAAAACTTACGGTAGCTCACTATTGGATATACATATATAGGTCTCTCTTACTTGTAGATGCGCCACAAAGAGGAAAAGCCAAAGATAAAGCTTATAAGTCTTAAATTCACACGAATTACGTTTTTGATTTGTTTACAGTTAATTGACGTAAATTATGTTTCTGTAAAATAAAGTATAACACATTAATTTCCTAAGCTTCCTCTTACATAGATACCTAAAAATCATACCTTTATTTGCTGTAGAAAATAAAAGTAGTTAACTTTTATTTTCTACAAAAAGATTTGATGTCTACTTTAAAAAAATTAAACATAAAGGCTATGTTAATAATGAATCAGGTAGGTACAACGTTGCGAATAGTTAATTTCCATTTGCAACATATTGCAAATGTTAAATCAAGATAGCACTTAAACGTATAAATAAATTGATGTTTATTTATGCAACAGAATTAAATAAATGTTCTCAGTTTTATGTCCGCATTAAATTACACTTAAGGGAAAACTATATTTACTTATCCATTGAAATAGACAATGTGATACGTAACAAACTTAATATATAGTAGATTAGATCTTGAAAATATTAAAGGTCGATGTGTTTCATTTTTATTTAATTGATTTCGAGCTTAACGTGGAGTTCATTTAAAATTTATATGAAATCTAAAAACAGTTATATCAGTCTTTCTATAGGGGTGATGTCGCCCTCTTTTAGGCATGGTAGGCCTAAAGAGAGGCGTTAAAAGGCAACAGAAAATTGGGAGGGGTGAAATACTTCGGAGGGCGGTGGCTGATTTCTATTTTAAAATTTAAACTGAAATAAAAATCTACCTACTGAACTCTCAAAAAGAATAAACCTGATATGGTTTATTCTTTTTGAGAGTCTTGTAGCATCAAGTAAATTGAAGTCATTATTGCGATTGCGATTTTTAATATTAGGGTAAAGTTAAAATTTTTTGGGGCACTAGAAATTAATTGATTCTAATAATAGGTGGTCGACGAAATATCTTTGAGAACCTCTGAGTAATACGTATTTTTAGTTATTTTATCGATATATTTTATAGAAAAAAGTGACCCACCACTATATATTATATTTAATATTATCATCAATACAGTTGTAACACTGCACTTCTGAACATTGGCCTCCTCTAAACTTGAGGGTTTTGCCGTATCCTACACACTTGAAGAGTGGATTGAGAACGGTAGATTGGCTTTTTATACTCAGGTAGATGTTGCTGACTATCTATTGGTATTTGCATCCATAGTTGCTGGTATGAAGAAATGGATGGCCCAATTCAATTTCGGGAATAACATAGCAAATATAATGCTTAATATAGATATAAGTAGTGATTCATATTTGTATAAATATAAATATTGATCAATATCAGCCCACGGTAGTCCACTACTGGACATAGGCCTCACCCAAGATGAGCAACCTAGCTCGATCTTCGGCTACACGCGTCCAGTCAGTGCCAGTCGCCTTATTTATTATATAAAATATATAAACATGGATAGTAAACACAACATAAAGCAATCGACATACCTCACTGATTTTATCTCGAAACGTTGATATTGGTATTGTTTAAACAAATTCAATTGACAGGCGAGATAGCGTCGGGAGTGTTCACAGTATCAATTATATTCAAGAAGACGGAAATGACAATTTTTATTGAGCTTGATACGCAAGGAGATAAGGAAATATTTTTCCTCTGAGATTTCAAATTATTGGGAATGTTAAGTTAACACAATGATAAATTGTTTTTGTACATTTTGAGATTATTGATTTCGTTTATACTTCATGCTATTTACATTTTCGTAAACAAATATATCAACTTTGAATGTATTCAGTGATGTTTGTGTTGGTACCCTCGCCAGACGCTGAGCTCGTCTTCTGCCAGTCCGCGAATTAAAAGATAAAACCTAAGGAAATCTGGGAGGGGAATCTCAGATTTCACTAACCTAATTAATAGCTTACCTTAAAGGTATAAACATATGGTCTAGAGCTTTCTAATATTCAATAATTCCTCAGCTTTGACCGATATGAGAGAGAAAGGATCTTAGAAGAATAGTCATGGTGTTGCGATCTTGGCGCTATATTAAACTCCATAATAGCGGCATTTTCAATTAATTTTACCAACCAATTAGAGACGAAAGAAATTGCCTCTGATCCATTACACATATATTTTTTACAGCCCTTATGTCCCACAGCTAAGCACGCGCCTCTCTTGTCCAATGTGGATTGACAGGGTTACCAGACTCGGAATTAATATCTATAGGCCATACATATGTTTAATCCGATGCTGGGATTGAACCCGCGACCATTGATTCTTTGAGCGGCGACATTTGATTGATTTAGGGAGTTAATGGTCGCGGGTTCGATTCTCAGATGGGACTCAATATATGTATAGTCTACAGCTATTTATTCTGAGTTTTTTTCTGAAAAAAAAAATACTTTTAGAACTTTCACAGCAGTGCCGCCTTTTGGCAACCACGGTTGCCAACTTTTAGCGCCTATTTTAATTGTTGGTAACCGTGGTTGTCAAAATAGTTCTATTTTTCTTGATATCATTTAAGGTTGCATTTTGAATGAATCGATATGTTTTTATTATTTAACGAAACGAACGTAAACCGCGCGATTAGTAGGTACAATACAAACTTGTCACTTTCTCTGTAGCAGTGGCAGACACTACTCGACTGATGCTCTCATCTGATTATTTCCATTAGTGTCCATTAGCCATTTAACTCGATATGATTAGACCGTGTCACGACATACCGTTTGCCAACGCCATAAATCATGTAACATCAGGTTCTGGACCCAGTCGAATGCGTACAAAAAATGTTGCATAACGTGACATCTAATGTAACTTCTACAAGAACGATGTAATTTGCTCGACAATGACAGTTACAGAAAGACTAGAACTAGTTTATAATTTTCGATACGTGTGTATTTTTTTATTGAAGCACACAGGCAAAAAATCAAGCGGATCACCTGATTGTATACAACTACCGCCGCCTACTAATACCTGCAACATAAAAGCACTGCAGATACATTGTCTACCTTAGAGTAAGGATCTAAATACTGCGAGAGGAAGGAGGAAGTAATGGGAAGGGGAGAAGAAAATAAAGGAAAGAAAAAGGCTTTCGGATCCTTGCACCTAGCGTACTCAATGCGGTAACAGTAAAGTGCTACCACTTGACGTCTAAATTTTTGTTTTAAAGGTTAATATATAAAGTGTTATATATAATCCTACTAATCCTTTTTCTACTAATATTACAAATGCGAAAGTTTATGAGTATGTATGTTTGTTACTCTTTCACGAAAAAAGTACTCTACGGATTTGGATGAAACTTTACAGTAATATAGGTTATACGTCGGAATAACATATAGGTTACAATTTGTAATGATTTTATGTAATTTTTTTGGTCGTAATAAAACGATACATGTCAATTAAGTCGGAAAAAAATCTGGTCTCTGATAGCTATCTTGGCGTACGCTGCCTAAACCATTGGAGTTACACAAAGATGATGTACCGTAGGATTGTTTGTCTTGAATAGTTCTAAATAAAAGTTCGCAACAGCATATATCTACCTTTTATGTGGAAGCCTCTATGACCAAAATTGTGAACCATAAATTAAGTAAAAAAAATATAATTATTTAAAATGATCTGTCACGAACCTTAATGTGGCAGACAAAATTCCACGCGAGCGAAGCCGCGGGCAAAAGCTAGTATGTTACATTTAATAATATAGAGATTTGAGGTAAAAACTATCGCTTTAAATGTCTTCATTCATCCTCCTCCATCATAATTGTACATATTTATATCTTTGTATATATTTATATGTAGTGTATATATATTTAATTATACAGTTTTTGTACCTAATTTTATATTTTACATCAACCCAAAGGTTACTGCGGTACAGCGAGCCCAAAACTTGCTACCATGGATGGCTATACCGCTACGATAACGTATGTATTGCTGATGCTTACAATGTTAGTTGTGTTGTAGGATAGTGTCCCCATTATTTTTTTCTCGTGGGTGCTGTACGAGGCAACTGTGGAAGCAAATACCAGTACATGCTGCCAACCTGAGTAATAAAAACAAACCTGCATTCCCTATTCTGCCCTCCGAGCGCGAGAATTGAAACATCTATCAATTGGAGGAAGGCCAATGTCTTGCAAACGAATATTAGAGCGGTATTTATTAATGATTTAGTCTTTTCACATACTTTTTGACTGATTTTATTCCGTTTTTATATTTATTTAACACCTATCCCGAATCAATGTGAAGAAGATGCAAATAACCCCCGAACTCTTTTTAATTTGAATATATATATGTATATATCATATTATAACATTACAAATGTTTAAAAAATTTTGTTGGTGTTCATTCAGCCGTTTCGGTTACAGCGGCTATATAAACAATAGAAATATAAATGTATAATGATAACTGCTTCTATAGTCGCCTTTTAAGACATCACGGCATAGGACAGGCTAGCGTAGAGGAGTGACGGATGGTTTCAAATCAGGCCCTGCTATAGCTAAGGGGCCTGATTTGAAACCATCCGTCACTCCTCTACGCTAGCCTGTCCTATGCCGTGATGTCTTAAAAGGCGACTATAGAAGCAGTTATCATTATACATTTATATTTCTATTGTTTATATAGCCGCTGTAACCGAAACGGCTGAATGAACACCAACAAAATTTTTTAAACATTTGTAATGTTATAATATGATATATACATATATATATTCAAATTAAAAAGAGTTCGGGGGTTATTTGCATCTTCTTCACATTGATTCGGGATAGGTGTTAAATAAATATAAAAACGGAATAAAATCAGTCAAAAAGTATGTGAAAAGACTAAATCATTAATAAATACCGCTCTAATATTCGTTTGCAAGACATTGGCCTTCCTCCAATTGATAGATGTTTCAATTCTCGCGCTCGGAGGGCAGAATAGGGAATGCAGGTTTGTTTTTATTACTCAGGTTGGCAGCATGTACTGGTATTTGCTTCCACAGTTGCCTCGTACAGCACCCACGAGAAAAAAATAATGGGGACACTATCCTACAACACAACTAACATTGTAAGCATCAGCAATACATACGTTATCGTAGCGGTATAGCCATCCATGGTAGCAAGTTTTGGGCTCGCTGTACCGCAGTAACCTTTGGGTTGATGTAAAATATAAAATTAGGTACAAAAACTGTATAATTAAATATATATACACTACATATAAATATATACAAAGATATAAATATGTACAATTATGATGGAGGAGGATGAATGAAGACATTTAAAGCGATAGTTTTTACCTCAAATCTCTATATTATTAAATGTAACATACTAGCTTTTGCCCGCGGCTTCGCTCGCGTGGAATTTTGTCTGCCACATTAAGGTTCGTGACAGATCATTTTAAATAATTATATTTTTTTACTTAATTTATGGTTCACAATTTTGGTCATAGAGGCTTCCACATAAAAGGTAGATATATGCTGTTGCGAACTTTTATTTAGAACTATTCAAGACAAACAATCCTACGGTACATCATCTTTGTGTAACTCCAATGGTTTAGGCAGCGTACGCCAAGATAGCTATCAGAGACCAGATTTTTTTCCGACTTAATTGACATGTATCGTTTTATTACGACCAAAAAAATTACATAAAATCATTACAAATTGTAACCTATATGTTATTCCGACGTATAACCTATATTACTGTAAAGTTTCATCCAAATCCGTAGAGTACTTTTTTCGTGAAAGAGTAACAAACATACATACTCATAAACTTTCGCATTTGTAATATTAGTAGAAAAAGGATTAGTAGGATTATATATAACACTTTATATATTAACCTTTAAAACAAAAATTTAGACGTCAAGTGGTAGCACTTTACTGTTACCGCATTGAGTACGCTAGGTGCAAGGATCCGAAAGCCTTTTTCTTTCCTTTATTTTCTTCTCCCCTTCCCATTACTTCCTCCTTCCTCTCGCAGTATTTAGATCCTTACTCTAAGGTAGACAATGTATCTGCAGTGCTTTTATGTTGCAGGTATTAGTAGGCGGCGGTAGTTGTATACAATCAGGTGATCCGCTTGATTTTTTGCCTGTGTGCTTCAATAAAAAAATACACACGTATCGAAAATTATAAACTAGTTCTAGTCTTTCTGTAACTGTCATTGTCGAGCAAATTACATCGTTCTTGTAGAAGTTACATTAGATGTCACGTTATGCAACATTTTTTGTACGCATTCGACTGGGTCCAGAACCTGATGTTACATGATTTATGGCGTTGGCAAACGGTATGTCGTGACACGGTCTAATCATATCGAGTTAAATGGCTAATGGACACTAATGGAAATAATCAGATGAGAGCATCAGTCGAGTAGTGTCTGCCACTGCTACAGAGAAAGTGACAAGTTTGTATTGTACCTACTAATCGCGCGGTTTACGTTCGTTTCGTTAAATAATAAAAACATATCGATTCATTCAAAATGCAACCTTAAATGATATCAAGAAAAATAGAACTATTTTGACAACCACGGTTACCAACAATTAAAATAGGCGCTAAAAGTTGGCAACCGTGGTTGCCAAAAGGCGGCACTGCTGTGAAAGTTCTAAAAGTATTTTTTTTTTCAGAAAAAAACTCAGAATAAATAGCTGTAGACTATACATATATTGAGTCCCATCTGAGAATCGAACCCGCGACCATTAACTCCCTAAATCAATCAAATGTCGCCGCTCAAAGAATCAATGGTCGCGGGTTCAATCCCAGCATCGGATTAAACATATGTATGGCCTATAGATATTAATTCCGAGTCTGGTAACCCTGTCAATCCACATTGGACAAGAGAGGCGCGTGCTTAGCTGTGGGACATAAGGGCTGTAAAAAATATATGTGTAATGGATCAGAGGCAATTTCTTTCGTCTCTAATTGGTTGGTAAAATTAATTGAAAATGCCGCTATTATGGAGTTTAATATAGCGCCAAGATCGCAACACCATGACTATTCTTCTAAGATCCTTTCTCTCTCATATCGGTCAAAGCTGAGGAATTATTGAATATTAGAAAGCTCTAGACCATATGTTTATACCTTTAAGGTAAGCTATTAATTAGGTTAGTGAAATCTGAGATTCCCCTCCCAGATTTCCTTAGGTTTTATCTTTTAATTCGCGGACTGGCAGAAGACGAGCTCAGCGTCTGGCGAGGGTACCAACACAAACATCACTGAATACATTCAAAGTTGATATATTTGTTTACGAAAATGTAAATAGCATGAAGTATAAACGAAATCAATAATCTCAAAATGTACAAAAACAATTTATCATTGTGTTAACTTAACATTCCCAATAATTTGAAATCTCAGAGGAAAAATATTTCCTTATCTCCTTGCGTATCAAGCTCAATAAAAATTGTCATTTCCGTCTTCTTGAATATAATTGATACTGTGAACACTCCCGACGCTATCTCGCCTGTCAATTGAATTTGTTTAAACAATACCAATATCAACGTTTCGAGATAAAATCAGTGAGGTATGTCGATTGCTTTATGTTGTGTTTACTATCCATGTTTATATATTTTATATAATAAATAAGGCGACTGGCACTGACTGGACGCGTGTAGCCGAAGATCGAGCTAGGTTGCTCATCTTGGGTGAGGCCTATGTCCAGTAGTGGACTACCGTGGGCTGATATTGATCAATATTTATATTTATACAAATATGAATCACTACTTATATCTATATTAAGCATTATATTTGCTATGTTATTCCCGAAATTGAATTGGGCCATCCATTTCTTCATACCAGCAACTATGGATGCAAATACCAATAGATAGTCAGCAACATCTACCTGAGTATAAAAAGCCAATCTACCGTTCTCAATCCACTCTTCAAGTGTGTAGGATACGGCAAAACCCTCAAGTTTAGAGGAGGCCAATGTTCAGAAGTGCAGTGTTACAACTGTATTGATGATAATATTAAATATAATATATAGTGGTGGGTCACTTTTTTCTATAAAATATATCGATAAAATAACTAAAAATACGTATTACTCAGAGGTTCTCAAAGATATTTCGTCGACCACCTATTATTAGAATCAATTAATTTCTAGTGCCCCAAAAAATTTTAACTTTACCCTAATATTAAAAATCGCAATCGCAATAATGACTTCAATTTACTTGATGCTACAAGACTCTCAAAAAGAATAAACCATATCAGGTTTATTCTTTTTGAGAGTTCAGTAGGTAGATTTTTATTTCAGTTTAAATTTTAAAATAGAAATCAGCCACCGCCCTCCGAAGTATTTCACCCCTCCCAATTTTCTGTTGCCTTTTAACGCCTCTCTTTAGGCCTACCATGCCTAAAAGAGGGCGACATCACCCCTATAGAAAGACTGATATAACTGTTTTTAGATTTCATATAAATTTTAAATGAACTCCACGTTAAGCTCGAAATCAATTAAATAAAAATGAAACACATCGACCTTTAATATTTTCAAGATCTAATCTACTATATATTAAGTTTGTTACGTATCACATTGTCTATTTCAATGGATAAGTAAATATAGTTTTCCCTTAAGTGTAATTTAATGCGGACATAAAACTGAGAACATTTATTTAATTCTGTTGCATAAATAAACATCAATTTATTTATACGTTTAAGTGCTATCTTGATTTAACATTTGCAATATGTTGCAAATGGAAATTAACTATTCGCAACGTTGTACCTACCTGATTCATTATTAACATAGCCTTTATGTTTAATTTTTTTAAAGTAGACATCAAATCTTTTTGTAGAAAATAAAAGTTAACTACTTTTATTTTCTACAGCAAATAAAGGTATGATTTTTAGGTATCTATGTAAGAGGAAGCTTAGGAAATTAATGTGTTATACTTTATTTTACAGAAACATAATTTACGTCAATTAACTGTAAACAAATCAAAAACGTAATTCGTGTGAATTTAAGACTTATAAGCTTTATCTTTGGCTTTTCCTCTTTGTGGCGCATCTACAAGTAAGAGAGACCTATATATGTATATCCAATAGTGAGCTACCGTAAGTTTTTTGATACAGCTTTTATTATATTGATTTGATAGTGTTCAAAAGACAAATAAAGTTAAATTTTAATTTTATTTAATGAATAGGTAGATAATATATTCTTCATTACATCAGAAACAAAGTTAAAGAATAGTTAAATAAAATATTATATGTGGGTATACAAAGGTCTTGACGTTAAAAGTGATTCTTCACACTTAATCGTATTTTATTAGTTATAAATAACAATAAGAAAGGATTCATCCTTTGTTAACTATAAGTATAGAAATTAAGTTAATTTATTTTTTTATAAATGACCTGTGAAAAAAATAAGAACCGCTCTCCATAAATTTAATATGCAGATACTCCTAATTTTAGATATCCATTTCTTGTAAATATATTACTAACAAGATTATAAATATGTTATTATACTACAATTTAGATTGAGTCAAACTGTTGAACATTAATAGGGTAAAATAAGTACGCTCAAAAATAATTGTACATAATTAATGTATGTATACTTTTAAAGAATTGATTAATATCTCTCGATGGACTCACCGTATTTATTTACACATAAAATATAATGAGATGGATTCCTTCGTAACATTCGAACTACTTTTACTAGATGTTAAGAAAACGATATTTTTGAGTTGTGCAATGGACGGGTCACATTTCGTGATCGATGTCTTTGGGAT
Organism: Baronia brevicornis; assembly: GCA_031353405.1. Classification (NCBI taxonomy): domain Eukaryota; kingdom Metazoa; phylum Arthropoda; class Insecta; order Lepidoptera; family Papilionidae; genus Baronia; species Baronia brevicornis. The sequence continues at coordinate 395,778 of JASFAT010000750.1, read as the reverse complement.
AAGGTTTCTGTAATTAGACAATATTAACATTTTGTATGTGGTAACACGAGTTATATAGTGACTCCAGCCGTGTGTGCGCAATCATTGCATATCTGACTGTTGATAACGAAATAAACTGACATTAAAAGTAACAAAATAATGTGAAACCGCAATATTTTTCACTTTCATCATCATCATCAACTGTCTGCAACATTCCACTACTAGACATAAGCCTCCTCCAAAAAGCGCCACCTAGCCTGATCTTCGGCTACATGCATCTAGTCTCTGCCACCCGCCTGGCGTAAATCTTCGCACCAACTAGCTGGGGGGCTTCTAACATTGCGTTTGCAAAGACGCGATCTACACTACAGCACTCGTCTACTCTTTTTTGAAAATTCTTTTCTGTTATATAAATGGGTTTGCTTGCCCGGAGAGGTACTACACACTCTCAGAAAACCGTTTTCTTAGTATTTTGTTCGGTGAATGTTGAGAGCATAAAATCCAAATAATTTCCTCTGTGAAATATGATGATTATCACCATCTTTTTCGTTTGTATAAAAAAATAAAAATTTGATAAGTGTCTCCATATCGTGGCTTTAGTAAGTATATTATTATTGATCTTAAATAATTATTCCACCACCTATCATAGACAACAGTTAATAACATTATTTTATATGCTAAATTATGCCCAGTCATATTCTAATACAATTAAAATTCTATTAGTGTGAGAATTAAACTTTCTTTAAGGTATTTTTAAAAGAAAAGTTAAATTTCTACTAAAATTAATGACGTTCTCACTGTTTTCGCTCGCTGACGGCGTACTATTATCTGTTATCTTTCCATGACGTGAGGAGAGAGCAGCTTCATACGAAGGGCTTCTGGGTTCAAACCCAATAGAACCTTCGGTTTATCGGTCAAGTTTCTACATAATGACTTTGAAATTTTCTCTTAAAGCAATATGCCTGTGCGATTTGCCATAAATGGTTGTTGTGAGATTGATCGTGATTTGTCAATGTTATTTGAAAGTATTTTTTTATAGGAGTTATTTTTTTTTATAACTGATATAGATATCTATAGATTTGGAATCTATTTTTACTTGGAATCTATTTATCGTCTATTCAATATGACTTTGATTTCCATGTAAAGAAAACAAATGATATTTATTCAAATTGGCATTTATATATTTATTGACGTTTGCCGATATACAGTATTTAATCCAGCATTAGTTAACTCCAGTGCTTGTCAGTTCTTCAACAATTGTAACCAGTCTTTTGCCATTTTAGTTTGGCACCTTAGGCAACTACCTACATCGGTGAATTTAATTCTCCGGCACATTTCTGCATTCCGACTCATATCCATTCCTTGTTTATTTAAACGGGAAAGCAACAGGCGCACCTGACTGAATAAACTGCGTGTGCGTTTGAATTGTGTTTTTACCAAAAAAAGGGTACCAGATACAAGAAACATAAAATGTTCTATTAACGTGCGATATGCCGTAAGTATTTTGTATTTAATAACACGTTTTAGCTATGTAGGTTATGTCAGTATCAACACAAAACAAATACATTGTATAACAGGTTGAAGTACGATGCACCCGTCAATTTTGTATGAGCATAATGATGTATAACATTACGCGATAGGTCCGATATCTGTCAAAACGTTTTGACAGACTTCCGCCGAGAAGACTGACAGTACCGTGAGTGGCGAAAATGCCACTCATTAATTGCAACCGACAGAACATTACCAGTATGACTTTCATTTGTTATACAAGATACCATTTGCATAATTTGTTCCCTCTATGACAATCTTAATAAGATGTTTAAAAATAACGTCTTAACCAAGGTATATGCGCTCTCAGATAAGACAGCAACACGTTCAAGTGCACACAAAATAAGGGGTGTTAAAGAAATCTGCAAAGGGAATGTTAATATAACAACAAAACTAATGTCACGACGAATTGGATACTTTTGAATATCTATAAAATGTAAGACCCGGGAGATATAAAAAATCCGACTTACTTTCCAAAAAACTTAGATTTTTCAAAGAAATTTCACACAGAAGCCATCGTACATTAACACAATACAAAGATTCTACAGAAAATTTATTTTGAAAGAATATTACAAAATTCTTGCTACAGAAAATTTAAAACATTAAGAGATCTTAAATAATTTACAAAAATTAAAATGCAGCTCTGCTTAAAAGATACCATGCTACAAAAATATACAACATGGCTAAAGCCATTTATCTATTTATTTATAAATAAATCATCTAAATTCAAAAGATTTTTTAATCAATAATGAATCCCATACACACACATATGAGTGTTACTATAAGATTATATCTCATATAAGAAGGCATATATGTATATGCGTGAGTCTGACTGTATATATGTGTATATGCGGGAGAGACTCCCGCATAACATCTAGCGGGAAGGGAGTGTCTGAAAACCAGCGCTACAGAGGAATTCATTACTCTGTCAATAAAAGCTGAGCCATTTTATTTTCCCGGAAAAAAAATATTTTGAAAAGCGTATTAAAATCAGTTCGATGTTGTGACAATCAGTGAGTGACAATATACAGTGAAGTTGTAATTAACTAGTCAGTTTATCAGAGAACTATTAACATGAATCATTTATATTATACAAATTACAATTGATTTATAAATGTACATTTTTTGTTAATTGAAACTAATAACTGTTGCAATATCAATTGTAGTGTAAGAGGCCTTTTAGCTAGATGAAGCAATAATCATATTTCGGTAACATTAAAGATTAAAGGCAAGCAGAGTGAGGTTCTTAATTTTACGTATCTTATTTAAATTTTCAATGTAAAAATCTTAATTATTCCACATAACCCTTAAAAACTAAAATCGATCTTGGGAAACATATTATACATCGCACTGATTCAGGTACTACGTTTCAACTTCTACAGACTAGTTTGTTTTCTATGATTGTGGTACTGATTCACTTGACCATTATTAATACTTTTATCGATATCACGTAAATAATTGGCACACACTTATAGAAGATATCAGAGAAATGAGATGAGCCAATCGGTATTCTTTGTCCTCTCGCATCTTCTAATTTCATCTTCTGTCGTCGGCTGATTGAACTTTCTAGGTACTTTCTATCTACTGAATCTACGGGCCAACAATTGGCAAGAAATGTTGCGGTACAGAAAACGCCAAGGCAACTTTGAGTTAGTGTATATATATGATGAAATAGATGTTAATAAATCGAAGAGCTTAAGAAAAGACATTACAGGATATATTAAAGATAAAAAAATATGTTTTTTTAAATGATTTTATAGAAGCAGATTTCTTTTTTAATGTAATCCATGATTTTATTTATTATTATTCGTATAAAACACGATGTAGAATATTCCTATCAACCTTATTTAAGCATCCTAAGAGTGAATTAAAGTAGATGCGAAGAAAACGAGAAATTAGTTTGAAATATGAATAACGAGTCGTATGTAAAAGCCTCAACCGGTTTTATTTCGAGTACCTACCTACTTATGTCTTGATCTGTCTTCACAAACTGTACGAAGGGATCGCGATGAGCAAAATGACCAAAAGTAATGTTATTGCAAAACCAAATGGCTTTATAAATTCTGAGATATTTCGCACTTGACAACCGTTTCTCATATTCTACGTGCAGTTATGCTTTCCATCTCTTGTACAATTTATCTAATATTACTATTAAAGGGTGAGTCCATTTCTTGCTTTGAAATATTATTAAATAAATTCTACTTCTCTATGCATAATTACGTCGTAATTTCAAGTTTTAACTTGTTTCTTTTATTACAACGATTGATATCATTAAAACCGTCGAAGCGTAAAAAGCTCGTCATATAATTTACCCATCTTCTACAAATAATCCAAGGCAATGCATTTTATTCAGCAATTAATAATAAGACTGCGGTCTGCGATCCCCAAAACTTCGAGATTACAGTAACACAATGTACAACAATGGTCCATTACGGCTAAATTCATATTGATTTTAGTGTAAGGTATTGTTGAAAATCACATAATTGATCTTGAGGTCTTGAAAACTTTATGAAAAGGAATAATAAGACCCGCAGATTGGAGACAGTACAAAGACAAAGACAATAAAGACAAGGATGACTTGACAACGGAATTTGCTCTTCAATATTGGGCTTCACTGAAACGATGAATGACTTCTCCCATCTCATTTATATCAAATGGTACTACGATTTGACCACCATGGTGTAACGTTTGAATGAGTTATTTACATAAGACATTAAATATAATTTAAAAAGCCTATATCAAATCTTTATTTTTCACTTTCACTTACAAACAATAAAAATAACATTAAACTATCAAGGGCAAAGAACTGGCCTTTTTTATTAACTACACGATAATATCTTATTTAAACAACCAACAAAGAGAGGAAGAGACTTCGTTTTTCCACGATAAAAGCACATGAAGGGTTAATAGTCCAGCTCACAATGAACACGAGGCGTGACAAGATAAAATCTGTGAATCCTGTCTGTACGAAAGGAATTGAATAAATATCACATTGAAAACGTTCTGAATAGCCTTTAGGACAGAACTCAGTGCAATTACACAAAACGTTGCCCTCTTTTCGCACGTAGGTGTAGGTAAGCGGTCGAATAAAAGAAACACAAAATACGCGATTGTGTCCAGCTTTAGCGGAGTTACTTTGATAAATTGCAAAAGTGTTAGTATGTAATTTTGCTCCTCAGTGAATGCTCAATGCTCGCCTCCGTAATGAGATGTTCTCTCGGGGCAACACTCGTTATTTCGATTCAATCACTATTTTCTGAGTTTCCTTGCGAATTTGTTATAAATATTTGTGGTCGAAGCAAACCTTATTTAAATTACGATTTACGTAACACATTGTATATTTACAATGTATTTTTAGTGTTTTCCAAAGTTACAAAACTTACCTCAGACCCCCCTACTAGCCATAATGGACAATCACCCTGCGCAAATCATCTCTTATCAGACCAAAGCGCGTCCCACAAATACACAGTTATATACTAGTCGTACCTGTCAGGCGTTGCAATGCTAGGTTAAAAAAGTTTTATAGAGGACAAATAAAGTAAGAAAAAGAAATTTCACGAGCTTACGCAGAGAAATTTACGCAAAGAACGCTAATTTATTGTACATTGATTTGTACAATAGTTTAAACAAAACATACAATCATTTATGCAAATCAAATATTGAAATAAATTTCAATTATAAGTCTAAAAATAGAGTAATTTTCTCATAGTGGTCATATGGATTAGACGAATATGCGAACGCAAAACCAAAACTAAATCAATCGTATGATACAAAATTCAAGTATTGCGCTCGTTTACTTAGGATATAATAATACTAAGAGAGATTATAAATATGGATATGACGATTATAGAAGCTTTTTAAAATATTAATGTTGTGATCCATAAGACTTCTTTAGTACGTAATTTTTTTTTGTATTCTTTAATAATCGAACCAACGACTGTAGATCGTAAGCAATCCTTACCAATTGAGCGATGGCTGATTCATCTTAAAAAAAATAGTTACCGACAGGCTTCGATTCACGAAGCCTCAGATAAAAGTCTAACAATTAAACCAAGTATAGGTCAATAGCTAAATATACTCATGTGTATTATATATAATATAGATGAGTAACATTGATAAAGTGAGTTTAAAAAACTAATAACGTTTTATTCAATAGAAGTGACTTGTTAAAAACATAATAAAGAGTGAGAGTAGATTTTAGCAAAAACAATGTGATGAGACTTTGTTAGGCCGGTGTTCGATAAGATCTGGATTTAGCGAAAGTTCGTGTCCGGGACATAATTTCCTAATTGTTTTCACTTTCTTCGGTTACACTGCGTTCCCGTTAAGACAGGACTATATTGTCTCATTGATTGAATAAGATTATTACAAGACGTGATTTTATGTTACATATTTATTCCTCATATTCTATGTACGATTGACCTTACTTTACTTAATTTAAAATGAAATCTTAAATTATTACCATGCAAGTTGTAAAGTTATTTTAAAACAAATAGCGAGTATTTGTTTCAGGTTTAAACAGAATCGTCATTGTAATCGGAAAACAGTGACTAATTTTATTTTATTTTATTTATGTAGCACATAAAACTTTTATACCTATCAACCATTATAATTGAGGGGTGTTGCTACTGATATTTGCTCCCAAAATTACCTCGTACGACACCCACAAGGAGGAATGGAGTCAAAATTATAACTTGTCAATATAATAAAAGTAAAATTTGAATATCCTATTCAGAAACAAGTAATCTTCCTATGTTGATATGTTAATTTTAACGATATGAAAATCGAAACACATGTTCTTAAATTTTTTATCTATTTGCGTGCGCTCTTTCTTTAAAATACTGAACTGAAAGTGAAAGTTTCACCCAAATTTGAAAAATCTTTAAATTTTCTTATGGTTCTTTAACAACGTTTTAATCTTTAATAAATGTTTTAATAATTGTTAAACCCTTTATCCATTTTCCTGAGAAGTATTTGAAAGTAATACCAAACAGAATTTTATTGTTATTAGCTACTCCGTGGGTAAGTTTCCTGTGCAGCATGAACTAGCTGGAGCACCATCTTCTCCATCCTCCGTCTCCGCTATTCATCCTATTATCCTTCGTCTTTCTTAAAGGCAAGCAATACATCTACAGTTCTCACAGTGTAGAAGTTTTTTCGGTTATTTAATACATTATCACGTATTTAGTTGTCATTCGCCTTCATCATTTATAACATTAAAACACGTTATTTTTAATATACACGAAAAGAATTATAAAATTAAAAAACATTGATAAAAGCAGCAATAGCTCAGTTCATAAGGGTTACGCTTACGGTCATAAATGGTGGGATAGCTAGCATATTAGTTTAGTTTGAATGGTTAATAAAAATCATAGCAATATTAAAAATTACAAGTCTTCTTTAAAAAATATATATTGCCACCGCAGAAGCAATATTACGTCAATATATTCTTACACTGTCCCTTAGTATGGGGCTGAGAATCTGAATTCTGAGAATCGAACGTGTTACATCAAGCCCGTGGTTCTGTGACCCACTGAAGCGTTAACTTATCGCTCGATTTATATTCGAGTGGCTGGTTAGTCCAGTGGCCTAAAAGACTAAGTATTAAGTGCTCGCAGTGAGGGAAGTAGGTTCAACGCCCGGTTAATGCGAGCTTATGTATTTTAAACGTAACTACTCGTGCAATGATACAAGCTTACTGCACACATATAAAATGTGCTGCGTATTGTATAAATATTTTTACGAGCTGAGGAGGCTGAGGATCGGAAAAAAGAAATGGACCACTACTTTCACTTCTCTTCACTTTACTTCCACTTCTTCTCCTCTACTATTTTCTTCCGTATAAACTTTTTAATTCTCTTCGATGCACCATCGAACCTTTATATAGGTAAAACGACCGAAAGTTCTAGCATTCCCAAAATGTTCCAGCAATGACTTTTCTAGACATCGTCCTGTCTCTTTTCCGTACGCGGCTATTTTCTATTAACCGTTCTTGTCACCCATTGACGGACATCTTGTCAATTTATTTTTAAAAGTTGTAATGCCTTGCTTGACCAGGATATTGAGATTTCAAAATGTGATTTTAATCGTTTCATAAAAAAATAATTTTTCATATGTGTTACGCAACAATATTTCAAAAGCGCAATCCATTTCACCTCTTTTATAAAATGCTACGCAAAATCCTTATTTCAATTACGAAATAAGACAACACACCTTGTTTTAACTACAAAACTATTTATCTTACTTTCCAGTAGTGAATGCGCTACTTCTCAATAACGTCTACTTGCAATTTCTTTAAAATAGACGGCAAGCCGACCAATTACCACTGGCGCCTTCCGTTCGCAAAGTTCGGAAGTGCAATATTGTGTTTTGTAGCATTCCAGCTATAAGAGTTAAAAAGAAACCGTTCCAATAAAATACTGCTATTGAAGTGTGTTATAAAAAAATTTAGTCTTGTGATTCCGAATTTTTGATATAACTTAGCCGATACCATATATTATAAAATAGATAATAAAATTATATTGAGTTTATATGGCTATTTTGTTTTTAAAAAGTGATATGTATTGATTTTTTTAATTTACGGTTTCAAATAAATTCTTCCGATATTGCCAACATACGGTCTCCACTGTAGCACTCGCTTACACCAATGATTATCATTCTCAAAGAAAGTAAAGTAAAGAAATTACAGGGTGGACACAAAAATCGAAGACTTAGTCTTCAGGCTCTAAAGTAAAGGCGGCAAAAGGACTGGAGAAGCTTCCTAAATGCGGCTCAGCCCAACTGAAACTCTTAATCGGCTTTTTTCTCGATGTCTTCACTGCATTGCACATTGCGATCTCTCTGAATCAGAGGAGACCGATATGAATCAAATGAGGCCCAAGATAAGAGTATTTAAGCTAAAAATTACGATTATATTTTTTTAAATATCAGTAATTCGCAGCCAAGTCACTGTACAGAGCCATATATATGTTATAAATGTCATACACAACAAAAAAGCAAGAGCATAAAAAACCTGCATTATGTTTATGGAAATGAGCAATCGATGTTGGGTGCAACAGCCTGCCCGATAGTATCTAGCGGTGCATCTTAATTGCGCAAGTGGCTTGACATCGGCCATGCTCAGAGATGGACATCGAACATTCGGCTTAAATAATGTCGATGGGATGATAATGGTTCCAATGTTGGTGTACAACCATTGTTATCTTTGATACACAACAAATTCTTTTATTAAGTTTTATCTCTGATTGGCAAAACAAAATCGAAAGTAACTAATTTACTGCTATCGTTATTTTCCTTCACTAAATCAATATTAATTTTAACATGTAGATCAGGTATACGATTTAAAAAAATGTAGACCTAAATGACTTATGGGTCTTTTGACTTTGAAGTTAATAGTCCCGGGTTCAAGTCCAGCAAGGGGATAAATACAACGCAAATTCCTTCGGGACTAACACGGTGGATTTAAGTTCATTACTCCAGAATGTGAAAGGCCGCATGCCCAACAGTGGGATATAGGTGAGATCTAAAAAGAAATACAATTTAAAATAAAATATAAGTTTGTAAATAACGTTCTTTACAATAATTTTTACACAGACGCAGTACCTTCAAAATAATTTTTATTTCCTTTGTTTACATAGTAATAATAAACCTAAATAAAATTTTATGCTACTAAGACAATTTATTGTGATCGAACTAAAGTCGGTACTGTAAAGTATAAAGACCGCTTGTAAATGATTACGTACCCAAAAAACTTATTAATATGATCTGCTCGTCCGTCTTTATACAAAAACCAAAGTTACAAACATCTTAAATTTAAAGGAAGCATCCATGGAGAAAATTAGTTCACTGGCTCAATTTTTAAGTTGTTTTGTATTTAGTATAAATGTTAAAAATTTACTTATTTATACAATTAATTTGAGCCTGGATGCCTGAACTCCAAGATAGGTGACGCTTCTTGGTGGAGACCTATGTCTGCCACAGACTGTTGATAATGATGATGATGACACAATTAAGATGGATATTAACAATAGTGTTATAAAAACTAGATTCCTAAGCAATTCCAATTATTATTTGTTTCACTTTAAATATATTTTTTTTATATATTCACGCCTATCCCCCGCAGGGGTTGGCAGAGACCACAGAGCTCCATCCACTGCCATTCATCGCAGCGAAACGGCTCGTCATTGGTCGCTTTTCGCCCTCGTGAGAATCAGGACGTGACGGGTGGCGAACCACGTCGCCGTCATTTTCGACAAATTAGGTATATTAAATTCGTCTTAGTGAATCCCACGAGCCGCAAGGGAGGATGGAGGTCAGCCCCAGCAGAGCCCTGCATGCTGAGGTAAGGCACCATAGTACCCGGGGGAGCCCGATCCCGGGATGATCGGCACGCTTGCGATTAGGTTCGCCCCTAGCCATGCATCCATTGGCACGGCAGTCCGTGGATTGGCGGAAAGGAAAGGAAGGACAGAGAAAAAAGGAAGGGGCAGGAAAGGAAATGCGGATTGGGGGGGTTACCAGACTCGGAATAAACATTTATAAATCCATATAAATATTTATTCCGATGCGGGAATCGAACCCGCGACCATTGACTCCGTGGGCGCCAGCGGGCCCCGCCACTGAGCCAATCGGTCGTCCTTTAAATAATATTAAAAAATTTTCGTTATTTGAAGGTTGACAATCTCAAAGAATGATTATTGAATATTTATTTTTTATAACCATTATTATAATTCACATATGCAAAATTATTCTGTTGGAAGTTTATACACCTACACGTTTTAAAAAGTAAAACCAAACGTTGCATATATCGATTTTACTGATTCTCTCTCGCCGCGTCTACTCTATAGCAGTGGTAGCTAGTTTATCATTTTAAACTTAAATATATTAGTTATTCAAGTTATATCCATATTTGATTTATTTCATTATATTCATATTAATTATATGACAAATTATTCAATCTCTACTTCGTTGCTTTCACCAACATTGTTGTCAACACGCGTGTGCGCGCTGACGGCAACACTTTCGCCCGAACTCAACACTTCGTTGTTCAAATCCAGACTACTCGTATTACATTTCATCGTTTATGAAATGTCTTTTTTATTATATTGCATGACAAAGAACTGGATCACTGATTGACTTAATAAATCCTTGATTGTTGACCGGTATTATTCAGATAAGTCTCATACGAAACTAAACATAATAAATAAAAGGATGTTATTCAACTGCAAACCTAACATTAAACTTTAGCAATGAAACCTATGAAAAATAAATTACCACATTTCTTTGGTCTCGCATCGCTTGCTTGTTTGTAAAACCCATAAAAAACTACCTAATGAGCTATCGGCTAAAATCTATTAATCGATTCTAAAGTAGGTATTATAAAGAAAAACAATACTAATACTACATCGAGCGACATTATTACATAATTAATCAACCTTATTTACCGAATCAGAGTTGGACTATAGGAGAATTTGGACAAAATAATGCATTTGGTTTTGCTTCTTACTGTTCTCAATTAGTGCCACCGTTACCAAATAGATTAGTCCATTATAATATAATAAATATTACAAAGTAACCATATTTTAGTAAGAATACAATGTTTATTATTTAATCTTAAATATCTTGTAGACCGTCATAGTTTCTTCGATGTGGGAACGGATACGATGAGTGGAATGCTTGGAATCTAGTCGCGCGGAGGATACTAATTGACTATCACAGGCATTACCAGTCTAGGAACAGGCGCCTGCTATGAAAGTAACCACATTCTTCAAGCGAGGAACTTAATCGTTATACACATAAGCGATAAACACTTCGGGAAATTGACTTTAAAATAAACATTCATGACTCGTTTTGACTAGCAATAGCTGCGGGAAATGCAAGTTCTATTTAAGGTTTATGAAGTGCTTGTGGACAAGTTAGATACCCGTAGCACGTGCTGTCGAAACTGGCACTTATAGATGTTTCCCTTTCCGAAAAGTCGTGAGTTCGATGATTCCAGAATCAGAACCAATAAATATAGAGGTGACATATTCAGACATCATTACATCATAAAGTATGTACATAAGTGAAAATAATATCTTTCTTAGTTCCCATATTCTTTGAGTTTCCATTTTCATAATATAATAAATATTGTTATTCATCAACATATTTACAATTCAAGTATATGCCTTTATAAATACAACTATAACCAGGATTTGTTGTTGTAAAGCATTAATCTGTGTTACAGCCAATTGTGCGAAACCCTCTCATATATAATTATATGCTATCTATTACTGAATCGCCACTATTCGTTTATCCAACATTGCTATTTGCTAGATACAATATAAATGTAATTATATATCTATGTAAACTGTGTATTTTTACATGTGTATGTAAACTAGAATATGGATAATGTATTGGTCTCAATTAGTATAACGTTTGTATGAATATAATAAATATTCTTGAAATATATGTGAGAGAATGTGCTGGAAATGTGTGCAAGAAATGAATAAACGAATTGATTAATAAATTTCCAAATGTTATTTATTTATTTAAATATTCTTTAATAATATTATTATTATTGTAAAACATACGAGTATATTAACGTTATTTTGAACCAATAATACGACTTCAGTTTCATGTTGTACAAGGAATTTATGTTTAATTTATTTTCATAAGGTAAACGCATATTAATGTGATTAGGTGATAAAGCGATCCGTCTTATCATACTACCATGGATATAACAATGCACCCTATTGTGAACGCTTTCATTATAATACAAGTAAATCTCAACGGTGCACTGAATCTGGCGCATTCATTTACATTATTAAGTCGTCTCGCCTATTTCTGGCTCACCCGGGCGCACTGGAATCTCTTATTTCTGATTTTATAGCATGTTCGATATGTAAATCAATTTAACTTGGGATTATCAAGTCATGTTTATTTTGAATATGAGTCATTTAATTGACTAACGACTTTATCCCAAAGTGGATTATTTATACATTTATCAAACCTAAAATGAGAAAGAAATAACTATTTTCACAGTCCTTATAAAATATATGACATTGTTGGGAACAGAACATCCCAACTTCTAGAAGAATGTCGTATTAACCTACCACGCTTGTACAAGGCGGATTGGCTGCGCACCCAGACTTGGAAACGTGTAGACCATACATATGTTTTTCCTGATGCGGAAATTTAATTCAAGACCACTCAATTCCAAAATTAATAATAAAAATAATAATTATTAACTGCAGTACTAAGTCATTTATGTAGATCATTTATATTTATACCTTAAACTCCTTTATAATTAGCGGTAGCCATCTTCTTTGTGCCTACATTAAAGTGCAAAAACTCCTTCGGAAATGAGGGTTAATGGTTTCTATTACCCAGGACGCTGATACCTGTATATTTCTATTGGATCTCATAGTCACCTCGTACACCAAGCACTGGAAGTTATGCGGTGATTCTACTCTATACTGAAAATCACACTGCTTGATACATAAAAATACAACTTATAATACAAAAATGGAAATTTATTTTACCAGAATATCCATTTATCTTCATCTGTTACACATTCATAACTTCTTACCGATTAAATTAACAGACTAAGAGCTTAATCTTATTATGTTTCATCAGTTTTACACTTCTAGGTAAGTGGTCGTTATTATGAATCGTCTAATAAGTTGCTAACTCTTTCTATCCGTAGCACTGCGTGTACGTACAGTCGGTAATGGAACACTTAGTAGATAATACGATAAAATCTAGCCATCTTGTGGGTAATTGGACGCGAGTTCGTTGTCCTTCTATTTTCCCTTGTGCTACTAATCGGTATCAGGTATTCTAAGGTATATACTGTACCGTGCCAGCCATACTGCTTACGGCGACACATGGGATCTTTAGGGGATTTTATCTTCAATGAAATTGAAATTCTTCCGAGTTAAATTCATTTATTTTTCTATTCCCTGTACATTTTCATCTGGTTCATACTTTTCACTTTACATTTTATATCTCAATAATATAATTTCAATGTTTTGTGCCGGACGGGTGACATGTCTATTGAAAGACTATTATTTATAAGTATTTTATTACTATTATAAGACTATTATATATAAGTATTAATATAAAAAAAATTATTTCTTTTTTAATTGAAATTTATAAAATTACGAATTTAATAAGAAGTAATATAATATGAAAGGCTTTAATATATTTAAATCAAAAATTTTAATATATTAGTGATACATTTATGAATTACTACCGTGCTCTGGATGTTGCAGATATCCATCAGCGGCGATCATTACTTATCATCCCTTCCCCTTACTTTAATTCATTCCTCCTTCCCACTACTCCCATCCTTACCGTGATTGTATACCATTAGTTGACCCATTTGTTCGTTGGCCCATTGCTTACATAAAAAAAAAATTATTAGATTTACTATGGTTACTCACTTTTTCGATAAAAAAGACGATGTGCCACTCTAACACTATTTACGACGCATGATCTTGTCCTTGAACCAATACGATTATTTTTATTATAAAAGAATATATATAACCGTTAAAATATTTAAGCATCACCCGGAAGATATATTGAGCAGCTGTTAAAAGTAAATGTTTTTATAAAAGTGCATTAGATTCGTTGTTGATTGTTCAGCTATCTTTGTAACACTCACCCACTCAGTTTCTTTTAAATTCCAGACAATTTCATATATTTTCATAAAACGAGTCAAACCGGATAACATCTTTCGTGATCGTCACGTAGTATGAAGAGGGGCAGATGTGTTTTCGCACATTTATATAAGTTAGCAGTCATCCTAGCACATTTGTACTCAAGACCCTGCCCACATTAGACTTGATATGGTCGGTCCAGGGCATGAGTACTATATGCTAACCGCACTCGTGCGGCGACACACTGGATTTTTAGGGGGTTTTATCTTCGATATAACTAAACTCTTCCGAATTAAATTAATTTATTAATAATAATAATAAATAATAAAAACTTTATTTCAGGACTAGCCCATATATCGTTAATAACAATTTTTCTTATAATCTAGTGTTAGTAAAATTACAAAATTTTATAAAAATAAATTTACATTTATTACATTTACAAAACATTAAAATATAATACATTACTAAATTACTACAAATTTGAAAAATAATAATATATGTCTATAATTATTTTAAAATAGTAACGAAATAATTTAATTTTACATTAATGTATAGCTTATACATCTTATATTATTATGTACTATATTCACGCTATCTTATGCAAGGCAATATTAATTTCTTATGCAAGGAAAGACGATACGTTATTCAAAAGAAAGTCAATCGAATCTTATTGTTTTTATAAAACAATTTATTTCTTTTAAGTTTTATAATTACGAATATAAAAAGAAGTAACATAATATAAAAAGTTTTAATATATTCAAATAAATAGTTTTAATACATTAGTGATATATTTATCAATGTATCACTACAGTACTTTGCCGCACGATTTAATTCCATTAATTTGCTCTGAACAACAAAGCGCTGTATGAAGTTATCGTTTCGGCTGGAAACGTGACCAAAATTCGAGATTGTACGGTATAGTATATAGTAGATAGACTGCTTGAAACATATATATAAAACTAAATTTGATAAAATCTTTAGCAAATCTGTAATTAGCAGAATAACCAAACCATACATAGTTAGAAGCTTTAAAACCTCCATGAGACAATTCAAACATAACTCTAAATGGTTATCTAAACGCCATGTCACGTTTAATAGCAATGACAAACTAGCTACAACGTTTTACATAAATTAATTCGAAACACTCCTTGCACTAAATAATCTAAACGTCAGAAACACGCGTCACGACTTCTAGAAAATGGTGTAATTTCTCTTGGAGTTAAAAACATAATAACTTTTTGCATTATCGAAATTAAGGAACCAAAATAAACCATTAACATATTACGAATAACCAAAATGCCCATGCGCTGGTTACGTTAGTTGGAGAACCGATAAATACTGGAATAGACGGGGCCCGTAATATAGACCACTTCTTGGCAAACGTAGTGTGGGACGCCACGCCCATATGGAGCGACGATCTGCGCAGGGCGACTGGCGGAAATAGGAAATGTAAACCGGAAGTTCGGGTTAGGTGGCGCGCTTTAATGGAAACTTATCTCCAGCAGTGAATTAGCGCGAGCTATTGATGATGAAGTGAAAAATTTAAAAATGATAAACAAGCGTAAAAATAGAAATTAATAGATTGTTGTTACATCCTTCCAATTTTTTCTTGAATAACTGTTATAAAATACTCAGACTGGACCTAACTCTGAGAAGTCACATACAGAACTAGATGATAATATTGAACTAGGTGACCCTAGTTCTATATTTATCAACCCGTTTGCCCATCACAGTTACAATATCGAATCTTCTCTTTATGGAATAGGCATAATTCCAACATTGAACTTTTAAAGGCCATTTACAATTACAAATTTTAACGACCCAATTATAGGGAAAATCTCTTTCGCTGTCATATGCTCACGATACAAACTATGCGAACTGGCGATTCCCGTCAACCTAGCATAGTGCCACTCGTACGTGAGTAAAGAGAAGCCTATACTCATGACAATGGCAATAATATCTGCCGTTGTTGATGATTTAGTTTCCAATATGGACCCATTTTGTGTAGTTCGCTTAGCTACATGATAGGACGAGATGAGCGAGCTAAATGAACTCTTTGTTCCGCTTCATTCAACATTGTGAATGGGCCTGCGTCTTAGGCCTGCGAGAAATAACTGATAATAATACTAGCGTGTTTTCATTCGTTTACGTATTTTCTCGAAATTTTGAGAACAATTTATTTCGAATTTTGCGAACTTTTCATTACGTTATACTCGTGAATCATATTACATTGGATTCAGTAATATCAGTTGCAATTAATACATGTCAGATTAAAGATGATAGCGCAGCTATAATTTTGATAAGATGTCATCACAAATTTATGCGTGTTCAACCTCAGTGTTCACGCCCAGCCTATTTTTTGGCAACCTGTTTTGGCAATCTTCAAGAACCTCAATACAAGGTTTAATTATAATAATTTAATGGTGATCGCCATTAAAAATTTCATTCGTAAGATTAATTAATTTATTATTTATACAAAAAGTTTTATTAAATATATCGATTGTAAAATAAAACCTTTTTTATTTAAAAATTATGTATAAGGTATTTAAAAAACTATACGTAACTTCAACAATGTTTGATATCGTCGCACTTAATTATTTACAGTTGTATAAGATAGATACATCAGCAACTGAGGACCTAGTTAGCTCTATGATGAAGCTGCTGTTTTTAGAGTAAATTCACGGGTTTGATTCCTGCATCGCAGTACATATATGTACGACCTACAGGTACTTGTTCCCATTCTGGATTCCCAACCAAAGTGTTTCAAAATAAACTTTTTTTATTGTGGTTTGAACTCAGAATCTTAGGTTTAGATATTCAGCTACTCCAAACACTGATATAAGCAGTTGTATTTTTAGTAATTCCTTGTATTATATCCTGCATATTATATAAATTTATAAGTATTATAAACAGGTGGATAGAGGTCAACTTATAACTCACACGTAAACACACTTTGCAGTATCAGTTAAATTGATTGATGACATTGACTTTAATACAGCATGCAAAATCATTATTTAACCCCAATAGCAAATTGGACGGAAGACAAATGACTTGTAATCCCGTGAACTGCTTATCGAGTTCCACGGCTACTGTTAACTTTCACCACCAATGTTATTGGGGGTCAAGTTTAAATCACTTTCGATTACCTTCCATCACGCTCCACAAGTAGGTCTTCTTGCCTTATAATACGTTCATTAGTTACATTGACAGTCCTTGTAATTTAGATACTATGGTCTTAACCGACCATGATGAATGTATAAAAAATGTATGACACGTACATAAAGGCGTCATTCAACTTTACTGCATCTATTGTAGGTATATGATTTGATACGTTTGACTCAATTTAAGCAAATAATTTAATACTTTCTTTTTATTAATATGAATTGTAACCATAAAAAGGTAAAAGCAAACATCTTATTTCTTAAAAGGAGAACCATGGACTTCCTAACTTTCTAGTTCATTATTGAATGGAATAAATCATCATGAGCTGGGCTCATTAGTCAATGTGGTTGGGGGCTATCCCACCGCGTTTGCTAAAATGTTATCTTCACGGTGCATCACCATTACACGTTTATTCTAATGGTTGTCTATTCTCCAACGATTGTCGTGAGAAGCCTATCTCTAATATGCGTAAATAAAATCATATAAAAAATAACGTAAAAGCCTTCCATCCACATTCGCATGGAAGGGACGGTAGGGGAAGACCACGGAAAACATACCTTAACCAAATTGCTGAAGTTTTTAAGAAAGGCCAAGTCAAGAGTACCCTTAACCGGAGAGCTTGCATGAGGAGAATAATTAATGTGGAAGAAGCAAGGAAAGTATGGCGAGATCGTATGAGATGGAAATCTGTGGTCTCTGCCTACCCCTACGGGAGACAGGTAAGACAAATATTAAGTGAAATATAAGCATCGATGTCAGTATTAGTGAAGTGATTAGAAAACAAACAATTCAATGTACATTTAATATTACGTGGGCACGAGGTAGTGTTACGGCAGCGCATTCTACCGGTTGCCGTTTATGGTACGTCTGCGCACATCCTGCACTTGTCGCGGAACCTGCGCGCCGTACCCCACATCCGTCTTTTAACCTATAAAATTGTGATTTGCTGTAATGATACACATGTCAAGTTGATGCAAGAGCTCAGCTGATGGATTGCGTGAACGAATTTATCCAAATTCAACGATCTGCTCGACTTTGCTGGGATATTTCAACCTGTACTTAGTAGATTATCTATATATATAAAAATCAATTGCTGTTAGTTAGTGTCGCTAAAACTCCAAAACGGCTGGACCGATTTGGTTAATTTTGGTTTTTAATTATTTTTGGAAGTCCAGGGAAGGTTTAAAAAGGTGAGTAAATATGATAAAAATATTAGGAATATAGTAAGGGCAACAATTTCGTTTTCCCTTAGAAACTTTTCCTACCTGTCAAATATTTGATGTGCGTCCCGTCGTACAGAAAGTGGAAACATTCTGCAATTATCGTTCAGCTTTTTTATTTATTGATTCTGAGGCGGTACGAAGTTTGCCGGATCAGCTAGTATATTGTATTTATTGCACTTTAGTATTCACTACAAATAAGAGAAAAATTAACAAATGTTTTATTAGTTTATAAAGAATTTTATTATTTTGTGAAGTAAGAATGTTCGTATTTTAAAAAAAGGTTAAATGTACTAGATCTGATATGGCTACAATGTAATCATCATCATCATCGTTATCATTAGCGTGAAACAATTGACTTCTAGACTTCAAACAACAAATACAAAATAATTTTATACGTATAACATATTACTAACAAAATATCGAAATAACCTCGAAATCCCTCTTTCTTCTCAAAATCTTTCTTTAAAATAAATTACATCTAAATTACATACACAGACTAACTAACTAACTAAGACTAATTTTTATTCTTAAAAAACATTTTAGTTTCGACTGGAATTTAAACTCGGAACCCTTGGCTGAGAATTAAGGTTCTCTAATCACTCAACCAATCGGTAGTCAAAGTAGAGTATATTCACAATATCTTAATATTTTTGACATTTTGTCTATATATGTCCAACTGTTGAGCATGGGCCTTATTAACCCACCACGCTTGTCCAAAGCAGATGGGCGGGTTTACCAGACTACAATATTTGTAGGCCATATATATAATTATTTCAATGCGGGGATCGAACCTGCGGCCATTGGCTCCGTGGGCGAGGGACCCCGCCACTGCGCCGATTGGTCGACATTGAATCGTTAACATATTCTTTATTAATTAATATTTTATCAAAGTGAACTATTTTATTTATTTCAACGACTGAATAATTTTAAATCCAGTCTCGTCCCTGCTCTACACAAGTCTGACACAGGTCACGGGTGCTGTATTAGGGCACTAGCCGTGAAGGTATGCGGTGGTCCACAGGTAAGGTTTACGACACGGCCCTATTAAACCACGCCGTCTTAGATCTCTCGATTATATTGGACCGCACGTCTTAAAACTGCTTCAAGTTAGGCATCGTCAGCTGTCAATCGACCCAATGACAAATGAATGTCTTATAAGACGGATATGCAATTAAATATACTCCGATGCAAAAAAACGGGCACTTTACATTGACATTTATATGAATAACAATAATACTTTTAGTGTATCATTAGCTTAGACAAAATAATTTTTTTTTTGATTTTTTTAACACTTAAATCCTAGAATCGGTATGTTAGTCAATGTAAACAGAAATCCGTGTGAAAAAGGACTTTTGTATGGGTTAGTGAAATTAAGGCTAATAGTATTTTTATGGTATTTTAATAAAAAAAGACACTAAAAAATAAAAATTAATAACGAGTATAACCTCTTCTTGCAGCAATTACAGCATGTACGTCTTAGCATGCTTTTCACCAGGCTTTTGATAGTGTCCTATGGAATGTGTTCCCATTCAGCCGAGATCACACTCATATCACTTTTAATATAAAATATAGACATTGACTAAGATATGTAGTGGGGGTACGAATACTTATGAGTGCGACGTAGTCACAAATAGACTATCTCATTAATAAAATGCAGGCGTCAAAAAATAATTATAGTCACCAGTACAAACATATTTTATAGTACTATTCTAACATAAATGTCGGTTTTTGTCATAATTCCTAGAAACATTTATCCTACAAATACTTTGTGGAGCCTCTGTATATACTACCTACAAAGACATACGCATAAATAATATCTACTTTTTGGTACTTTCCAAAAATGTCATTGAATATGACACGGTTAGAAAACACGATGTTTATGGTTTCATAAGCGACTTAAACGTTATTCGTACTCTGAAAAGATGCAGACGGATATGCCAAACATATTTACGTTCCGGGAACTCGTCAGCGTAGTCACCTGCTGCGCTGCGCGTGATAAATAAGACATAGTATTAATTACTTCCTATAACACCGCTCGCCACTAATCATACCGCACATTGCTACACATTTTCCAGTTAATCACCTCTGTCTTACCAATGCGTATTTTTTCGTCGTTAATAGAAACACGTGGTGTGCTTATTATAAAACTGTCAGTTTGTATTGCAATGGTCGGTGTTAGAATATTTATTGTAGGTGGAGACTAGACCGGCCTAGTCTAGAAATAAATATCTCGATTTCGCCACGGGTTAAGGCGTGAGTCACCGACTGCTATTAATTTTTTACGATTCTGTTTAAAACTGCAATTGCACGGGTAATATTTTTTCCGTATTTAGCGCACTAATTCAAATGAGCAAAAGACAAATTTAAAACAACGGTTTACGCGGTATTGTTTATTTATTAAATTAATATTATTACGTTTCAAACATTGCTTAGACAAATATTGTAAGTATCCTAAAATATCCTGAAGTATACTATTGTAACCGTTGTCACTGCCTTATAAACCTATAAAAATAAACCAGCCCAAGCGTTTAAAATTTAAAATCTAGCGTTGTACGACAAATTGCGCTGAAGAAACTGTTGCTTTGAAAACGCATGAAAATCATGTTTCATCGAAAAGTCGTTGTAGAAATTCATGACGGTGAAATAGACAGTAAAAATAAAATAAAAAATTACACAAATCGAGGTTAATTATATAATATTTACTCGTCGAGACTTAATGAAACTTTACCGTAGTCAGCGTTATTCATTTATAACCATTGATTAAATATTTCAACAATTTTCCTCTTGTTATCTCTAATGATATAAGACGAAATTATCACAGGTTATTTGCAATTTCATTTTTGATTTTGTTTACTGACATGAACCATCTATAAAACATAAAAAATGTTTTCTTTTTAAATAAATTAAAATTGTATACATAAAAAAATTTATTAGGCGTCAAAATGTGAAACCCAGTCATATTTTGCACCCAAATCAATTTTTTCTGTATTCTTCATTTTCGAAATATTCTTTTATAATACTTTTCTCACAAAGTTTTTATAACCCGTCCGTTCCTAATGGATTCTTAACGGCGAAATTCCTTGCAAACATTAATGTGTTTTAGTTTTATTATAAAAGAACCGAGTTGGGATCTAGAAAGTAACACGAGACATTATATTTTTATTGAATGTTGCAATAGTTTATTAAACATGTAAAACTAACAGAAAATATAATTTAGGTAATAATAGGTATCAATATAAAAGCCAAAACGTTTTTGCACGTTTGCAAGCACGACGTGGAAAGTAGCGGACGAATCTTGAGAAATTTGATAAAATTACGATTTATTATACAAAAGATCAATATTTAGTTTAACTTTGTTTTTGTAAAACATCTTTTCTATTTTTACATAATTGAGGTCTAAAAATAATTAGAATTTTTTTTTTATTTAGTAAAGTTTTAGACATAACTTTTTTTATCTTAGTTTAGAATATGTACATAAACTTTTGAGCATTAGTTAATAACTTTTTTATGGAATAGTTAAGCAAACGAGCAAGCGTGTCGCCTGATGGAAAACAATCAAATGCGTTGCTGGACTCTGAGATAAGAATAGGCTTATGTTTTAAAGATTCCCATGTCGTATTGATTCGGAAATAAAAAAAAACAGATTGGTGGTAACATGAAATGAAATTTCGAAAAAAACGCACCGTACTGGATAGCCATTCATCTAAATGGTCGGGGATGAAACAATAAATAATTAATATTGAAAAACTTATGCGTATATGAAAAATATTTTTGTGTACATAGTATTTAATTTATTCCTTTTCTATCCAAAAGATGTTAAACAAAAATAGTGAAAAAACATGTGATAAATATTTACACGGTATTTTTGTTAGCTCATTTGCGAATGTTCTGCTAACTAACACCAGTAACTTGCGTAAAATAATCAAAACAATTCTCAGTGGAAGTAAAATTACCATGATCTGCTTTATTTCAATGACTCCGCGAATGTAATTATTACTCACTCAATGTGCTTTCTGTCTTTATTAGTAACAAACAGTACGAATTAAAATTGCCAGTTTGATCATTTACAATTGATAGTGTTAGTGAATTTCTAATATTACCACTTATAAAGTAAACTTTGGCTTCATCATCACAATTTGTTTACAGCTAGTCCAATCTTTTGCTACACATCCAGCCTCTGCCAAGCCACCCTTTGCAGATCGTCGCTCCATCCATCGCTGAGTCTCCCGAATTACATTTGGCGAGACTCAGTCTGCATTCCAGCACTCATTTAGATAGATACATAAATATATTTTTATTGTACACCAAAAACAAAGATATAAAATTATTGATTGTAATATTTATAGACAAATGGCGGTGATATCGCTAATAACGATTTCTTCATAGACAACCATAACAATATACTAGTAATTAGTATATAATAATAATAAGACAATCATAGGATGGACACAAAGTTGAAAAGTAGATGTAGGTTGGTAGGTGATACATTATTGTTATGATGATAGAAACGAAAGAAAAAATAAGGAAGTATATACATATATATATATACATATATATATATATATATATATATATATATATATATATATATATATATATATATATATGTGTGTGTGTGTGTGTATATATATATCGGTAAATGATGCTCCGGGAGATATATTCCTTTCGAATTATATGCACCAGAGAAACTCTAAAGATAGCCCTCTGAGCAACTATGAACTTCTAAACGTTTCGGCACCGTAAGAGAATACAGAAAGTATGCACTCATCAAATTCTGTATTTATATTGCAAGAAAGAATGGCAGTCTGATTAATTTGAATGCAATATATTTTATTAAAAGTTACTGACTAAATAATAGCTTTAATTTACGTAAATAACTTATATCAATATATGATGTATAAAGAAAAATTATTGCGCTGTGTTTCATTTCGTATATTAATCCCTAATAATAGTTTCGGTCATCAATGTGAAATTTTCATATAAAGTCATAACACAAATTTCTGTGTGTATGGCAGGCTTATTAGAGGTAGTTCTAGAAGAACGTTGCTAATGTACTATTTCGGTGAACGCTGAGAGCTGCATATCCCATCCTTTAACTTCCCCCTTTACCTCCCATTAGTCATTTTTAACCTTAAGATTGGCAACACATCTGCAGCGCCCTTGGTGATGGCAGTATCAGGGGTGGTAGTAGTTGCTGACAATCAAGTGACCCACTAGTTTATTTACCTACCTCTCCCATAAAAATACCTGCAACAAACATAATCATGCTTGTTTCCCGTAAGAGAAGGCAGAGACAGACCTTCATCTGCTACGACACTGGCACATTTTCTTTGCTTCACCCAAACTTATCACTCTCTTTAGACACCCCGGGGGCTTCCAGCCCGCGGGCCCTGAATACGATAAAGCTGTTAAAGCCAATAGGCTACCAGCATTAACATCTTCGAATCCAGTCTTTTAGACAAGCTCGTCGTACTTTTGACTTGGCTCTTCTTGAGAACTTCAGCTATATAGTAAAGGTTTTTTGTCCTTGGTCTTCCTATACCGACTCTTCCATCCACATCCGTAGCGTAAATTTCTTTTAACAGTTGCCTTTCATTCATCCTCTTTACGATTGCAACAAAGTGTTTTAATACCGATATGAAACATGCAAATAGTAAAGCCCTCTTTGTTCTATGCCATTTGAATCATATTCATATTGAATATCAAAACAGTACCTTTCAGGGGCACAACTAACGTTCCTTATATTGCATTATGATAATGTTGCCATTTCAATGAGCGCGTCGCAGTCGTGCCGCAGAATACACGTCCGCTTTGGAGCTGCAGACGTACCTAACGTGAAGATGCATATATCAGAATTGCAACGAATTTTATACCTTATACCCTCGTATATAAAGGACACTATTAAATGGGTCTATTAAGAATATATTATAGGGAATCTATTTTATGTATATGTAAAGAACAAAAAGATCTGATAAAAGTTAGACAATAGTATCGTAGTTAGAATGTACCTGCTAATGGCTCTCATTTTCGTTTTTATTTTTTTTTAAGATTTATTTAATTATCTAGGGCCATCAATAATAAATATATTTATGTCATACATAATATTTATACATAAACATAAGAAATAAATATTTAGCTTTTTATGGTGCCACAACATACGTTAAAAATATAGCAACCATAATAAAGAGTAAATAAATATACTTAACAAAATAGAACTAATACAAAGGTAAGCATAAAAAAACAAAGTAAATTATTAAAATATACAATAAAACAAAATTAATCAAGCTATGGTGCTCTTAGTAATTTTATTACGTATTATAAAATAGAAAGTGCAGGAATGGTGTCCATTTTATTAATATTTTATAACGTCATAATTTTATAACGTATAGATTTGGTTAAATTGAAAGATTAGGAATGTGTTTATCAAAAATGTTTGGGATTCAGTCACGTACTGATGTGGGAGTGAATGATTTTCGAAGTATTATGGAGGCAGCCTCCGCTGCCTCGCTCCACAATGCAACTAAATTATACATAATTTTGAACATGTTCTTACATCGTAATACCAACCGCATTCCTTAAGGGATTTAAATAAATTAATAAAGCCTACAAATTTCAAAATCATCATAAAAATCATAATTTTATCATGAGATATACCATGACTTTTTTTTAAATACGTGCCAGTGTTCATTACGAAACAAAAATGAAATTTTATTGCATAATATTCGAAAAAAAAGATAGTTTTTTACCACTGACATGAAAAGTTTCTTTCATAAAGCAACAATTTGAATGATATGCCACGTTAGGTTACACAGAACAAGGTTATGTCGTAAAGAAGCAAAGGTACTCACGAATCAGTTTTTTGTTTATAAATGTTAAAAACAGTATTTCTTTAACTCAAACCATCCATCCATTTCAGCCTCTATCCATTTCCGAAGGAATAGACATTAACCCACCACGCTTATGTAAGGTGGCACTAATTTCAAGAGAGGTATCTTAGACACTGAGCGAATTAAGATAGCGTACAAAAACAGTATAGAACCGCAAGATTCACATAATCGATTGGTCTCCCGCAAGCTATTTATTTACATAATATAGATAACTGGGCCTGTCGCGCCCATCATCTGTCATACGAGGCGCCATTATATCTTGATGCCTGTCTATTTTATCTTGAACCGTTATTAGACCTAATCTACAACAATTTTGCTTCTGCCTAGATTCTAACATTATGTTTCAAAAATGTAAATTCTCAGATAAAATTATCTAATTTAACACTTTATTTTAAATAGACTAGTTGTCATAAATATTAATGTTATAATAATTACAATATAATATTGTCTAGATCATTGGTGTTACCGCTCTCGGAAGGTACCCGATCCGAAGGTAATTTAATTCCCGCATCGGGATAAATATATGTATTGCCTGCAGATACTTATTCCGAATCTGTGTTTCCATCCACTTTTAACAAGCGTGATGACTTAAATTTCGGTTTTTCTAGAAATGGACAAGCCCCGTGCCAAGTAGTTGGACTTATGTATATAAGTAAGAATGTAAAAAAAACGTTTTCCAAGTCGTATCGTCTTTATCATCAGTCGAACTTAAGAGTCTTGTATTTAAAATACCAATATTTTAAGATACTATAGCTTGTCAACCGTACTGATACAGTGACACGGGATCTTTACGGGGCTTCTTATAATAAAACTCTTCCAAATGATATTGCTTTATTTTTCAATTCACTATACATTTATATCTCACACTTTTTCATAATAATTACTTATGCAAGGAAGGGCGACACGTTATACGAAAGACGTCGATCTAATGAAAATCCATGCAAAAACAATTACTTCTTAATTTTAAATGTTAAAATTATGAATGTTAAAAAATTAATATAATAAAAAAAGGATTTATTATATTCAAAGAGAAAGATAAACATTAATGATACAGTAATTAATGTTGCATTACAGTACCGTGTACAAGTGAAGTTGACTATTAACTCAAGTAGATTTTTTTATGAAAGAAATAGCCAAACGAACAAGCCAGTCTTCTGATGATAAGCCACAACTGCCGTCCATTAATATTTATAATACTCCAAGCACTACAGATGCGTTGCCTAACTGGTGTTACTGATGTGAATAATTGGAGAGAAAGAAAAACGAACAGGATGAAAATAAAGGAACTGGAAAGGAATTGGGCTTCCGGATCCTTTCGCCCGCCGTAAAAAATGTAATAACATAGTAAAATGCTACAACATAACGCCGATACATTCGTGCTACCGTAGCTCTACACCTATTTAATTTAATTAATATTGATAAACACAAAGTGCCATGAAATATAAGGTCTACATAAAAAATATTTTCTTATGATTCACTATTATTTAAATAATACAACATAAATAAAAGCGAATTCAAAATTAATCACACCTTTTAATAAGCATTTTCATCGATTATTATGTTTAAAAAAATGTACACATTTTATAGACCTTGACATGAATATGAACTCAATATAATGATGTTTTGACTAACTATTGTCAAAACATATCTTCTGTACGGCTATCAATATAAACGAATACGTACGATCATCTGGATGTCTGAATCATCTAGGGTTTTTTTTTTCAACTGATCCTTGCCTTCCTGTTTTCCACTGTTAAACTAATAGAATTAGTGGTAATTTATGAAAGAGTAAGGCAGACGGGCAAGCAGATTGCCTGATGGTCAGTAATCCTCGCCAATTATGGACATAAGAACATTTATAAAACAAGCTAAACATACTTGTAATTCTTAAAGCCCGGCAATGCTTCTGAAATGCCTATGACGATGCAGATGTCTATGGGCGGCGTTGATTGCTTTCCATCAGGTGACACGCCTACTTCTTTGCCTTCTTATTGCATAGAAAACATCTGCAACACTTAAGGCACAACAGATACCTTACTAACCTAACATGTGATGTCATGTGAACAACGGAATTGACGTAACGGCAAGTAAAAGGAAGAAGAAAAGTGTCAGGCGAGATACCTACACTCACCGTAAGCAATACGATAACATAAAGAAATGCTACCACTTCGCACTGAAATTCTATAAAAGGTGTGGTACATCCCTCGTCGAACTAAACCATTTGTACCATAACATGGCTTTATCTATTTAAACTTCCTCCAATGACTTTTATATTTCATATAAATAAACATTCATTTTCATTCTACACGATTACTGATTCAGTTCACTGGATATTGATGGATTCCTTTTATATTTATATATTAGAATCAATTCAGTTAGTGGTTTAATCTGTTTCTAGACTCACAATAGTAAGCATCGTGTTATTTTCGTTTGAACCGCTTTAAACAGATTAAATTCCTTTATATTTAAATATCTACACAAATCTATTTGCGAAGTTGTATACAACAGTTCGTTATTTCACATCTATTCCTGACAGGCTGAAAGGGGAGGCATTTATCACCAGCGAGGAGCCTGCATTGATGTAGGAAGACATTGAATGAATGCTGCGTAATTTAAATCTCTCTCGTTGAAATCGGGTGGGTGGTTCAACATCATTCAGCGTAAGGAATAGACGAAATTGTGCAACAAAGAGTTTATTATATAACATTAATCCTTGTTATGATTTAAGCCCCGTTTTCACTGATAATTTATATAATATACATATTAATGTGCAGCTTAGTTATACGTATTCAATTCGATTTTCAGCCATAATCACATTGTACTCTAAGGGCTCATTAAAGCAATCATACATATCTTCTCTTTAATCGTGCTTATTAATCGATTTACGTGTAATATTTTATAACATTGCAGGCACTACTCATAAAACCGATCCATTTGTCATTCTGGGCGACAATAGGCGCAAATGCCAAAAGATAGGCAGTAGTATACGATAAGTCCGGAATAAAAATCTGCGGTTTTCAATTCGTTTGTTAAGTTAGGGATTACGGAGAAATCTCTCGGTTGTGAGAAAGGACAAAGTTTAGTAGTTACAGTCGTATTGATATGGCTATTTAAGTAATTAAGTCCTTAAGTGTGATTAAAGCTGGTCGAAAAAAAAATTCCAGACTGTCCCATCATTGCTATTATTTTGCCAGCACTTGACGATAACATGCATAAGATTTTGTTATAATTGACATAAGATTTATTATTGTTGTACATTTCGTTTGTTAAGTAATGTGTGGATTAGGTGGAGGTGTCGGTGCCCTGCAGTGGATTACGTATCATCATCCTCATCAGCTTACGGCGATTACTAATGGTGATGATTATGAATTTACTTTTAAATTATTTTAATAACTTGAGTAAAACCAGTTAGTCTATATAATATTATGTCAAATGTAATTAAAATATTAGAAATAATTTATTAACTAAAATTTTTCCAAAAACGAATATAGAAGAATTTATTTTTCTCAGTAAATTGGAGAGAAAACATTGTAATCAGATTGAATCTAACAAACATAAACCTTTACCTTCTAGAGTTTGTACGATAATTGCTAATTAAATTTGTGCCCTCCCAGCTAATGTTGCATTCCTTCGAGTCTAAATAATCTTCACTGTTAACATTTAATTGGTTATCGCTGGCTAGTTCATTTGTAACTTTGGATTTCGATATATTTAACGATACACCATCAAGACGAAATTTATATTGTATATCGAATATCGAATATTGTAGATCGAACAAATATTGTCGAATATATTTGTATTTTTTTCATTCTTGCATTTGACAACTATATTTTTCGAATTATAATATTTTTATTCAATATAATTTCCAACCTTTGCATCTTCCTTGTATTTTGTTTTTTGTATGTATTTTCTTTTCTCTTTTTCAAATATTTGTTAAATTGACAATGAAATTTTTTTAGCGAAACCTATACATGTTCCATTGGCGGGCACTGGCCTCCCTATTTCTTGAGGAATGAACCTTCAAACACCACTCTCGTCCAAGGTGGATTGATGAGGCACTCAGACTCAGAAAAAGTACTTGTAAGCAATTCATATATATGTATATCCATACGGAAATCAAACCCAAGATTCCGACGGCAGTAATTCAGCGTTGAGCCAATTATGACGTTACTTGTATGTCATAGTAAATAGCACTAAAAAGATAATGAGGTTATTTCAAATGGTATCCCGAGGTTGTTGATATATAAGATGGATTCTTCCACACTACAGCACTTCCACAAGGTGATAGTGTAGGATTCTTAGTTGTAGTGTTTAAAATTAGTTTACTAATATAAGTAGACCCAAGTTGTGGTATTGATAAATATATTATTATTATTATTTTCACCTTTATTTACATATTACTCACTTAACAATGTCATTTATATATAAAAACCTTCTCACGGTCCTACCCGTGCAATATTATATATAATTATAATAATTATTATAATTATATATATATATATATATATATATATATATATATCATAAAAAACAAAATACTTTTGTAGTGAACAAAAACAGGATACAGGAAGAAGAGTAAATAGAAATTCAGTCGTATTCATCGACGCAATAAGCGATTGCGCCATAGCTTCGCTAAGTACAAATGTCTAGTGCTTGTTGATAGAAAAGTGGATCTTTATTGAGTGGTGAAAGGCGTCGATGTACTTGTTATTTACCATTATAGCTGTCCCCAAGACTTGCAACAACTCCTTGATATTAGTGCTCGCTAGGCGAGGCGACGGAGGTTATACTCGTATGCGTGTCACATTGACACGCGAACTTTACGTTTATTCATAATACATTACTACAGTCAAATCGTTAATTGGCTTTCGTATAAATTTCCCGAACGTATAAACGGAATACCAAATCAAATCAGTTAATTCTTGAAATAAACAATCACAGTAAGAGGTAACACATAATTCGTTTCGCTATAATCGTCATAAACAAGTATTATAATATAAAAAAATTAAAGCCATTAGGTTAACAAAGAAAAATTTTATTTTAGTTACTTTTTATTAAATAATTACAATTTATATAAATATGTATAGAGATTTTTTTTGTCCCGTATAGAAATAAAATAAAATTAATAAATTAAATTAATGAATTTATGTCCCAAAATCTGTATTAACATCAAGTGTCATTTACTCCAAGTTTAAAAAAATGTATTTAAAGTGGAGTGGATGAAAAAAACGTTTTTATTAAAGATTTAAATTTGAACAAGATATTTCCTTTTTTTTTTAAGAGCCCATATATGTCCTACTGCTAAGCACGGGCCTCTCCATTTCTGGAGAAACAAACCATGCCATACCAACAAACGATGCGGATTGGCGGGTATACCAGACT
This sequence comes from Baronia brevicornis, assembly GCA_031353405.1. Classification (NCBI taxonomy): domain Eukaryota; kingdom Metazoa; phylum Arthropoda; class Insecta; order Lepidoptera; family Papilionidae; genus Baronia; species Baronia brevicornis. Next base: position 364,956 of record JASFAT010000750.1, on the reverse strand, counting down.
CGGAATAAATATTTGTAATTATTACATATATTTATTCCGATGCGGGGATCGAACGCACGACCGTTAGCTCCGCGGGCGAATGCCCCCCCCCCCCCCTCTGAGTAAATTAGTTGTCTAAAACATCAAATAATAGAACAAGATATATAATAGATAAATACAATAGGGAGAGTGTGAACTAATAGTTGAAATTAAAATAGCTTTGTTTATTATCATAGACGAGAAAGAGAGATTCTTCAGGTCGATAAAATACTAAAGGCTTGTGATGTTTAGACTAAAGAAAATTATATTAAGTTTGGAATTAATACATATTTATCGTAATACCATTATTAGAAGGCTGTTAAAAAATAATTCCTCTAGAATAAAAGCTAAAATATACTTTTAGTATGCATTGTTTTTTTATTACAATTGCAATAGCTATATAAAACTATATAAAACAATCCAAAGCAACGGATGTTAAATTGTTGCACGTCAAGAAGTAGCGAGCCTTAAATGGAAAGTACCGTATGCTTGTGCCATTGCATGTAGAAGGAAGATGTTCAGATTTTTAACTTCACGCTATTAACATAAGAGTGCCATGGAGGTGAAAATTGATATGCATATATGATAATCTGTGAAATTGTTACAGAGTATCGATGAGTAATATTCAAAAACATGATGAGAAATCTATTCAAAAACATGTCATGAAAACAGGGAGCGGCACTTTAAAGTGTTTGCCCTGCTTGGAAAAAATCCAAGATCCGAGGCTGTGGATGACCTAATTATGGCTCGGAAAGTTAGTTTGATTCTCACATAGGAACAGCTGTACCTGTTCATAGCTCACAGGTCAAGATCATTCGAAGTCATTGTACGTGTGTACATATATCATTCGTTGATTTTTATACAGCCGACAATAATTAATGTGAAATATGAAAAAAAAAACAATTTCATTACTGCATTTATTTATCTATCACACAACCCATATAAATGTCCCAGTGATCCCAAACGGGCCTCTCCATTTCTGGAGGAGTGAAAATTAATCCACTAAGATTCTCTAAAGTGTATTGACAGAGGACATAAAACTCGGAATAAATACCTCTATGTACACATTGTATATTTTTGTCTTAATACATGAATCACACCCACAACTATTGACTGCAGCTTCACCACTAAGCCAATTAGGTTATCTTGTTAAAACTTTTTAAACTGCTATAAATATTGAATTATTGTTTTTGTCCGTACGAAGCAATTAAATAACGGTGCATCTTTAGTGAGCATTCAATTTATTCATTGCCCTTTGGTATCGTACGTTTATTGCTACGGTAATGATGTAATATTTACATGCGTCTCGCGCGGATGTAATATTCTTTTACGCAACAGAGAAATAAAAATAGTAATGTACATTTTGCCATATAAATATGTATGTATATATTTATGAGAGTACAGTACGAGCATACGAGTGTTTTATGTGAAGGCGCCCATATACTTGATAGATCCTTGTAATGAAATAGAAGTTACCAATAACTTTATTGTACTACAGTATTTTGAAAACATTTTAGTAGTTAAAATTTAATGTAATTCGTTAGAATATTTTGAATTGTTGTAAATAACTAAATCGATTTAGAAATAGAAGTTGATCGATATCGATCGAACAATCGATTGATAAATAAACTTTTTTCAACGCACTATCACGCTTTGGAACCAGCTATTTTCAGAGGTATTAATAAATACTAATAAAGAAAATATCGGATTGGTAATTAAAAAATAACCATACGATTAACATATTCGAATCTTAAAAAAAGCCTATCCGATTCTCGAACACTGGAAACGCTTTTACACGTTACAACGTCTCTGATGTTGCAGGTGTCTTTAGATTCATTGTCTTTCATTAGAAGAGACGTTTAAATGTCTTCTATACCTGTATCAATAAATGGCTAAGAAGAAAAGTTTAAATAAAACAAAATGTACAAAATAAAGCTTGTATTATAAACATAAGGATATGTATGCTTCTCAGATTAACATGAAAATGGGTAACAAAATGCAAGGATAATTTAACAAAATGTTCCAAATTATCAATCCAACCATTACTATAGATACAATAGTTTATTTAATTTATAAAATAACAATATCAGCTACTTAAACCTAAACTTACATCGAATAGTGACTGAAAACATTAAAGGTGGGTCAAAAATAGAACTAAAATTAACTCTAACTTACATAAACATTTATTTTTCCACATTTAATTAGCATCAATCGTTATAAAACATTTGCTAAAAGTTTTTAGAAAAGTTATCGACGACAATTGTAAAAATAATCATTCTGTAGATAACATATAAAATCTGTGCAGTAAACTTAGGTACCATTTCTCTTAAAAGGTTATAAATGAACTAAGAAAACTTTAAGAAAAATTTTTTTATAAGTACAATAATAACGGTCCTCAAAAATTCAAAAAGCTCTCATTGCTTTGTTCTCTCTTTTACGCACTATAAATATGACTTTAAATTTAACAAAATTTTGGAAGAAAAGAAAAAGCTTTTCTAAAAAACTAGGCTTTTCCTTTCTGCCAAATATTAAAATTTACGTTAACAAGCTATATTTGCGGTTGGTGATTTTTATAAATATTTTCTTGTAATATACATTAAATTAGCTTAATAAAAAGCGAAACTGAAACATGTTTTATTGTTTTCTGGACCAATAAAATTTTATAAAAATCATTTTTAACTATTGTACGGCATATTGTATAGAACCCGCAATGCATGAGTCATATTCCCTCTTAGGATGTTTTTTTTTTCTAATACATACGTAAAAAAAAGCATTAAGAAGCCTTTACATAGTAATACATCTTTACAATTCAAGAATATGAAAATATACTTCCTATATAGTATCTATACCGTACACCTCCATATAAATATAAAAAAATCTAATTACAAAATATAGATTCTCTTATAGAGATTATCGGTAACGATAGCAAATCGTATTCAAACTTTTGCTACGATAAACTAAGTTAGACGTCTTCAGTTTGAAATTCACAAATATTTCTTGATATTTAGAACGATATATTGTTATCATTGATACTTCTCAGAAAAATAAATCTGTACTTTAAAAAGTTTAGGTATCTTTCAAAAGTTTATCAGTATAATAAAAGATAAATTTACTTTAAGATATACTCCCGATATTAATAATATATGAAAAAGAGGGAAAAACATCGAAATGATTATAAAAATATCAAAAAAACTGAATAATGGTTACGTACAAGTGTAGTCTTAAATAATCTATAAAGACTAACACACATAATCAGAAGAATTAACTAAATAATCCTGAAATACAAAAAACCGAAAAACAAGATAAAAGTCTTGGTCGAAATAATATATACAATTCGTCGAACAATGTACTCGATAGGTGTTCAATAACTTCTAGAAATAGTAGTCTATTAATCATAAATTCGTAATAATAAATATCAATCCCAATTGATGAAATATAATTTCAATCCATTCTTAATATCCAGCCTCAGTGTCATGTATGACATACCCTTCTCTGATGCATACAGCGTTTCACCACAAACAATTTCCTGCGAAGCGCAGGAACATAGGTGCTCCCGTCATGGAGCAAGCGACAAGATCCCGTAAACAACTTCCATAAAATTGATCATATGCTTAAAGATGGCCGTTTCTTCCTCACGGTTTTGTTACTCAAACCGAGAATTGTTCCGATTACCTGTGATAAAACAATAAATATTAATTATAAGCAACTTATTATATCAATAACCATATTTTTTTATGAAATACGAAAGCAAAATAAGCCATAGCGTACCCTGATCGAAAGCAATCAACACCCCGTATAGATGATTAATGGAGTCAGGCGTTACTTTGCGGAAATCCTTCACTATGTGGACAGTCAAAAGTTTTACTTAGCTAAGTTACTACTTATCTTAGCTCACTTTTCAGTTGTCTTCCGTAAAATCTACTATACCTGAAGATGCCTCGTGTTGGGGCGGAACACGTGTCGTTTACAAGGTGGAAAAGTGGTAGTGTGTGTTTGGTGTTGTGTATAGTGGTTGGTGGGCAGAGAGTTGCTGGCCGTTTTTCGGTAAGTTTTCGTTAAGTTCCAAATAAATCCACTTCATCCAGCATGAAAACACACATTATTCATTTTCTGTTATTGTTTGCTTGTCGCGGATCTTGGCTAAGTAAAACTTTTGACTGTCCACACCCCGTATAGACGCGTGTAACACCATAGGCATTATAAAATCTATCCTTTGATAAATATCTAAACTAATTTGTTGATGGTTATAATTGCGGAAGGTTTTAGATCACAAATTGGTTTTTATTATCCACTGATAGCCTCGTATGACATGTTTGGAAAAAGTAGGGTGGTCATTCGCTACGAAGGGAACAACATAATATATTATATATACTTCCATATCGAAATGAATACATATATATTTTATTAAAATTGCATAAAGGCAAATTATTATATTTAATTCCATATCTACATATATATCAGAATCTTACAGAGTTAATTTTAACAGAATAACCATAGATATTTGCATTCTTTAATAGCAATTAGTTAAAGCTATTATGCCAGTGTCAAGTAAATTATAATAATATCAAATATCTTGGAATGTTATATTTTTTCACGTTACGTCTTGGCTGGTGGCTATTCTACCAAAACCTTCGATGGACTTTTTTAACTTAAATTCAAGATACACGCATTGATTTCACTTCACATTTATATTTATATCACTTCACATATACGATATAATCGAACTATATTGCATAATACGCCACCACAATTAAACAATATAACTGATAATAATATAACATAAAAAGTCTAACCGTTGATATTTTCATTAAGTAGAATAATAATCGACAAATCATGATGATTAATAAAACTATACATTTCATACCTTCGAAACAGAATACGCAGCAAGCTTCCGCCGAGGTGCAGGCAAAAGAAGAGCAAGCGCACGTGCTTCCCGCAGCAATGCGTGGAAAGCTAACGCAGCGCCTGCGCATGACTCAGCTGCCGAAACCTCATAAAACTGGCAACCAAATCTCAACGATAATTCTTGCCCTTCTTCAGCTTTGACTACCCTGTTTAAAACACATTATTATTAAATTATAGCCACAATTGCATAAATCGCCAAAAAAAACAAAAGCTTCGATTTTTTTTCATACCCAGACTCTTTATTTAGTGATAGTCACTTAGATGGACTATTAAAACCTCTTTAGAAATAAATTATTACCAATAATGTAGAAAAATCCAAACCCACCCGATTTTTTTTTGCAGTCTGGGTGCCTTGCTAAGTGCCTTAGATGAGCGTAATGGGTTAATGTGAATTCCTCCAGAAATAGGGAGGCCGATGTCGCAGCCGTCGGACATAAATGGACTTTAAAAAATGCTCCAATTCCGCCATATTTATAACGTGCCTTGTATAAGTATTTTTTTACCGTATGTATTTATGTTTTGAAAAAATGTATTAGTTACCTTGCATGCTCTAAATCTCTTTTGTTGCCAAGTAAAGTGACTGCAGCACACCCCGGTAACCGAGTGCGTTCCAATAGGGCCAATAGTTCAGCTGCTGCTAAGAATGACCGTCTATCACAAACAGAATAGACCACAGCAAAGGCGTCGCCCCAGCGGAGATGTTCTGCTAAGCATCCTCGTTTCTGTATAAAACATTTCAATATTATAGCTACTCTCAATAGCGTCAAAACTAAATAATATAAGGCATACATTTTCGTTAAATTTACTTATAAATACATAGATCGCTTAAATACAAATTATAGTTTTTACAATTATTTTATAGTACTATACAATGTTTTTATTATGACATTTTTACAATAGTTAGTTTTTCAATTAGTTTAAGCAGCAGTAGCTCGGTCGGTAAGTCTCGGCCTTGTGATCTGAATATGATTTGAATGATAGATGTGAACCATATCCTAGTACAAGCATTATTAGCTTAGTTGGGATGGTTAACAAGAGTTTAATAAAATTGCTAGTCTTATTTTATTAAAAAAAACGTTTAGAATGCTTGTAATAGGCAAATACGGTTTGGTAAACCTACCTAACTTTGTTGGCGCATGGACCCAAAATGGATATTGGCCTCCGAAAATATCTTAAGCTACCGTGCCCTGTCCTGCGCCACTTTCTGCCAATTACAGATTTGATGGTTATAGCGATACATGGGGTGCCTCACAGGACGGCGTCCAGTTAGGCGACCCACATACTCTCTCTTGAATGCACGATCCTCCCCCATTCTCTTAAGATGGGCCAGCCGAACATCTGGAGACTAAGGCTCACCGACTCCGTTCGGTGAGCCTTAGTCTCCAGATGTTCGACTTTGACCAGATATTCGATTTCGCCAACTGCCATCAAACAGACAACGCACATTCCACGTGGCTAATCGAAAGTCCATTAAGTTATGCCGTAACTCGTAGGTACGATCGGATCGGTATTATTTTCTTTTCGATTTCGTAACGTTAGCCCTCCGCAAAACCCCCAGATGCTAGAGGACCGCATTCTGCTTTGGTCCGCAAGTCCTACTTGTACCTAGAATTCTGTAGTCCTTCAAGGATCAGTGAAATGGAATGTCCTATATGTATGTTTTATTATATTTCTTTTATGTTTCTTTTTTAATAATGTTTACAAAAGACTTACCGCACAACCACAAGTATCCAAAACTTCCACTTCAGAAGTAACTCCGTCGAATGCGACACGGTGTTGATAAAGAAAGTCTGAAATGAGATTTTATTATTTATCTGATAATTTCTCAATATATATTTAAAAAATTTTATTTTTATATTTAAAGAACATATATTTCTCATTCCCTCGATCTCTCTCTCTCTCTCTCTATATATATATATATATATATATATATATATATATATATATATATATATATATATATATATATATATATATATATATATATATATATATATATATATATATATATATATATATATATATCTATATATATATATATATATATATATATATATATATATATATATATATATATATATATATACCCTCAAAAGTAATTTCATTCATTTTAATTCAGTTGTATTTCACTGAAGTCGAGAGTAACTTGACTCCCAATGAGAAATTTTACAGCTACTATATCAATTGTATGTTACGCGCAAAGTCAACGGCCGTATGATATCGGGCGCCGGCATAGCTAGCCTTGGCACGGCACTCCCGCCAATCTCGCTGCCAATATTCGCAAATAAACTTGAACATTGGCATCCACAGCTTGGCATTAGATACAAACCTCCACGAGGGCCTTTCAACGAACCAATTAATACTTGTCTTTCACGTACCGCTCATTATTATCATAATTTACTCAATAACGCATGTACGGTATATAAATTTAAAATGTAATAATTCGGCCAATCTTGATATTTGCGTTAGAAATATGGACGCTAGCTAGCTAACTTGTTTTGTTTGAGTGAAAATTTTGAGTAAAATTTTTAGAAGTACCAATATGAAAAGACGACGGCACGTATAGTACAAGGATGAATTATTATGTAATATTAACCGGACAAACTGAGTCATAAAGGCTCAGGTGGACAGACCACTTGGAATAGATAAATATGACATTAGAGCTCATACAACAATGTACCCCTTCAAGCGGACCCCGCAATATAAGAGGGTTGTATCAAGGAAGAGCTTAAGAGAATAAGAAATATATCATTTTTGCAATACAATACCTTGAACACAGAGATAAAACGCCGAAGGAAGCAAGTCAAGTAATTACAAAGTTATGAGGACATTACTAAAGTAATGAAAAAAATAATCAATAGTAACAACAACTCTATATAAGAATTCAATGTACAAATAGTTTAAAAAAAAGAATTATTTTATAGAGACGATACTCACCACCCGTTGAACTGTATTCTCCAATATATCGTTTTGTTAAATACCGGACTACGACAGCTGTAACAACAGAAATAAAAAAATATGTTTAATATGTATTCTAATCATTAGCATTTTCAAAAATCTTAGAAAATAAATATTACATGTTAGTATTATGTGTAAGTATTTTCCGTTCCGCGTTTCATATCTAGAAGGCCTAACTTCGTTCCCGTTTCCATTATTTTGTTTTTCTTTTGGTTCTTTCTTTTCTATTATATTCCTCTTTCCCTTCTATCTTATCATCTATCTTCATCTACTTCTACCCTAAGATAGATAACCCGTCTCTAGTGCTTATGGTATGATGTCCATGGGTATAGTGGTTATTATTTAACACCCCATTATCTGCCGACTAGTTTGTTTTCCTCTTCTATAGAAAAGTAGTTAGACTTGTGAAACTAGAAAAGTTACACTGATCATTGAAGTTATTTATAAATATTATATTTTTATATCTATGTAGTTATCATGTAGTTATGATAATCAGCAAAGAGGATCCAATAGATGTCCAATTACGTCGACAAAAATGTAAATGGATAGGGTATACCTCCAGCGCCACGCCAGTCATATCCCCGCAAAACCCTCGAATGGAATACGCAGGGGAAAAGAAAATGTGGGCGCCCAAAACAAACTTGGCGGCGTACTGTGACGGCCGAAGTTCAGAAGATGGGCCTATCGTGGAGTGAAGTAAAGCGTATGGCCCCCGACAGATCGAGATGGAGAAACGTCGTGTCTGCTCTATGCCCCACCAGGGAGACATAGAACTCCGAGAGAGAGAGAGAGATGTAGTTATCCAGGCCATTATTTGTAGCATTTATATAATGATTCATTATGTAGAAGCAAAACATAAAAATATATATTTTTCGTGAGATTATATAAAAGACTTAATATAAATCATTAATGTGCACATACAGCCCGCACCCTTAAGTCTCAGAGCAAAAACTATTCGATATTCCAAGGTGCAGTTTATTAATAATAACAAGTTTCAATCATATAGAAAGTGAGTTGCTGATAACTTTCAGTATTAACAGTGTATCGCAACAGTTAAATATCGCAAATGCAACTTGGTATCAGAGAAAGCAGCGATTAATATTATAACAAATCGGTGTTACAAAATTTCAGACTCAATTTATAAGTATACGCCTCAATTAGAGGGAAACCAAATAAAGGGATTGTGCATGAGCAACCTTTTTTTTTGACAGCCCATATATGTCCCACTGCTGAGCACGGGCCTCTTAATTTCTGGAGGAACGGACGTTAACCCACCACGCTTGTTCCGTACGCATTGGCAGGGTTAACAGACTCGGAACAAATATTTGTTAACCATATATATATTTATCCAATCCCGCCAATCCACGGTCTGCCGTGCCAATGGATACGTGGCTAGGGGCGAGCCTAGTCGCAAGCGTTGCCGATCGTCCCGGAATCGGGCTCTCCCGGGTACTATGGCGCATTACCTCAGCATGCAGGGCTCTGTTGAGGCTGACCTCCATCCTCCCTTTCGGCTCGTGGGATTCACTAATACGAATTTAATATACCTAATTTGTCGAAAATGACGGCGATGTGGTTCGCCACCCGTTACGTCCTGATTCTCACGAGGGCAAAAAGCGACCAATGAAGAGCCGTTTCACTGCGATGAATGGCAGCGGATGGAGCTCTGTGGTCTCTGCGGGGGATAGGCGTGACATATATTAAAAAAAATAATATATATATATATTTATTCCGATACGGGGTTTGAACCCGCGACCATTAACTCCGCGGTCGGAGGACCCGGCCATTGAGCCAATTGATCGTCAGCAACAATTTAGGTTAGCAACAATGCTTAAATAAAAAAGATTGTTCTACTAAATACTAATAAATTTTAGTAAAAGCATGCCCATCCAACGCCGTAACGATTCTAATGTAATAATATAAACTTGAAGAATAAAGTAAATAACATAACGGAACTTTTAATAGAACTACGAACTTTTGATAAATGTTCACAAATACTCAAACAGTTTCCAACCGTATATTACGACCTATCAAGATTCTCGTGATGAAATATAGCAGATCATAAAGTGAGGCACGGTTTGTTAAATGATATCTTTATTAGCATTTTTTTAATTCTGCCGTTTTATTGTCTTTATCTAACTTCATAGATAAAATATTATAATAATACCTCATGACACACCAACAAACATTTCGTTCCATCTTATATCCTTGCTACTGTTTAATAGGTTTCTGTAGCTGTGAATCTGTTGAAATGAAAATTTAAGGCATACTTTCCGTATGAAAATTAAAAAATAATTAAACCGAAATCCGTGGACAAACTCATGGAATGTAACCTGTTTATAGAACAGAGCAATGACTAATAGGTAGGTACAGTAATCCCTTGATTTTTTAAACTGGAAACAATCGATGTATGTTAATTGCAAGTTCTCGGTTATCTTTCGAGGCTGTCAAACTTTCCTTTTATGTACACACGTGTTCAATTAAGTGCAGCGTACAATTTCGTATCTACAATGTGTAAGCCCTACTGTCCTCTTAATGTCACACTTGTTCTTTTATGGTATCGAAGGTGTTTTTAAAACCATTACAAATCAATTGCGACATTTACTGATATATCTGATGGTACGTGCGTGTTCTTATTATATACTTATAAAATTAATAAAGAAGCATCACCATAAGTGACGTTGTGTTGTTGTTTTATTTTCATAATCTTAAATGATTATCAGTTATATTGTAGAATTGTGGTGGCGTAATATACAACATAGTTCGATTAAGTGAAGTGATATGAAATAAATGCGTGTATCATGACTTTTTAAGTTGACTGAAAAAGTCCACAGAAGGTTTTGGTAGAATAGTCACCATTTTATCAAGACGTAACATGATAAGCGGACTAGTTACATTTCAAGAGATTTGATATTATTGTATTTTACTTGATACTGGCATCTTGTACATAAGCATCTACATCGCCAGAACAGTGCGACCGAGCATTATCATCCATGTAAATAGCATCTTCACCAATTACAATCTGTACAGATCGTGCATGTTGACAAAAAAATTCTGTTATGTACCTTTTAGTGAGTCATTTTCAATAAACACTATCTCAGTACTATAGCTGGAACTTACGCCTGCTCAAAATATAACAGATCCTTATTTCCAGGTAAAAAAATTATAGTCATTGTTTAAAAACATTCATTAATTTCTACATTAACATGCAAGATCCGCGTTGTTATATAAAACAACACGAATTTCGACATCTTAAACATCTGTTCCAATGTAGAGGAAAATGTGATTTAAAAAAATCGTAGACCACTTCTTATCTATATTTGCAAATGAGCGTACGATTTGATCCGAACTGTCAGTTGTATCAATAATTACTTTCACCGCAGCTCTGATAACGCTCAGTTCAAGGTGATTTATAAGAGCGTTGTACTTTTTAACGTACGACGTGATCAATATAACTGGGTGCCGCATGTTATGAGGAAGCGAAATGGAAATTTATATTAATATAATATATTTGTATGCCATAAGCTAAGATAATAATAACAGATTCCGAATAACTGAACATTTACAAAGCAGTAGTTAATGAAACGGTAGCAAAGGTAAATGTTAATTAAAAACATCAACCGAAGCGATCACAATCGGCGATGTAGTCTGTGCAACATTTACAGTAATTGGAACTCAAGCGATCTGCTTTACAGATTTTTAAATTTTTAACACATTCGTAAAAGTCGATTAATTAAATTGTTCCTGTCTTTCGTGCACCTGATAATCAGAAACAATTTCATTGGTAACAACGAAATAAAAAGGACTATATAACTTTCACTCGACACTTATTTCACATGCTAATTTGAGTTTCTCTGACCGACCCGAGTTTTGACAAGTGATATGTTATTAAACAATGACGTTTAGTTTTGTATGACCTAAAAGTCGAGAAAGCTTTGGAATGCTACGAATCGAACTCATACTTATTAAAACGGTACACATTTCACACAACATCATCAAAAGCTAATTAAACTAAGCTAAGTATAAATTAATAAAAAAAAAAGCGTAGGACGGCTGGCAAAAAGTGGATACGTGAAACCGAAGATCGGGCTAAGTAGCGCTTCTTCGGGGAAGCCTATGACTGCTAATGAAGTATAAATTTCACTGTCCGCTTTATAAGCGAAACGCCAACCACCAACGTTATCACCATCAATAACAGACTGCATCAATACAGTGCTCCAGTATCCAATGCAACCTTTGGCTTGACGCATCCACTTTTTGCAAATTACCCTGCGCCAATCGCCGCACCATCTGGTCAGACTACCTACTATAGCTCAATACATGAAAAAAAATTAAACATCTTGCCTCCCCAATAACATTTTAAGATGAGGTCTCAACATCATCTAAAAGTCTCTTAATCTTTCCTACTGTCATTTATATATCTTCTATTGTTTCAACGGGGTTTGACAGAGAACCAGCCTTCTTGGGGTTGTTCTGATGATTGTTATCAATAATTGTTCAGCCCATCCTCAGCTCACAATGCAACGTGCCTTCTGATCACAATTCTTACGAAGAAATTTGTAAAAATCCGAAGGCAAACTACAACCTTCCAAAAATAAAAACAAATATTGAATGTTTGAAGAAATTTAAATTTATTGCAGGATTATAAATTTTTAATATAAATATAATTAAGTATTTATATAGTGTTTCTAGCAGATCTGTCCGCTCATTTTTCTTGATACTGAACATATGTACACATTCAATAGTAAAGAGATGAGTCGTTCGGTAAATGAATGCGGCGGGTGTCCCGGCAGACAGCTGACCGGGTGACTCACTCCGCGTTCGAGCGTCGAGCGTCGAGCGGCATGCGGCTGAACGCGGTCCTCTATAAATACTACTGCAGTTGGCATTTAACTGAGCTCTCGATCTATGATCCCGAAACGCATTCTACGAGTTTTATGTCATCTATATTACGCGTTCTGATTTGCAACGTCCCGTTCTAAGCTCGTAAAGTAGTGCACCGAACAATGTTGTATCAGTTGCGTTGCTTAGTAAGGTAATGGACGCTGACACTAGAAATTATATTCGGTTATTATTGTGAATATTTACTATTCAAAAGCAGTGGGTGCCTTGCGCGTGGGCCCGCGTATTGCCTCGGAGGTAACTGCTTAATCACATAATCGAGATGCAAGTATTCATGACTGATTGTTTTGTTGCGTAAACCTACAATCTTACGCATCTGATTCGATGTTTGTTTTTTCAGACAAAAATGTATATCTAATATTATTCCATCGCGACATGATTATTTAGTAGGTATGCATAAGAGTTTATTAGTTCGACAAGTGTAAGTAAAGGTTTTTAATATTTTCGTATTCATATTTCTACTACTTAAATTTATAAAGTAAAAGAAAATAAAACAAAGTCAATATAAAATATCAAGATGTGTTCATCAAATTGAATTTATACATAAATATTTATTTTTAAAGCAATGTTTTGATATTACTAGAAATTATATTAAGCATCCCAACTGAGATCACAGTGTTTATGCTTAAAAATAATATTTCACATCCAATGCCCAATGGAACAATTAAACTCATGACCTCGGATCCTAATCGCTATCCTTTCCAACTGAACTTTTAGGCTTATAAATTGTATAAGATGTACGACGGTTAGATACTACTGACCTCATCAAGGGAAACTTGTTGCTAAATTTTGGAGTCCTCATTTTATTCAAAGTGATAGTAACAACATGTTTTTAGCAAGTACGTGTAACTTAAGTTTATAATTTGTCAAATATAGTTGATGTCAACAAGTTATAATTGAAGTCAATTAAAATTAAATTTACAGAAACACGCAAAAGAATGTGTTTTTTCCTCGTACTGTTATATAACATAGTACCACATGGCACATGCACGAAAGAAGCAATAAATATCGAACGTGTAGACGATATGAAAACAGCATTCAATTAGTAGAAGAAAGAACCATTAAAGAAATCGCATAACTCACGAGTCAGTCGCAAAAAATATCCGCAAATTTAATTTAGTCACACGTAATGGCCGATCGATGTGACCGTGACAGTCGTCAGATTACCTAATCTATCTTAATTGTTATGTTAATACGCTCGAGTGTTTCCCGAAAACGTCAACTGACTGCCGTTCGCGTCGTAATAAATCAATTTCACCCGTGTTAGCTTTCGCCAACTTATTGTAATATGGTATATACAATAATAAAGTATAAACTTTCTATTGCAACAACATGATTTATTATAAATGGTAGCATTTCACGGGCTATTAAGTGATAATATTTATTGGATTATGTTTTGTTAAATGACTTTTGTAATATGCTACACAGGAGCTACGCATTATAAGAGGATACGTCGAGACTTCCAGGCTGCTTTAACGACCCACTCATTCTCGATCACGTATCTGACCGAATTTGCGATTTTCATTTATATTCTTGTATAAACTGAACCTTTTGAAAATCTTTCTCCTAGGGATTCTTTATACAAAAAAAAAAACATATTGCTTCTATATTTTTGTACTTGTGATATTACATCATTACCACTTTCTTAATCATCAACCTACAATTACATTGGACAACCAACGGTCGTCAGTTCTCTAACCAACATAATAAGCCTTTATAGGTGATTTTGGTTCTTTAAAAGATTTTTTCTATATCGATGATTATAAATATGTATATATTATATAATTTTGGAAAAATAGTGTACATTCATTTAATTTTTTATTTATTATTGACCTTAAATTTTGAAACATATATAGTTATAATGGTAAACACTTTCCTTATAATAGGTATTACAACAAACAGATAACAAAATTGATTCTCTTGAAATATATGGCAATTCGATTCCACTAAATACACATCAATTTAAATGTTATATAAGATCAAAAAAACTTTCGATCAATGCCATCATATCACCAACTAGAATTCGCGCCTACTTTCCATTTCTAACAATGTAATAGGTGCGAATTAGCGCACCTTTGATATTTGCTAACCTCATTTTTATATCTTAACTTGGTTATTCGGTTAGTGTACTGTGTTGCGATAATATTGATAATGTTTAAAAAAACAACAATTTATCAACAATATCGAGGTCTACTTATTATTAATAAAATTGTTAACTTAGTAGGTTTTATCCGTGCTTCCGTCAGCGCTGATTAATCTATATTAACAATTAAATTTTTATTTATTTTGTATTTACAGATATTTTTAAATTCTAGATAAATTAATGAATCTGTAATCTTGATTACGTTAGACGAGAAACGGACCACAATATTTGAAGTAAACAACAAGTTGAGAGACAAGTTCGAGTTCAATGTACAGTTTGTATAGTCTAAACCCACACTTATATGTAGTTATCAGCATCATGCATTGTTGGCTTGCCATCTTCAGTGGAGATTAATATCCACCGTTAAACTTAACCTACACAAAGCGTTATCATTTTTCATGGCATTTACAGCAATTTGCAAATGTTTATAACTTTTTGAAATTAATTGATGTCACTCTATATTATTTATTTAATACTTTATTGTACGCTGTGAGGATAGAAATAAGTGTACAACAACAAAATATAATAATAATATACCTAACAATACGTACTATATAAAACCATACATATATAAACATATAAATACTAATAATATATAATATAATACTATATAAATAAGAGGATACATATATATATAATATACACATAAATATATTCATATAAAAATATTTTATACTGAAAGGAAATGTTCTTTAATTCTTCTCTTAAATACATCCAGTGAGAGGCTATCACATATAAATAGTATGTGGAAGAGAGTTCCACAAGAGCCCTGCGTGTACAGTGAATGAGCCACCGTTATTTTTTTATTCAGGAAAAATAGTTATATTGTAAAGTAAAGATGTTTTAATGTCATATATATTTTACTGTTGGGCACACTTATATATGTACTGTTATATGAGATGTAGAAAAAACAACTACCTATCTACCTTTATAAATATCTATGCACCTTTTTATTTATTCGTTTATTATTTATGGTTAACTTATATTTATACATACTTATATATTTGTTTATAGCTTAATAAATATAAGCAAATGTTTTTTAAAAAATTCTACCATCCTGTCATCACCGCACACCAAATAATATTTTTAACACTATGCCCATCCAACGGTAGTCTGGAAGAAACCGCCCTTTGTATATAAACAATATTACGATCAATAAGTGTATAACTTTGTTTTTGGTGTCTAATAAAGAATATATCTATCTAACCCACTACGCTTATCCAAGGGAGCTAAATACCTGTAAGGCTATATGTGTATATATTTATTCCTAAGCGGGAATCCATTACACCTAAAATGATAGCTACACCAGTGACCCAATAAGTTGGTAAAAGACTACAACGGGAAAATAACTAACATAGAAAAAGGGCAACAATGCGTATGTGCATGCATTCATTTATAGATAGCCTACATCAATACTTGTATCAAAATAGAAACAATGAATGGGAAGCAGGGGCAGACAGCGCCTACTTACGGGACTGTGTTGTGTTCGTTTATTTTTAGAAGTACACGAACAATAAAAAAACCGATTCTGGTAAACACCGAATGTTTCACAACTTCTTTTTTGCATACCGTATTAATTTTAGAACTAGACACATGGGTAGTTAGAATTTTAGCGTGCTGAGTCAACGTAGTACGCTTAGTGGATAGCTTACGAGTATGTCGCTTTGATATAGATAGAGCGTGACGAGTGTACTCGCATTCCTCGTGATTCGCGGAATTATTTCACGGTCCTGACTAATTCACTTTGTCCGCGAGGCTAATGTTACGGAAGCCCTATAGGTAAGCAGGATTAAATATTATTATATAAAAGTATACGACGACTTGGCTCAGTGAAGGGGCTGCCCACTACGGAGTCAATGGTTGCGGGCTCGACCCTAGAACCGGGATGAATATATTTAACGGGTTACCCCGTTAATGTCCGTTCCTCCAGAAATGGTGTAGCCCGTGCCCAGCAGTAAAACATAATTACAAGTATAACCCTACCTGTACCCTATATGTACTGTTATATATAACATATATAACTTTGCCCAATAGTGAGACATATTTGAACTGTAGCAAAAACAATAATAAACATAATAATCGATAACAATAGAGTTCTTGCTATGTGTATATGTAAGTATATAAGTATTGTATGTATTTAAATTTATAAAATTAGTTTTTTTTTTAATTTTTTGCACCTCCAATCCAATTTTCTAAGTTTCGCCCGCAGGTTTACCGGCAGAGAATGCCCAATGGCATCAAGTCCGCCTGCTGTAGATTTTGTGCAAAAAAGTTTGAAAATTACATAAAAGAGTGTTAAAAAAAGTATTGTATACATATTGCACAGGTCAAAAGAAAGGGTACAATAAGAATACAGCTGCACGTCGAATACGTACGTAGCTGGCCGGAAGCAGTCCCGCCAATGGAAAATAAACCCTACAAATTACTCCTGTTTGTACTTTAAAACGCCATGCCGTTGTGAATCTTGTTTCTGGTTTCTATTTCCAGTACGAGATAGTTTGGGATTAGACCTGTTTCTTGTGTTTGTCATATATTAAGACTATAGAAGGGGAGTTTAATATTTACATTTCATTTGTTCCCTTTATAAAATTCATTGACTCAAAAGTTCAGGAGCACAAAGCTTGATAACTTGTATATTTTTACAGCTCATATTTTCACGCCACTAATCCATTTAAATCGTTTTAATCTATATAGTCGTTTTAATATTAAAAATGTATTTCATTATGCTTTACGATATAGAATGGGACCACTGCATTCTTCTTATTCTAGTGCGTCTCAAAAAGGCCGGAAAGAATATGCCAGTGAAGTAACAACCGGTTGCAGCATCTATCTAATTAAATTAAGATGAGAAACCTCCCATTTGAGAGGGAAGCCTATTTCCAGAAGGAGACTGTTATAGTTATATGTTATATTGGTGATATAGATACAAACGAAATTTATTTTTAGTTTTTATTAATTATGCACTAAATAAACAAATCGTAGGTCGATTGAACACAGAATAATACCCAGACTAGGAAAAATATACAAGGCAATATATTTTTCCTAATTTATTCGAAATGTATAATACAAATATTTGATCCGATACAGGAATTGAACCTGCCACATCAAATTTGTTATCATATGGATTGTATAAAGACATAAGAATTCATTACACTCAATTTTTATGGGATAAAAAGGCAAACGAGCGAACGTGTCGCCTAATAAAAATAAATAACATTAGATTTTTATTAAATATTTAACAAAAGGTTCTAAGTTCGCAACAAACAAGAGAATTGCGCTCATTATCATAAAGGAAAATCATCGAACGTCATTTAATTACGCAGTAATGCATAGGAATGCACTCATCAAACAAGCATGACAGCACTAAATATTCACACGCCCGTAATATGAAAAATATCTTGTTTATATCAAGAATCAGTTTCATAGAATCGGCCGACTGCCTATTGACACAGTACTACTTATCAAGCGGCAGGTATCAGACAACAAACGATGCTGATAAGAAATATTACACGGCCACTTGAGACTTCGGGCAATTGCAATAAAGCATTTCTCATCACAGACAAGTACCGGCACAGTAAAATGGAAGAAAAGCAATTGGCTTCTACTGCTAGCTTCTATTTAGCCAACTCCCTAAAAACAATTCATGTGAAGAAATAATTAATCCATATATTATAGTGATTGATAAATATAAATGAATTAAACTGTATGAAATAAAAATGGAATAAATATTTGTTTATTATATAGTTACCCTTTACTTGTTAGAATAACAATACAAAATATTTTGAAATAAAAAAATATTGTATGTTAAGAAAAATTACTTACAAATTTTACCTTATTTTTTTAAAGCAAGCATTAATTAATACGCTTATATAGCTTATATCATTCATAAATGCTTTAATTTGAATCGAAGGTATGTATATTATAAAATTTACTTTATTTTAATAGGTGAATACTTATTTAAAAATGAAAAAGATTTTTAATTAATATGTGAAACATAAATTAAAAGTATAAGGAATATCTGAGCTTAAAATTATTTATTAAGAACATAATTAAATTAATGATACTAAGTATCTATAATACGCCCAAATTTTATTACTGTCGGCGGGGTCTTTCTCACAAATTAAAAAAACATGTTTCTATAACCATTAAGGATAATTGATTTCGGCATCATCCCTGTAACGAAATAAACAAAAAGCAAATCTTCGAAGCCGGTGTACCATCAAGCTAATATAAGCAATCGGTTCGAAAATGGATAAAGGATAATGAAATAATTTTAGATGCAAAACATTATCGTGAACTTAGAGAAGTTTGAACTAAAAAAACAATTAAACTTACCAGATTTACCGCTGCGTGCACTACCTAGCACCACAACCCTTATTCGATTAACAGTCATCTTCATGAGTCCAAAAATCACTACACAGTCTATAGAAACGATAATAAATAGGTCGTCTTACGAATATTAAATGTAACGTTCGATTTTTAAATCGAATGAGTTGGCGGCAATACAAGTTGGCTGATAGATTATGTCAGAGACGCGCGCACAATGCACGTGCTTGCGAGCGACTGCAGTGTCAAACTAAATTGGCGCAAGCCAGTCGACTAATGGAGTGAGAAGTATTTGTATTTCAAACCCATCTAGATTTTTGCGTAGAGGTTATGTGTTGCATGTAATCTAATTTATATTTCATACAGCTGACTTTGGTTGTAAACGAGTGATGACAGGTTATATGTATATATGTCTACAGTCGACCAAGATAGAAATTACTGTCGCCTGCATCCAGCATTAACCTTTAGAGAGTTGATTGGTTACTTTCCTGCCGCAAATGCTTCGTTAACCCAACTTAAATAACCAAATAAGATGTAATCAAATTAAAAAAGTGTTTTAATACGATTCCTTTTCTAATAGTTAAGAATATTCGTTATATTAATATTGATTACCTATTTCACGTTTAGTTAGAAGTATGATTCACTTATAAGCCGATATGATAACTATTGACATGTTCATTGAGTTACAAATACCAATCTGATTCGAACACGCGTTATATGTACACACATTAAAGCATTTAAAATATAGATTAAATTTGTCACAACACAAACGGCAAATATTAAGGTTGGAGAACAAATTAATCCATACAAAATGTCGATAGGTAACGCATGGGCAATTATGCTTTTACAAAAAATGGCAGTGATTGACACAAATAATTAAGTGCTTCAAAAAAAGTTTTTTGTTAGTAGAAAACTAAATTAAAAATAAATGTTTACATATATAACCTATTAATGGCACGTTATAACCATGTAGGATCTTAAATAACAATTATCGAACGAGATTAATCTCATATATAATAACGGTAATCCTAATCGCTATCTGAATATGCTTTATTAAAAATAGGCGCTTGCAATATTGTGCAGAGTCAAACGTATCGCAAACTAGTTTTTACTCCACAAAAACCAGTTCACTAATGTAAGAATTCTAAAGTTTTTGTTTGATTTTAATGAAAGGATAGACTATATAACGGTTCCACTTTAATATGTATCGAGGAATTTTAACAAGCTCTTTGTTAAATTTCTAATCGCCTACGACAGATCCGAGTTCGAGCGTCAAGACCAAGGTATTCATCACAAAAAAAAAAACAAGATTTGCACTAAAGAAATACAGTCGAGACATAGTAGATAGTACCTATGTCCAATCTGTTTGCATAAATCGAGCCTATTCTAGTCTAAGCCAGTATATGTGAGCATACTAATACTAGTGAGTAAAAAATACTTTGCGTATTAACGATATGATAATTAGAATTGTCTCTTTTTATTTGAAGTTTATTATTTTTATTGAATTATTTAAAAGCAAAAACATCTTAGGTTACCTATTATTTTTTTCTTGTTTATCTGGATAACAAATAAACGTGTCGCAGGTATTAAATTGTCCGAACTACTTTACGCTATAGCGTAGACATGCTTTTTATATGTTTGAGTGTATATCTAGGGTAAGGTGTCGTTTAAAATGTTTTAAAAGGGTAAAGAATTCATTCTTAATATTGTCGTAACATTTTACTACCTACCGTACATTGGACACAAAAATATGAGGTGTTACCGTAATTACCCTACCCTTACTTAAGGGTTTAACGAATATATTGGAAATCGCGGATTGTTTTGTTTTGTGTAGTAGACGCTGCTGCCCATCTATGTATTTGGTCCCTTCATCGCCTCGAACGACACCGACGGGTGTTTTTGTTTTGATCTTTTTTACGGCTTCGGGTTTAAGTCTTTTCAACCAGTCTTCTTAATTTGTATAATGCGCGTTACGTTACTTCTTGATAAAATGGTGACTATTTTACGAAAACCTTCTATGAACTATTTCTCTCATCTTAAAAAAATAACGATACATTCATTTATTTCATATCACTCCACTTATACGTCTTAATCAAACAATATTGTTGTTAAATGCAGTTAAATTGTTTTATTGTGGTCGTACACCACCACAATAAAACAATTTAACTGATGATAACATAAGATTATGAAAATGAAATAAAACACAACGTGACCACAGATATATATATATATATATATATATATATATATATATATATATATATATATATATATATATATATATATATATATATATATATATGTGTGTGTGTGTGTGTACATTGTTTTCTAACATTCTTCTTAAACATTATCTAATATCAATTCATAATGTTTGTTCCAAGAAATTGTTCAAAAACAACTTTGTTATAGTACAAATGACAAAAAAGTTTAAACACAAGTTAATAAAAATATGAAAGGACAAATACGTGGCAGACGACACCTGTGAAGATTGTAAGTCTTCTTTGCGGTTGAACCTCCTCTTCTACTTTTAGCCCCCTCCCACCCTCTCCTAATTCGTCTGAGCTGTATACTATGTTTCACGAGAATGGGTAGTAAAACAATTTTATAATAAAATGCGGTATTTATATGAAACTCCATTTTAAGTTGTGGTTTTCACATAAATAACACAGAAAAGAATTTCGTTGTATTTTAACCATAAAGGTTAATAGGTATTCGTTGTATTTTAACCATAAAGGTTATTTTTTACCTTTATTGGGCATACAATAAGTTTTTATACACTGCCTCGATATATTATTACAAATTAAAATTTGAGGTTTTATGTGAGTAAAAATAAAAAAAACTTTACACTTATACACTCGGACTCAAAATACGTAACTGTAGGCCATACAAACATTTATTGTAATGCGGGAAAAGAAGGTACGCCCTTTGACACAGATAAATGAACACTTCACACTAATCCTTTTGAATCGTGTAGTAGAAACAACACACAAACGAACGCGCACAAATATTTTATTATTCTGGGCATGTTATTGAAATCTAAGAATTTTTTTTCCCAGCCCACATATGTCCTGCATCTAGGCACTAGCCTCCCTATTTCTGGAGGAACGGACGTTAACCCACCACGCTTGTCCAATGCAGATTGGGAGGGGGGGTTACCGGACTCAGAATAAATATCTGTAGGCCATACATATATTTATTCCGATGCGGGATCGAACCCGCGACAATTGACTCCATGGGCGAGGGGCCGCGCCACTAAGCCAATTGGTCGTCTGAGCCAATTGGTCGTCTGAGCCAATTGGTCATCTGAGCCAATTGGTCGTCGTCTAAGAACTTTACACTTACACAAATCACATGAAGGAATCTTAAAATCCATATGTTTTGTTTTCTACTGAAACTAGAAAAAAAATGTACGAAAGTATGTTTATTTATTAAATTTGAAAAGTAAGCGGTGTTAGCAAAAAAATAATACTTATAGTACATTATTTAAAGACTTGAATAAAAAATGAATCACGCAAGTCTCTTCTAAAAATACAGCTAAACATTTTTTTTATTCCCTGAAATAGCAAATCTTCTAGTTGAAATCATGGGTGTTCAATGTTTCACAGATAAAAACTCATTATACATAATTACGTATTTACTATATGGACAGTCAACGTACGTATTTACTCACTATACGTATTACTCATTATACGTATTTTTCTTGTTTTTAAATTCCTTGTCTAGTCTATTCGTCTGCGATAAGTGCGTTCCCCAGAAGTCGGAAGGCCTCGAGTATGTAAGTGGAACATATGGGTTGTGAATATAAAGTAATAGTAAATAATATAATATATAGTAATAAAAATATAATATATAGTAATAAAAATAAAAAAGTTCATTTTACTTAGTTTAAGACCATTGATGACCTAAATATCTGAATTCGTAACTCCAAAAAATTTTGTTTTTCACTTGTCACTTTTGATGCCATCTTACGGATAATCTTAAAATATTATATATCCGATGGAATACTTCGTATTTACCTCAGAAATACCTCTTTATATACCGAAAGTGTGAATGATTTTGTAAAATTTCTCAAACTATGCAAAAAAATCAGTCTTTCTTGTTCCTGTAAAATTTACTCATACGAGCCTATAAATTTTGATATTAACAATCGTTTATTTTAAAATTAAACTGACAATAAAAATCATTTCATAATAATAAATCCTTTAGTACGTTTTAGTAAAAGATTATGTAAACAGATCCCTAAACAAATGATCACAATCAACTAATTATAATATTTTACCGATTACAAAAAATACGCGTCCTGTCAATTTAAGCATTTCGCTTTACTCTTACGACTTAACATTTAATTTGCTGTTTTAATGTATAGTATTCCTAGCAAAAAATTCCCTAATAGCATTACTGACTTAAAAAACCACGTTGTCGCGAGATATTAAAATCTCTTTGCAAATTGACATAACCGTTACAGCTGTTAATTTTTTTTTTGCGCTTATAAAGGTCTTTTTTGTTTCTTTAATCACACATAATAAAAAATTAGAGCTTGCTTACTAATACCATGTAAGATGAGTAAATTAGACTTTGTTTATGCACTGTAAATACTAAAAACATTGAAATAGTGGGATATAAAAAAAATTGTTCCCACGATCCAATAAAATATAACCCCACTATTCGAAGCGTTTGATTGGATTCATCCGCTGCGACGGGCGTGACTGAGGAATCTGCCGCAGCTCCGATTACAACTCGTACAAGGATATTATTCGGTGGCCACCGGATCTCAGCGTTAAAAAACAAGTAGCAAAGTAACGCGCCAAGCCTGGATTCCGACCGGCGGGTAATTTAAAGCTGGACATTCAAGTTTAAAAAGTACCATATACTCGGCATTTTATATTTTTAAAATATACAGTATATACTTTTACGCCGCATATCTAAAATAGAAATGAATATCTTTTTAGATATGCATTTCTATAATTCTATTACCAAAAAAACTACGTGTTATAATTTTATTACACGTAGTTTTTTGGTTATTTTAATTGATATTTAAATATATAGTTAACATAATAAAAACTATTTTTTTAATTAAGGCTTTGATAATTAATAGTTTTTACAGCCTATCTTTATTTATTTAATGAAAGTCAAATTCAATATAGATATTCAATATATAAGTTTATGTGATTACTAATACATACTGACAGTCCTCGTTTGTTTACGAACTTGTTTATCCCTAATTGCGAATGCCGTTTACCTCAAATTCCTGATGAAATAACATTGATTAACAGCCAAATTTTTAACTCATATGTCTTATCTGATACTTCCTATGTCAGCGTTGTCAAAATAAACTAGGATGATGTCTGAATAAACCAATTGTATCATGATTTTCAACGGAACAAAAGAATTTACACCAACAAATATAGATTTTAAACAACGTCAGAAATAAACTGAAGGTGCTAATATTATTATCTTTTTCTGTTATGTTTCTGTGCATCGTGTAATTTTTTGAACATATTGTTGTTCAAATATTTATATAAAATATATTTGAACAGAGTACCTATAATAAAACATAATTTAAATAGTACCACATAAGGAAAATGAATTCCTTTTATAGTCCTTTCTTTAACGAACTTAAATAATTCATTATAATACTAAACAATAAAAAAAATGAAGAAATTATAACTTAAAGACACAATAATAACTAAAAATAATATTATGAGATAATAAGAACATAATATATCTTAAAGGCCGGCAAGGCATTTGTGATACCTACGGTGTTGCGGTGGTACGATGTCTATGGGCGTTGATTGTTTTTCATTAGGTGATTTGCTTTTTTGCCTCCTATCCCATAAAAAAATATTCAGAAATTAGTAAAGAGCAATACCAAAATCTATAACAAAAATCGCATTACATTTTTTACTTATTTATATTTATTTAATACTTATTTATATAAAAAAATTGAGATCCGACAATCGTTGGAGCAAACGAGTGCTGGAGTGGGGACCGCGTCTCAGTAAACGTAGTGTGGGACGCCCCCCGGCTAGATGGTGCGACGATCTGCGCAGGGCGGCTGGCAGAAACTGGATACTTGTAGCCGAAGATCGGGCTAGGTGGCGCTCTATGGGGGAGACCTATGTCCAGCAGTGGACTGCCGCAGGCTGCTGATGATGATGATGATATAAAAAAAACTAAAATACTACTGGATTTGAACAATTTCATGCGTGTTTTATTAATAGAGAGCACGACAATTTATTCATTTACATTTACTATATATTACCACCAAACAATTGTTAGTCCGTGGTCCTTTGGTTCTTCACTCAAATGCTAAAACTTATAACCACTAATCTAGTGGATGTAAGGACAAACATTGTCAGATCAAAAAGATTGCGACTAAACTGAACCTGAATCTTTTTATACTAAATGCTATACAGCATTTGGCAAATAAGCAACTAGAGTATTGGAATACTAATTTCCATACAAGTCTTTGTATAGAATTTATTATTGATAATATTCTTAATAACATTTTGTGACATCACTACGGGTATTATAATATTATAGTTAATATTATATATATCACGTGCTCCAAAAAACTTCAAAATTAAATTTTTCATTTGACTTGAGTTTGAAAGAATTGAAATGGTTTTTCATAGAAACTAACTCAACCAAGTTGGTTTCGAATTCGGCACAATTTTGGTGTCAAACTCTTTTAAGAGGTGTTAACTTTCATATGTATTTCCTTAATTACTTTCTGTTCATGTATTAAGGCCTTCTACCAAATTAGTTTAAAAAAAATGAAAAAAAATATATTAAAGTAGTCCTTTGTAACTGACTTGCCCCAATTTTACCATCGAGTTTTTTGCAGTCTGGTCATCGCACACTCATTTATCTCCATCAGTCCATCGTGGACTAAATTATTCATAAAAAGAGTGTCAGAGTGTTGTCCACACTTGAGTGTTCCGTAAAAAAGTCATTTGATGTCCCAAAATCGAAAATGAATCTTATGATCATACTCATAGAGCATATATGTGTTAATTTTTTTACAATGATATAAACGTTTATCGTGACTACTGGATTTCCTGGTGATTAATGAACTCAAAAAATACATAAAAGATTTCTTATTTATATTTTTTTTAAATTAACTTTCGTTAATTTTCTGAAATACTTTCTTATATGAACTTCACCTACTTAAAGACATTCAATTTAAATGAATTATAAATAGTATATTATAGTAAAAAAAGTAAAGTATTTCTTGTTTTTTGTTGAAATGAACATACTAAAATTATTACTTTCTTTTGTATTTCTTCAGAATAAATGAAAATTCAAATGTATTATTCACGCATTATCTGCTATTTATCTCTATATTTTTATATTGTACATATGCATAGGTCTCATATATTAAGTCTACTTACACAATTTACAAAAACAAAATGTAAAAATTCTAAAAATCTTTTTAAGACCTGTTTTAGTTCTTAGAGAAAAAAAATAAGTATGTACATGTGTAATTTAAAAAAATTGCTTTTTATTAAAGAACAAATTGCTCGGACTAGTTATCCTTAGGACTCAAACCATATTTATTTCCTTAATTTTCTGTCTTTTATTTAAGATGTTAAGTTTTATTTTTAAAGAAATACAAGTTTCAGATCTTGCTAACGGACCCCTATAAGTTGGACTCTAATATACGTTAGCAAACTGTAATTAGAGTAACGGTCTTTAAATATTTTAATCGTTTAGCAATTAATTAAAATAACCAAACATGTTTGGTTATTTCAGTTTATTATTTATATAATAACAATGTATAAACGAATTTTTTATTTATTTCTTTATTAATAGGATTACAGTTACTTTAAACTATGTTATTGATTATATAAAAAGCTCGTGATCGTATAATTATTCCATTTTGCAGTATTTTGAAGGACATTAAGTTACATCTTCAAAACCCGGAACTCATAACTCGGAAATTTTCTTTAATTTACTATATATATATATATATATATATATATATATATATATATATATATATATATATATATATATATATATATATATATATATATATATATATATATATATATATATATATATATATATATATATATATATATATATACATTTTTATATTTTGAGTACAATTTTTCTGCACGTTCTACAAGGAAATATGCTTGTTTAAGAATATTTGAAAGTAAATGATGCAAAAGCAGTGAAATATGCTCCATCGACAAAAATTTCAAACATTGTTGTTCAAAATATCTAAATTTCTTGGCCTATATCTGTGAAGGTGCTAAGCTTCTTATCCCTGCACTCACCGTATATAAAATTCTACCTCCTCACATTAAATACTTCTCCGGTTGACTCAGCTCATTCGTACAGTAGTCCTTTTCTATAAGATATCATCTATCAGAAACAATATCTCAAATACTCATAAATGCTTTTTATGATATTATAATTCATATGATAGATTTAAATGATGTTTTAAAAAGTTGATTCTTTAAATGTTTAGTAAAAGTAAGAGCACCAACTTGTTTCTTATACAACACCCTATGTACGTTTCAGCATTACTTTAAAATATGTATGTAGCATAAGTGTTGTAATACTCAAGCTACATTCTGTATACATCCTCGATGAAATATGTGGTTGAACAAAGTTAACATATATTCAAGTAGGTAACATGAGTAAAATATATTATCGTATTACCTAACAAGATGTTTTCAAACATCATTTACAACTAATGCGTCATGGCGTATTACATTTTAAAATGTGGCAGTTATCTCAATTATGCATTATAAGATTTAGGTTAATCAACTTTAAATAATAAGAATTTCATTTAAAATAAAAATTTAAAGTCACAGCTTTATAAAAAAAAGTAAGATTATTAACTTAATTGAGATTCTGGCGAAAGTTAATAGTAAATGCCGGTTACCATATTATATAACAGAACAAGGAAGAGTCACTGAACTTTAAGTTAACGATAGAAAACTTTAAGGCAATTTACGTAATAAATGATTTAATTACTTAAATCTATTTCATGTTATTAACCAGTGTGTAATAAGACATATTAAATGTTTATTTGCTTACTGCTTGAAATGTATTCGATATAATTTAATCCATTGTGTTTATAATACAAATCGAAAGTGGTCTAAAAAGTGTATATATGAGTATTTTAATTTGGGTACTAGGAATTTTACATCCCCCAGTAAGGTTTCGAACCGAAATGTCGAAATCAATTCCGCTGTATTATTGGATCGCTCTAAGCCGCTCACTTGCAGTCAGGACGCGTCTTCCCTCGTTTCAGAGGAGTTTGAAGTCTGAGGTGCAATATTAGTCACCGAGTTATCGTGGTCATCGAGACAGCAACTTTTTCTCCGTAAGTCCATGTCTTTGCAAATTCTCTCGACAACGCTGTAAAGGCCTTAAGGTAACGTTATTTGAAACAAGAAATATAATTGAATAAATTACTAAAAAAAGTATAAGCAAATATATATATTTGTAACCTTTAAAAACAATTTTAGTTACAGCGGGTTCAGAATTATAATTTTAAGATATATTATAGGTATATAATTTTCTATAATATCTACAGCTTATAAAATATTTAGTAGTTTTCTGAATTTTTAAAATAGTAATTTAAAAAATTCAGAACACTACTAAATGTATTATAAGCTGCAGTATGAATGAATCCGACTTATATTTTCTTTACCAATTTTTCTTTTGCAACATTCCGAAAATTAATATTACGGTATATAATACGTTACACAATAATATTCTTTTATAATAAAACGGATGAATTATGAAGATTCAATAGGGCATCGTTTTGTCTCATTATTTCAACAAGCGATCAACACGTTTGACGTCAAGTCGTGAACTTTGATAAGACAACCTCGCCTTCATTTATAGTCATTGCAATACATTTTACGTCATTAATACGAGATTCTCCATATTTGTCATATACTGTATTTGTCATACATATCTGGATGACGCATAAAAAAACAGGTTTTTATTAAAATAGTACTCTTTATTAAAATAGTATTCCACTATTATAAATTGCATTAAGATAACACGCTACAATATATTATTACAAAAATTGATATTAAGAAATAACTCGAAATTACAATAATAAATTCATTACTCCAGAATACGTCTAAAAAAAGTGATAAATTAAAATGTAAAACACAAGGACTACAATCCAAAGAAAACGAAACATACGTTTTTACTGGGGTCAGTAAACTAAGTGTAAAAATAAAATGTTCACGGTGAACATCAAAATAGGCTTAACGTAACTTTAATTACACCATTTATTACTATGAACGTGTTTGGAGTAACACACGTTCTATGCAACACCAAATGTGTTATCATGTTATACATAGTATATATATATATATATATATATATATATATATATATATATATATATATATATATATTAGATCTTGGGGGATCTTCCCCGGAATTAAATATTATTATATAGAAAATTTAAATATAAAATTAAAAACGTAGACCGACTCTACCGGGAAACCACATCCTCCCTCACAGAGTATCGGCTTTGTCGTCGTTGGCTCGTGGTCGCATTTTTAATATAATACTTCGTTTCATACAATAAGTCCAATGATTCGGGGGACCAACCAGTTCCCCCCTCTTTTACTTCCTTCATTATCTTCCATTCACATTACCCAAGGTAAGCAACACATCCAAAAAAGAACAAACAATGTGACCTTAAGTTTTGGTTTATTTTGTTTAGCAGTTATTTCGTATCACAGATATACACTCCTGTTTTATTTATTATATTGATTGCAGCATATAATCGTAGGATGTTAAAGCAAACAAAATTTCGCAAGACAGCAAAATAGACTAAGATGAGGGTTGCCATCGTGTCCGACTTTACAACGAGTAGATTCCGATATCCGCCGTGTTGATTATTTATGTTAAACTAGATGAATAAGGTATGGCGACAACGGCCATAGCAGTTATTTGAGCAATCAAAGCAAAAAATATATATAAATCATGTGAGGTCTCATAAGTAGTACAATGTGCAGTCGCTGTGGCCGAAATCGGCTGTGAAGCATCATCATCATCATCAATGATTGTAAATATTTCCTCTGAAATTTGACATTATGATACATTATGGACATACGTATAAACATTCTATAACCTTACTCTTAAGCCCGTGTGAAGGGAATTCCAAAACACAGGTCTATGTTCACTTTTCTTGCTATTACATGATACGTTTATTAATGCTTTATCTACAACACATTTAGTTTTCAAATCTTAGTACTATTGCAAGTAATTAGTCCACAAATTATCTCTGTGACTTATTTACCATCCATATATATATAACATCATATAACATGAGCTATTGTTATTCCCGGGAGAACAAGAAACAATGGTGAAAGCTCAATCTACAATATATGGAATCATACATAAATACCTTCTGCAACTTCCTTCGACTCATAAAATTTTGCTTCCTGTTATGTTATTTAAGTTTAAAAATTTTATGTCTATTTTTTAATTTCGAAATATGATGACTGACGACGTATTAACGATCTAATTGGCTCGGTGGCGAAACATACGCTTTTAGAGTCATTGTTCATAGGTTCAATTCCTGAATGGGAATAAATATATTCTCCTCCTCTCCAATGCCAATCCCCATGAAATTGCGATGCCCCATATCCGTCAGTAGGACAAATGGATTGTAAAAAATTCCAGATAGTCGATTTGCAACTGCTTATCATTACAGCATTAAACGCTTGCTCCAAATTCAATTTTTACGACCCAAAGACGTAAGATATCTTTGTAATCTGAAAACCATATAAGGAACTACTGTAGTTGCAACATTTTGAAATACAAGGAGCTCTTATGTATATAAGGTTATATTACTAATTCATTGTATAATGGAGGTTTAATGTTTAACTGATGTCTTACAATGCTTTATAATGTTGAAAAAGGTGAATAAATGTATGCCCTTATACAATTGTTTACGTCAATATTGTATGCAACAAAAGGACACATAAATTTTCTGGCACAGTTCCTTATTAAAAAAAAAACTATTTATTCTTTGTTATCACTGCATATTTTGTTTCACAGCCCATATATGTTTCACTGTGTCCTGGTCTTCCCCTTTCTGGAGTGATATACATTAATCGTTTGTTCAAGGTGAATTGGCGAGGCACCCAAACGAAATACATACCTGTAAGCCATACATATATTTATCTCGATGGGCGAATTGAACCTGCGACCATTCGATGCGCGAATTGACTTCGAAAGCGGTTACTTCCCACTGAGCTGTTTAGATTGCAACTACATATTAAAATATATAAATGTAGTTAAAGTGCCAATGTGCAATGTCGGAATAGCTACATTTTCCTAAAAATATATTGAATATGTATATAATACACGATATAAACATATAACATGTCATAACAATCAGATTATAGCAGTTGGTATTATCGCGTATTGTTCTTTTTGTTATATATAAGGCTTGATTGTAGATTGTAAGTATGTGTGTGGGTTGTTTGTAAATATATTAATGCTCGAAGTACTCAAATTACGATGCGTGCTGTAAGGGCATCTCCGTAAGGGTCGGGCGGTGGCAAAAATCAGTTTCTCTGCTAAATGAGAGATTATGACTAAGTCATCGTCCATTTACACTCTGTAAGTACTGTAAATTATATATCTTAATGTGTACTGTGAATTCATATGTAATATTCTACTGCAGAATGAAATAAATGGTTCAGTCTGTCTGTATATACATACAGATATCTAGTAGAACTATAGAATAAATCGTAAGACCTAAAGGAAAACTCAGACATATTTATAAATTATATATAAACTGAAGTACACAAACAATTTCTAAATCTAAATTTTGAAGTTTTTTTTAATATATTGGTAAAATGTTCTTATGTGATGGATTCAAATTTGTAATACAGGCAGTCCTCGTACTTACGGCATGTTAGGTTCTCGAAATACGTGACGTAAATCGAAACAACGTAAGTCGAGACATATTTTTTCATATGTTTACATGTAAAATTTTAGGGTTAGGATCCACACGGACTCAAAATTAAAAAAAAAACAAAGGATATATGTACATACATACTTTATTATCAAAATTAAGTTCTTAAAATAATTATATATGTACGTATACCTCGCGACAAGTGAATTCTCCTATGCCGGAAATCGAAACAATTGACGTATGCTTAAGGAATAGTGTCAAAACATTGTTCGACGTAACTTGAAACGACGTAAGTCGAGGACTGCCTGTACTAATACTAATAAATAATATATGTATCGCTTCAAAAGTCTAATGGTAAAATCAAACCCACCACTTTAATTTCAATTTATTAAAGCTATACTTAGATCGTAAGTATAGCTTTAATAAATTGAACTACAGCTGCTTTTTCTCGCAGCGATATAATTTACATTTTAATAATATTGTAGACAACTACAACGCATAAACCTTAGTAAATAAACCAAAAACTATCAACATGTTTAACATTGTCGCGGTATCTGGATGTATGTATTCGCTTCTTCCATAGATAATGTTTATCTACGGAAACATTACGCTATGCGCTCGCACCAAACAGCGCAATAAATACACCGGCACCGGCGCCGGCGCCGGCGCAGCCAACCGCGGACACTATCGCTCCGACACGCCTTATTGCATCTGTTCGCGTCATCTCACCATTATGCCGCGTTAATATATCAACCTACAATTATGTGAGCATTACCGAACCCCAGCTTCGGGAGGAGTACATTGTTATACCAGCTCTAAGCAAAGGCTTAGCCGACGATAATGTTTAAGCACGTATGTATTTACAAACATGTTTTTTTTTATCGGATAAGACGGCAATCGATCAGGCATGTTACCCAATGGAAAGCAATCAACGCCCATAGACTTAAGCATTACCACAGGCATTCCAGAAACATTGCTGGCATTATAATACAAATATGTAGGCTTGTTTTTTGAATGTTCCAATGTTGTATTGGTTCGGAAATATCGCTGAAAGTACCCGTAGAAGGAGGAAGAAGACTAGTGGTAAAACAATAACAGAAAATTAATAATGTGTGTTTTTCCGTTGGGTTAAGTGGATTTATTTGGAACTTAAACCAAAAACTTACCGAAAATCGGCCATCGATTCTCCACCCACCAATCACTAAGTCGTAAGTAAGGTAAGTCGTTACACATTGGCACAGTTCGTAGCAGAAAACTACGACCAAATCGCACGGTGTCGGACAACCAGCCATTTAGGTGATAGGGATGAATACAATTTATATTTATATTTAAATATTTATTTGTTTTTTTTTATTATTTATATCCAAATTTCAATCATCGTAATTGATCATTCCTCTTTTACGCACAATTCATCTTCGTCTATCTCACGTATAGCCGCATCTAGATCCTGGTACCGATATTAGTTATCTCATCGGTTTAAATACCAATACGACGTCAGCTACCACTTGTTCGCAGATTTTAAGGATTGTTCATATGCCGCCCACCACCTCTTGAGAACAAGTTAGTAGGATAAAGTTTTGTAAATAATTATGTTCACAATAGAACTTACAATCTTCATACACCTTACAATGTAGGGCGGAGGGTTAAGACCTACCAATGTCCATGATACAAAAAAGTAATGTAAAAAAACTTTTAATCAAATTACAACCTAAATATAATAATTTTCAATTATTTTAAATATTAATATAAATAACGTCTTTAAATTCTCTTCAGGCCCATTTACGTTTTGACAGTGTATAATTACACAAAATGTAAATTTCTTCACGATGGGTCTTTAAATAAATTACAACGTTTAGTCGCATATTTTCTGACTAACTCTACATTTTGGACAAATCAAAGTGTAGCAAAGTTCTTCAGCGATATATCGATGGTCTTCATATATTTTTGAAGCCAATTAGAAGGTTACAACCCCGGAAATATAAAAGAATATTTCCTTAAAACTTTGTTTTATTGTTAAAATGACATATTGAGACATATTGGTAAAGGTATAAGGCATATTGATATTAAAAATTATTATTATTTAAAAATATAATTAAAATTTAAAATATATATAACAAATAAAAAATTGACGACGACCAATTGGCACAATGGCGGGACCCTCCTCCCACAGAGTCAATGGTCACGGGTTCGATCCCCGCATCGGAATAAATATATGTATGTACTACAGATATTTATTCCGAGTCTGGTCACCCCGCCAATCCGCATTGGACATGGGTGGTTGATTAACATCCGTTCCTCCGGAAATGGAGGAGCCCGTGTTCAGCAATGGGCAGCTTAGCAGCAGCAAAAGTGAACCGTTGTAATACTTTTCATTTCTTATTTCATTTCGGTTGAACTTATAGAATTTTTGCAATATGGTATCTGGCATAAAATAGGGCCCCTTGACTTATCATGAGTTCCATATAAGATGACTGTGGGAGCTATAATATGCCATAAGGTGGTATAATATAAGCAGAAGGGAGGGGAGCGCTTCATGGGAGACGAATAGGTCGATCGTGCCATTAGTCCAATCGATCGTGACAAAGCAAAGAAAAATATAATTTTAATATACTAAAAATATTATGTGAAATACGATTCGATGTTAAGTTTATGAAGTAGTACTAATTATGTAATTGGTAGATTGCTCAAAGTCTAGTTAGTAAACAATAGATCTTGGGCCTAATCAAGTTGACCACCCCTGGTCTACTGAAATAATAAAAACCAATCTGCGATCCCCAATCTAACTGCCAAGCGTAAATATTAGAGCAACACCTTTCAATTGTAAAAGAAGCTGTGTTCATTAGTTAATATAATTAATTGTAACTATTACTTTATCAAACATCATTTGGAAATAACCATTTCTAGAATTGTTATTATTTATATTTGACATACATATACAAAATTAAAACAAAAAACGGAATGAAGAAAACGGTACAATTTAAATTATTCTTGCGTTGACTTCTTACTTAATATCCTTTTCAAAGAAGAGAACCATAAAGTTATAAAATAAAGCAACAAACATAAGTAGCTGACGGCACTGTAACTCATGCTACGCTATCGTATGAGCGCTTCTTAGAATGCAACTGGAGTTGCTGATGTATTTATTAATCGTATCAGTTTCTTCGGACAAAAATATTAAGCACAACTCTTATAGAACATTTCGCAGAAAATAACTGGTCTTGGGATGAAATTGCAACCATTGTAAATATAAACAAATAAGTTTATATTTACAATGGTTGCAATTTCATCCACACCTGAACTTCTGATAAACAGAAGGGTTCTTTGTTATATTGCGTATCTTTAACAAACCACACACATACTTCGTCGTGACCATGGTTTATTTGCTAGATTTGACCTTTTTTCTTAATTTATCATCATCATTATCAATAGCCTGTAACAGGCCACCTCTTAACATAGGCCGCTCTTAAAACCCGCCACCTAGCCCTATCTTTGGCTTCACGCATACAGTTTCAGCCATCCATTTTGATTCTACAAGTGTTATCCATCAAAACTTTTATCTATACTAATCGTATGAGTATTGTTATCAATTTGATATTGATATTTGTATAGATACAATGGTAAATTAACACTATCGATAGTATATCCAAAATGTCACAACACTAGTTATTTATGTAATAACAGCTTGAAAAGATATGCGTGTTGTTAATAGCGAAAGCAAAACTAAAATTAAAAAATATAACTGCTAATCAAACGTTAGACTTCCACAAACCACAACGATTAGACCGCGAACCGGTATGCAACAATATAATTAAACTTACATTCTCAGCAACACTCATAATCTC
Source organism: Baronia brevicornis (assembly GCA_031353405.1). Taxonomy (NCBI): domain Eukaryota; kingdom Metazoa; phylum Arthropoda; class Insecta; order Lepidoptera; family Papilionidae; genus Baronia; species Baronia brevicornis. The sequence continues at coordinate 328,940 of JASFAT010000750.1, read as the reverse complement.
AAAACAAGCTTCGTGTTTTCATGAAGCATAACTCTAACAAAGGTAATGGGAATCTGCGGTGGGAATAAATTAACCTTTTTATAGCTATGAATCATTTGTTATATGTTTTATTCTTTTTTTAACCTAACCTCAGTTATATATAGATTTTTCAATCCAATCCTAAAACTTTCAAAAAAGTAATTACGATTATTTAGATATTTTAGTGAATTGTTTATTTCTAAAATATAGAACAAGATATTTTAGTAACGTGTATGTATATCCATGTTGTGTTTTGAGTAACGTGTAATAAAGAAATTCTTAAATATAAGGTTAATATGAAATCAACAAAACAACATTGAGAAAATTCTATAAATTAGATTAAATAAACACATAGATAGAAATTAAAAAAATTAGTTTTAAAATGTAAAAAGGACACTTACTGACACTACACACCTACTGACAGGGCACTACTATATTCTTACGAACACAGAAAAATTTTAATCCCCCAGTATGTAAAAAAAATGTTAACGGAACATTAAGAAGAAAGTTGAAATAAAATGTACATATTTATAAAGTCTTTGTATTTTTTATCATTAATATAGAAATGCAATAAGGCCAAGGGTGGGTCCTAGTATCGCAGTCTGTATCAGTGCGCCGGGAAATGCAACGAGAAATTATCTGATCCCTTCCATAACTTAGTCTAAAATACTAAAATTGCCTCAGAGAAATCTTTTAGTGAGATCTTCACGCTCTCCCTGCTTATTATATTACGTTACGATACCAACAGCTAAATATTATTAAAGCCTATTTTATTCGCATATATTATCATAACTATAATCTGTAATGCCACTATTATCCTTTTATATTAATGGACAGAACACAAAGGGGAAAATCTATGGACCTACTCTTAAACTGTACTTTTTAGGTTCACAACTAGCTAACATATTCTCAAATGCTTCTGCAATGCCTTTGTAGGTGGTGTTGCAGATGTCTACACAAACCAAGTTGATTACTTTTCATCAGGCGACACGCTTGTTTGTATGCCTCCCTAGCCCATAAAAAATCACTAAATATAATAATTTGAGAAACTTAACAGATTATTTGATAAGTTCTAGGTTTATTATTTATTGGTACGTTAAATACCTGTTTTTGTTATGCTACAACACCCGTTTATACCATATCCGCTCGGCTCATATCATTATCAATACAGTCATAAGACCAAAGTTATACTGAGCTCGCTAGGCGCCAGTGAAATTCGAGGGTTTGAGCACCCCATTTTCTCTTGCGCCAATACCGATCTTATGCCCCCTGCGTTCTGACCAGCAAATTAACATTTTTTCCCTGGGCTAGTGCACAACAGTACAAGTACCGATCATCGATATTCAATGAAATCAGAATAGTGGATTCTTGTTATTATTTTTGAAATATGAATATTACTAACTTTATCCTATGCTTTAACTACTAAATTTGGAGAGGGGGCGCTAATTTCATTAGAGGTCGCCGGTCGCTTACGAAGCGCGGTAGGTAAGCTACCACTCACATACCGCTTTTCTGCGGGAGTGTGGTACTTCCCCGGACGAGCCGGACCATTCATACTACAGACAAATATTATGCCATTCTTTAAAAATTTTTCGTCTGCAGCGTGGCTCTACCACTTTTAAAATCCGGTAACTAAACCTATCTCGGTAACCACGCAGCTACAAGAGTATCACACTAAACAGAACTTTTGTTTATCTGGTACTCTTTGGTAGTAAACTTCAAAGTTTCGTTTAATCAACGCTGAAAATCGGAAGCCAACCATTCCCCCCTCTCCCCACCTAAGTACCTAAAAGTTTTGTTTACAAAGATCTCGTTCTTCCCACGAAAGTTCTGGTCGATTCAAATTAAATTTTTACTTTTATATTCCGTTTATTGAGCTATCTGTCAACATTATACACACTATTATTGAGACGGCAAGACAAGTCATCATCTATTATTACTTATTCGCGGGCATCGTTACTCTGGTAATGGATCAAATTGCATTTTGCTGTGTCATTTAGAATGACTTAGTATCCTATCAGGCTATCGACGTTGGCACTAAACGAACAACTTGACTTGGCCCGAGTACCGCTCGTTACACAGCGTGGCTTGTCATTATGTTATGAATCTTTGAGTACGTCAGTTTGTTGTTCGTTATTATTATCCAATGACTTTACAATTGGTCATAATAAATGGACATTGGAATATTATCTACTTATTGATATGAAAGTCCAATGTTCTATATTTTTTTTTATTTTCATCAACGCATTTCAATCTGTGGGGCTGGAAGTCGTAAAATCTTTTAAGAGAAAAAACAGGACATTTCCCGCCATTTACATCAATGGCGTTGTGTTTTTATTTCATTTTAATTACATCATATTATTATCTGTTATTTAATTCTGTTTAATTCTGTTAGAGTACTATATACAATATAGTTCGATTAAGTCTCACGGGTGGGGTGAAATAAAATAATTGAATGTACGGTGACTTTTTAAGTTGACTGAATGAGCACCTATTTATGACAACATTATGTAACAATCTAATTGGTACATTTCAAAATATAATAATTTTTGTTACTATATTTTACTTAAAACTGGTATAATAGTAATACCTAATTGCTATCAAGAAAGAAACATTCACATTCAAATGCTTAATACTAAATGACAGTAAGATTAATATTTTTAATTATTACCTGTCAGCATCGCCATCCACAACCACAACAGCTCGTGACAAATTAGCCTAATCTTCGGCTACACGCATCCAGTTTTTAGCCCCCTTAACTTGTCACAAATATTATAACAAACTTCCATCATAAGTATCTCATAAATTATCATAATAACAATTTGATACTTAGTAGGAGAAATGTCTCATTTCAAAATTACGTTATCTTCTGCCTTTGTCTATTCAATTATGTTACTTTTCAAATGATCCATAAAGACTCTTGCATAAACACATCCATTAACCGCAACGTAAACTTTATTATATTGGGTAATTTTATCTATTATTATGAAACAAAAATATAGCAAGGGTCGTTCTATAGACTGAAGAAATACGATTCTTGTTCAATTGTTACAATAAATTTTCTTAAATATGGTCTCGATTTCCTATAGTATTATTTCAATATAGTTAAGATATTGGCTCACGAATGCACTGAGAAAACACGAGAACTGTTTTACTTGAACGATCGTTTGCAATGTTCCTGTAAATAGTTCGAAAGTGACTTTCAGACATAGTCCTAAAGTTAGGTTACGTAAAAAACTACAGGTGTGTGTGTTTCTTCGGCAATCAAACCGTGAATTTTTTTACGCTCACTTCTGATGTTGGTTAAATAAGAAAATCTAACATGAAACAAAGAGATAAAAGTAATTTTAATAAAGTATGTTTAGTAGCAACATATTTATTAAATATATTCAGCAATATTAAGATCAAACGATAGTCAACACAAACACAACAAATACAACCTAATCGAACTAATCCAAATCAGGTCAAATCGAATAAACCCGAACAGAATTGAAATGAACCGCACAGAAACGAACTGTAATGAACCAAATCGAGAAAACTAAACGAAACTGAACGGCACAGAACAGGATTGAAGGGAATCGAAAGAAATCAAACGGAACGAAACGGAACAAAAAACTAAGAGATGTGAAAATAATAGAATAATATGTATGTACATTATTGCAAACCAAAAATATAAAATAATTTTTATTTAAGAAAATGTTCTTACTCTAAATGTTGTAAATACAATGGGTAGTCTTATCGCTGAGAACGATTTGCTTGAGACAACCTTTAGATGGTAAAAAATGAAAGTAATTTATTAGAGTACATAAATTCTAGTTTAATTTCCATATAAAAACGTGTAAAATATATGTTTATGTGTTATATATTAATTAATTACATAACGCACCTCATAATATGTAAGATGTCAAAATACAAAGGTGAATTTGAAAGTAACAAGGAAAAAAAGCATAGGTTGATGTCAAATAATATAAGATCTAAAACATAAATAAAACCACAATTATTGATAATTTTATTTAACAATCTTAATTTTGACGGTGCTAGTCTCTACAGATTTTATAGTCGGTGTAACGCGTTGAAGATTGTCGATGTTGGCGGCGAGGTACAAAGACTTCGTGCTCCATAAATCGAGAAGTGCGACCTTCCATGGCGGTCCCAGCGCAGCCGGTGCTTCCTTGACATTGCGTGCGTAGCCTTAGGACGTAAATAACACTATTGAAATATTGCCTTTTAACTATTATATTAACCACCTAATGGTATTATACTGTTAATGTTTTAAAGCCCCGTACCACTTCCTACAACATCCTTCAATTATTCTAAAATTAGAAATTTCTTTACCATTCAGTTTAATATAGAAGTAATTTGTTCCGATTTTTCTCACACTACAATAATAACGCAAGATGAAATGTAGGATAATCAATCAATAATTATTTTTTTACCCCCACCGAAGGAATTCTAGCTGTCTCAATCAATCTATCTTATTTATATTACATTTAGAAATTTTCAATATTTTTAAAACATTTTGATAATTTTATAACATTATTCAACAAACTCTCCTGCCTTCTCTTCTTCATATAAATTCTTCTGTAATCGTGTCAAAAATGTTACCCCAATGGACAAAAAATCAATTTGGACCTGACAGTGCCTTCTGAGTTAGCGAGGCATACAAATATAATACATAGCCTGCACTGTGGACACTTCTGGGGTTACTCAGAAATCACTGTAGTCTAATGGATAAGGTTATGTCGCAAATACGAAATATACGTGTACTAAGTAATCATCAATAAAGTAACAAAACGTAAGTTAATTATCGACCTCGGACATTGACCTTTACAACAGCTGTGTTTTTGCGTGTCAACAACCTAAATTGGAACACGAGTGACTCAATAAGAGTAAAGTATTATATTGTAGTCTCTTAAGAATCTTTCGAGTTTATAGCATTAATACAGTTTCATTGATAAAGAAAATAGACATATATTTAATGTAGTGCATGGTGAACATTTAAATTTTTGTTTTATTTTGACTTTTATCACACAATCCATCTAACAGTCCATATATCAAGAATAGTTTAAACAGTACCATATCTAAAAGAAGCGTTAAAAGCTTGATAATGGTTTTTTTATTAAAAAGGTAGGAAAATGAGAAAAGCGGAGAACTAGATGGTGTGCAAGTACCTTTGAAAAAGGATATTATAATGGGAAAGGAAAAAGAAAGAAAACTAAGAGGGAAAGAGTTGGATCTTCTGGATATAATGTAGATAAATTTATTTGTTCAAATTATCCATGAAGAAGATAACTTTAATTCTTGATTATTCCTAAATTGAAAAGAATAAATGTAGTACAACTTTTGTCTAGCAGAGTTTTAATTTATTCTATCATCATTATATTAGATGTAGTGATTATTTATTAGATGTTAAATGATAGCATTTTCCTGTATTGCTGCGTTTCGTACGGTAAGTGTTGGCCCAAGTCATTTCCTCTTCCTTTACTTCCCTCTTTCTTTACTTCCCTCTTTCTTTACTTCCCTCTTTCTTTACTTCCCTCTTTCTTTACTTCCCTCTTTCTTTACTTCCCTCTTTCTTTACTTCCCTCTTTCTGTACTTCCCTTTTTCCCTTCTTTTATTTATTTTTTACACGGATGGTATGCCATACATTTTCAGTCCGCTTGATATTGTAATATCCATTGGCCGTTTGTCTATCTCTTCTTTTAAAAATATGATATTGTATTTCCCGAAAATAATGTTCTTTAGTTTCATTTTGACTTTTATGAAATCATCACACTAACAGATAGGTCAAAATAAGTCTAGGTTTACTTTAGGTGATTTAGAAATTATGAATAGTTAGACCATTTGCATAGCTGTATTGCTTTGTTGCAATCTTTGATGTGGAAGTCTAGAACTGAATAACTACTAAAACCAGGAAGAACATGTTATGTAATATTACAAATGTCTTTTTATGACTTGTGTGTATTTAGTAATTTCATTTCTCATAATAAAACAAATATAAAATAGTCTGCTTTCCGACTAACAATATATAAGGCAAAAGTTAATTAATTTATTTGCTATCTCAATTAATGAGCGTGAAAAAATTAGTTAATAAACTTCTTACTTTGAAAAGTGTTACATCCCACCATTATACTTTGATGATGATATATTTCATGTAATAATAGCATCAAGTTAAGGATGATAAAGCCTAGCCTAGAGCTTTTTAAATACCATTTCGTTTGTCCAATTAAAAAACAATTTCATAGTAATTACGTCCGTCCGCATGTTATTGACTCAACTATAAGTCATTTCTCCAATATATACGATACTGGAAATTTATTGCCGGCACGTGAAACTCATCCATTCTTGTCTGCCGATGGCCTTAACTTAAAGCAAGTTACTGTAACCATAATACCAAGGTTACGGTCCAAAGCTATTATTATTAAATAGTTAATGCCTCCCCCTGTCCACACAACGACTGCGCGTCTTAAATCAGTATGTAATTACTGCTCTACGATAGGCTTTCTTCGAATGAATTGAGATTAAGAAATGAATAATATCACGAGAAAAGCAAATTATAACTTAAACTTAATAATTTATTTAAATAAAAATAAAGAACAAATTGTTTAATGGATAAATTTATGTATTTAAAGACACAAATGGATGGTACACGTAAGTGATAATATAAACATGAAATACTTAATTTTTAAAAGTACAAATATATTTCAATATAATTACTAATTATTATCCAAAACAGATATTTATGATGACTGATATTGTGAATAATCTAAATTAATAAGTAAATAATAAATTAGAGTTTTCTGTTAACAAATTACATATACAAAAATATATTATACACACAAATATTTACAAAAATATGTATTATTAGTAAGTTGGTCACTTATAACCGATATAATAATGGAACATTAAATTTGGTAAAAAAAATACAGATTTACCAAAGTGTTTTTAAAAACTTTACCAAAGGGTTTGTTAAAATCTTTGCCTGGAGATTTAATTTACGCTGGCTCTGTCTGTCAACCATTTTTCAACGCTTCATACTGCAACGCAACAAACGACTTTCTGACTTACAAATGTTTCTGTTGTAATACCATTAATATGAATTGCAGGAATCCGTTGCTGGATAGAAACCTTTTTCAAGACACGTCATCTAGCCCGACCATCGGCTACACGTAACCAATATCTGCCAGTCACAACACTGCACAGTTTATTACTCTATCTAACCTATAGGCGTTCCGACGCCAGTCTCCAATCCAGCACTCGTCTGCTCCAATGTATCGATTTTCCAACAAATACTTCGACATTGTTTCACCGGTGGATTACTTCATTCTAAATCATGTCCACTAGAGAAACCTGAATATAGTTCTCTTTATAGCTCGCTGAGTGACTTTGAGCATATGGGGCAGATAGACTATTGTTCTTTTTATAACATAACTTCAAACCTTTGTTACATTCGTTTTCCTTATTTTATCTTTGAAAACAATTTTGTATATATTGTAGAGTTACAACATTACCTTCATGACAAGGGGAGCCTTTAGAACTTCGCTGTTTAACAAGCTATTCATCGCCTCAATGTATACACACGAGCAAAATTAACGCCCAGTCAGGATTTGCACCCTGAGTCAATGCAAACGAACGTTGACACAATATTTATAAATAATAAAAACTAAAAATCAGTTAACAACTAATTATAATATTTTTTAATCTTTTTAGGTAGCAATTATAGTTATACTATTAATATTATAGAACATTATAAAATAGTATTTTTGCCAGTATCATGTTACTTTCAATTAGATATACAAGTGAATCAACTGTAAAAGTGAGACTTTAAAACTTTGTAGAAAAGCCAAAAAAGAACAAAATATCTACAAAAAAAGTTTTTAAAAATTGATTAATTTTCTTAATAAGTAGTAGTTACACAATGTATTTTAAAAATTAAGACAAATTATAATATAATATATTATATGTAAATCAATTTCGAAAGAGATAGCGTTGATTCAAGTCACCTAGAAATTACTTGGAGTATTAAAGTCGTTTATGTATGGCATACATTCCAAAATCAAACAGCAACTTCTAAACAACGAATTCAATACAAACTAACCATCACTATACACCCCAATATATTTAACAAAGGTGGACAACCTTTGTTCATCATCAAAGAATTAATTCAAAATCTGCGGAAATTGCAACAACTAGCAAACAACAACAGCAATAGCTCAATTGGTAAGGATTGCTCTTACGACCTAAAGTCGTGAGTTTCAGTTCTACCCGTAGACTATTGGTGTGAAATATGATGATCAACAAGAATTATTATTGATTAACATCAGAACATTACTATTGGTTCTTTTTTTAAAATGTTTTTTAGAAGTAAGGGCAGCGTTCGTTCGCGATGCGTAGAATTTTATTCGAGCACTTTCTCCTTCTAGAGCTATGTGTGTACGTCTGTTAAGATAATTAGAAGAGTATTTCGTCGCTCTTTCCTTCCTTTTACAAGGTTGAATAGATAAACAGACAAGTTTCGTATTTGTAATAGAGACGTAGTTACCTTTGATTTCTAATTTCGCCGTTTCACGTTAAAAAGCCACAGTCCGGCTCTGTGCTTTCGAACTCCACATTTTTATTTATGTACAGTCATCTATCACTTTTACAAAAACAAATCTTTTAATGTGTCCGCCTTGACTGTTATCTGTTTCTCAATATTAAAAAGTAAAGTTACGTAAACACAATTAGCGTCTTTTCTGTAGTCATGTAATGAAAGTAACTCTGGAATTATTACTAAATTATGATAATCTTTACATAGCAACTAAGTAAAAGGCCGATTTTTCTGTAGATATTGTTAATAGTCTCTAAGTATAAATCATCTTATTGGTAATAACTGTTTAGAGAGAGCAAATCCTTTCTTTGAATTCGTTTTACCTACAGAATTAATAAAATTATTTTGAAATACAAGCGACTACTCTGATTTTTTCATTGATTGTGATTTTTTCATCATTCTTAGCTCTGGCTGCAAATGGCTAGTCCGTGCTGGCCGCATAAAGGTCTTACTAGCGATTTGAACCTGTAGTCGATCCATCTAGCAGTACAATGTCCTAATTTTTTTGAATATCAAGCCCTGTCACCTCTGTCTCAAATTTTGACACGGGCCCTCCCCACACGCCTACCTTCACTTCAGTAGCTAATTTAACATTAAAAGTTTATCTTCAATACGCTTTAATTTTCAGAGACTATTGGTGTGTATTTAGATACCATCCGAACTACAAAATTCAAGTTGCCTTAACATCCTATAACTGCCATAGATTTGAATAATAACCGGGCACTGTAAAAGTACTAAATATTTGCATTATATATTTATATCAATATGTTGTTGAATAATATAAAAAAGTGCCCGGTCATTTTAAATTCCGATGGACAAAGAATTTAACTCGTATAATAAATACATATATTTACCTTAGCTGCAATATTTATTTAAAGTCAACTTGTTAGTCGGTAGGTTTCGCCCAAGAGACCCAAATGCTTAAAGATAAAAGAAAAGTACCCTTTCTTTAGTATGGAATGGCCTTTACAACTTGGTCGAAAGGATTCGCATGCAGGAAGCCCCAAAAGTTGCGTACTAGAGACAAAAACGAAGACGATAGCTCGGTGACATAGACCGCTCCTCAACTAAACGGGTGAAGAGCGGTCTATGTTGCTGACTTATCGTCTGCGATCGGAGGGCAGCCATTCTATATAGGATCCACCTCCATAAAAATTAAACCAACCATTTCCAGGCAGATATTAATTTTATATATATAATGTTTTATGTTTTTATGTCGGGAAACCCAGTATGGGACGCCCTCCTGCTAGATGGAGCGACGATCTGCGCAAGGCGGCTGGCAGAGACTGGATGCGTGTAGCCGAAAATCGGGCTAGGTGGCGCGCCTTGGGTGAGGCCTATGTCCAGCAGTGGACTGCCGCGGTCTGATATTGATTTATGTTTTATGAAGACCAGTAAGTCATTTGTTATAGCTATTGTATTGTGAATGTCTATGGATGGCGTTGATTGCTATCCATCAGGCCACGCGCTTAAAAATCGTGTCCATTTTTTTATACATACATTTGAGATAATTTAAGTTTGTCATATTTATTCCCAAATAATGTTTCCTTCTTGTAGACGCTCGTCTGCACACGCGAGGACAACAATTGCGAAACTTGACAGCGCCATCCAACTTCATCGCATCCCTGGCACTGACAAAGTGACGCGCCATCAATGCCAATGTCGAACATTTGACCTCAAAGAGATGCAGGCACATGACTAATGCTTAATACATTACACGTATTAAATCTTGTGCAGTGAGTGAGCTTGCAAATGTTATTCGAGAGTGGTGTTTGACTTACATATATGTATTAAAGCAGAAAACGAAAACCATTTTTATTATTAAAAAAAACCACTGCTTAATTTGTTATTGTGTACACGGGGTAACACGGGGAGTGTTAGAATAGGACAGCCCCGTCTCTTACTGTGGTAGTGTCATAGTAGGTGACTATGTGAGCAGCTGCGTCGACCTGAATACTAAATACTAACTCCACTTTGCGCGTCAAGGGTTGGGATAACGGTAAAGTTTCTTAATTTTGACTGATACCAATGCCGATAGTAGACGCCAATATTTAGATTAAACAGACAACAGTAGAATACTAGAGATGTATTATTATTGATGGTGATAATTATATCTGCTAGAAAACGACCACTCTCAGGAGGATATACCCATAATTGCCACATAAAAGTAAAGTACCCTATTGTAAAATCAGATCAACCACCCTTAGGGGTGGATGGGGTGGGGGATCTGACTTTACAATCAAATAAAATCTCTAAAGATATAATATATATTTTTTTCACAGCCCTATACGTCCCACTACTGAGCACAGGGCTCTCCATTTCTGAAAAAAGGGACGTTAACTCCACGTTTGTCCAATGCGGATAGGAGGAGCTACCAGACCCGGATTAAATATCTGTACGCCATACATATATTTATTCCAATGTGAGGCACGAACCCGCAACCATTGACTCCATGGGTGGGGGGCCCCGCCACTGAGCCAATTGGTGGTTTAGAGATATGCCTCGCAACAATAGGTTAAAGTTTCTAACTAGCCGGTGACAACTAATTTTGAATTTTAAAAAGCCGACTTCCCCACAGTAAAATATATAAACAAACCTTTATACCAAACACCGTAACTGCCTGTACGCCTCCCACGCTTCATACAGACCGCATCACGAGAAAGTATGGTGCTCAGTCAGCCACAATTTTATCACATATATCACACAATAATACACCTCAACTGGAGTTTTAAATTGAATTGAAACTGTCAAACAAAAATATAAAGGTTTCAATTCAGTTAATTTACATTTCACGTACCTACATATATATGAATATATATTATAATGATAATAAATATTGAGACAATATAAAAGCAAAGACTATATATTATGAAATTGCGAAATTTAGAATTTAATATAATAAAAAGTATTTAAGAACTTCGAATGGGTCACATATTCTGATATCAACTTACGTGACTCTCTTGCATATAACAGTCAATATACTGTTCAGGGCAACGTAACCGTTTTTTGCTGATGACAAAATAAGATCAGAATTTTAGTATGCCCTCGGGTTGTAGATTTTAAAATCACCATGAGTACTTGTGCTGTGCTCTAAATCATGATTTAAGTGGATTTTTAACATACGAGTACATCTTAAGAAGAGTAATTTCAATTTGCAACAACTTTTAAATCTTACATAAGTCTCGTACAGTAAGTAGTGTGCAGTAAGTAAGTATAATCTCTAATTATACTACGGTTGGTCTATGTTCACACGTCGTGCTCTAATACGACACACCCCTGCCAATTATCTCGAAATACACCCTTTATAAACTCACTATTGCTATTAGATACAGCGACTTAGGAACTATACACGATTTTAAATTGCAAACAAGATGTTAATTAGCGAAAACAACAGCTAAAAGTCGCGGTTAAATGCCACAAACCCAATCAGGGACAAATTACGTCTCAGCTTTTACTTTCATTTGTATAACAAGAGTTATATAAAACACGTAATAATGGATGGTTTCTTAATCTGTTTATTGTCCTTATTGTGAAATATGGTCCAATTTTAACTGAAAAATGTCGATCTTACTCAAAACAAAGCTACTGATTGATTAAACGTTTGAGGTTTTTCTAGACAATGATCCTTAAATAGAAATATATCTAAAGCAGACAATCGCTTGCATGCTCGAGCTAAACCACTTATGCAACGAATAAAATATTGCGAATCATAAGCGGCAAGCGTAGTACGGCGTAGCGTAGCTAAGATGGAACTGCAGATAGAGTTAATCTAATAAGTCAGATCTGAAGCCAAACGTCGACCGAAGTAATAACTCAGGGTTGAGATGCCAGAGGTTAATTAAAAATAGCAACTTCAATCTTATGTGTCAGAGATTGAGTTAGATTATAAAGGATCCTATGTATGCAATTTAGTTTGCGGCGATATTCCTATGGGAGTCGTATTGTGAAATAGATAGAAGGACAACTGAAATAAATGATGGGAATACTAAACACAAATTCTATACAACAAATCAATTTACCCGTATTTTTTGTGTTTAATTCATAGACTATTTATGACAAAACCTAGAGGAAAAGTACTATAACGTATTTTGTTTGTACAAAAAAAATCATTATGATTGGGACAAGTAAAACGTATAAAATAACACATAATATTTAAGCTAATTATACGCATATAATAATTCATAATATTCAGGATATGTATATTACAATATATAATTTAATTTGAAAAACAAATTAAAATGACACCAATGTAATAACCTAATAAGCTTTGTGCAAACCGACCTATTAACGGTGGCGCCCTCACAGTAGCTGCGATGGCGATTGTAATACTCAATCGTATATGATCAATGATATGATCAATGATTCACGTTTCTTTTTTTTTTTTTTTCAAATTTTCAAAAATTATTAGATCAAGAAAAATAACAGTAAGTAGAATTTTCCTGTTTAGTTTTTTAATATTTGGTTTCATATTTTTGTTGTTACATTGGTAGCTATGAAATAACATTTAAATATGATCAATATAGTATATATATATATATATATATATATATATATATATATATATATATATATATATATATATATATATATATATATATGATAAAAAATACTATTATCTACTACTATACTAACTATATATCTAAAACTATGAAATAATTAACTTTAAAAAATCCTCTGGATGTTTGCTTCTTGGAAACGTACATAGAATGCTGCTTTGCTGTATTTGAAGACTAATATATTGATCAGCCCTTAGCAGTGACCTAAGTACCTAGTAGTCATCGGCGACTTCCTGTACCACACGCCCATATTTTTCCTACTGCAGTAATATAAAAATGTCACTATATTGATCAAATGTATTTATTTGCATTTCTTGACACTTGTTGCAAAAGATACATTATAATTATTTAACAGTGTGAAATAAATATTAGTAATACATAGGTACTCTAGATCTCTCACGCTTATCAAATTGCGCCTGTCTATATAATTTGTGATGCAATTATGTATTTAAGAAATTTAAGATATCACACGCGGCGTTCTTAATCGTTTCTGACGACCAGTCATCATTCTCTAATCAATTCGACACGACGCGTGTACACCATGATCCTAATGACCGCGCACACGTAATGACAGATTTCTCGGTAGGATGTCTGTCAGTGCTTGTTATTTGTAGGTACATATTTATATTTTTACGTTCGGTGTGCAGCCTCCAGCAGTACGATAAAGATATACAGATATAAATCTACTCCCAGTTTCAATTGTGTGCTACTTAGTGATAGAATATATATATGTAGTAGAGGCACGAATGAGCCATCGGTTGGGGAAGTGCCATGCCCTCCCAGAATAGTGTCGTCATGTGAGAGCATTTTAAATTGTTATCGCGTTTCACACGGTCAGAGATTCAGAGGCTCACTCTTCCTTTATAACCCTCCCATTGCTTCCTTTTCCACTCCCATTTCTTTCTTTTTCTCCTCCTTTCTTACCGTGCCCATTCACATCAACATATTGACGTATTTTTCGTAAACCACATTATCGACGATCTAAATGATTCATATAATATTCAAACACAACTTTGTTGGGAATAATAAGTAACAGTTATGTTATGTTAGCACTTTTATTGTACTTTAATTTAATTTGACTTTTTGCCCAATATTTATTTTATTTGATTTATTTTTTTAGTCATATCGACTATGACCATGACCTTTATGACGTTAAATATTAAATAAGTAATTCATGTGTGGGTTTCATTTACTTTAATATATAAGTATAATCTAGCTAAATCGGCTAAATCACCTAAAATGTAATTGATTTATTAACATAATTTTTAAGGTGTACATAATTACTAACACAAATGTAAAATGTATGGACCAAAAAAATTGTCTGAAATAAAGATAAAATATTATTATTATAATTGTATGAGTATAAATGTATTCACTAAATTATAAATATAATATAATTGTATAAAATCTCAAGTAAAAAATTTGTTTAAACATGAAATACAAAACAGTCAACAAATTTATAAAAAAAATTTTAAATGTATAGAATGTGCAATAATTGATTAGGTTTACCAAGATTAAAGAATTCCCGTCACATATTTGTAATTTCGCCAAAGCGTATCGCAAAATAGGTCGACACGCTTTATCGGAAATAGTTTGTTCTTCGGTCAGCGGCGTGTCAACGGTTAATTTTTCAGAGGTGAAGGACCGAATCGCGTGTACAGTTCGCGTGCATGATCAATACGTTTACATTCAATTCCGGCATTTGCTTACCGAGAGGCCAATCAATTTCGGAGCACATTCGGGCTTCGCGGAACTTTCGCCGGGAGCCCGCACCGATCTGATAAACGCCGCCCAGGCGCCCATTAATATAAAATTTCGAGTATGTCTAGTGGTTTACTGAAACTGGGTCGACCGTTGCAATCGGAAAATTAATAGGCTCTACACTCAGATCACGTTTAAGAAACAATACCTGCAGCGTACACATTCAGTGTTGCGATTATTAAAGTGCCGTGCGCTTTGCATATGCACCTTGAATTGTATAAATAAATCGAATTCAAAAACTAGTGACCCTAATTTGAAAATTGTTTTCAATTACATACTAATACTTCTCACACTCAATGGTAAAGGAAATAAAATTATCGTGTGAACATATCATGATCAGTGCTATGGTTATTAGAATCGTAGAATATCATCTTGTGGCAGTCCTCAGTTGCACTCAGAACTCCCCGAAGGCACACTACTTAGCCCGATATTCGGCTTCACGCTTCCAGTTTTTGACAGCTCACTGCGCATTTCATATCTACATCTAGCTGAGGAACTTACCACACTAAAACTCTCCGACAAAAGTGACCAGTCCATGCTATTTACATCGGTTTGCTAACTCGAAAGGTTTTAGTGAGCTACGTTATTCGGAGGATTTCTTGTATTATATATCCACCGGAAAAACTTCTTTCCGCAGCTCTCTGAGCGACTTTAAGCTTGTGGACGGACTGTCAGTGTCCATATTTGAGCGTCGTAAGAGAGCACAGGCAGAACAAATGGAAAATCATTCTATTATAATTAATTTACGCCCAAAATTAATATTCAATCCCGATCAAATTTTTGGTGTATAAGAGTGATTTTTCAAACCATTTTAGGAATATAGCTTGCCAATAACTCATGCGTGGAGTGAATTTGAATATTATTTATTTAGAGTTTAGTTTATGGAACACAAGCAAATAGCTTTGATTTTATAATGGTTGTTTTGCCATTAATTATTCATTAGAGCCTCGTTTGTAATTTAGAAACATGTACCACGTGTATTTACATTTAGTTTCTTTAAAGAACACTAGCATCTTTTTTGATTTTACTAGAATTCTTGTTAAACATTCCAAAAATGTTTTACTTATTGCTTGTGCTAAGAGTTCACATTAATAGTCGAATGGAGAATACGAAATCACGACATCAGCTTGAAAGTCCCATTCTCACCAACTCAGCTATTAATGCTTTCAATTTAGACCCGAAGATGGCCTTGAGACTTCTTACAATTCATAATAATGTTCCTTTCATTATAATCACACGATTATAATGATTTTTTCAAATTTAAAGAAAAAGCAAGAAGGTTTTTTTCTATTCCGTGATATCCTTTCTCAAAGAGACATATTTTATTCACATTAACATTTACTTCGTCGATATTTATATGATATTGTTGAACAAGCTACACCACGATTTGCGATTCCTATTGCAGCTCCCTGCTGCGCCCATCCTCACTATATCGTTATTATTGCACTATTACTGTCACGTCCGCTACTGTATATGAAACTCATGTACAACCTGTCACATACAAAATTATATTAACGGTCCGCTACATCAGTTATTTTAAATAAATAACTGGAATTCGATAAACGTTTTCACCGTGTGCAATTGGTAACATGTAATTACATAAAAATATTTCTTTTATACATAAAGACGACAAGATAGTCCCTCCTTGATAAGTTATAAAGATTTTTGCTCACTGACTCACAGTCACTGAATGACAGATTCTATATACAAGTTTTAAATGAAATAACATTTCGATTATTTTAATGAAAAAGAAAATATAACTTTTTAATTTTGTATATCTTAATTTCTTTATCATTTATATATTATTATATTATGTATATTTATATAATATATTATATTATGTATATTTTTATATTATTATATTAGTATACATTAAGTTATGTATAGTATATTACCTAGAGTATAAATCACAATCGAAATCATTTTTATGTGATAATTGAATTTATCTAATTTTTATTTTAATGTGTTACTTGTAATGTAAAATACGGTGTCTACAGATAAACAAGTCACTTTACATTGTTATCAAACAATATAAATAGATGATTTAATTAGTTTATTGACGGATTTCGCTTTCGGAGGTAATGGCCGCGGGTTTTATTCTCGAATCAGGGTAATTATAATATATGGCAAGAGTGGTAAACAAATGTCCATACCTCCAGAAATGAGGTGACCTATGCCCAGTAAGAAAACATATTTTGAAGGTAAAAAAAAATCGTCATTGTATTTCAGAAATGTAGATCATGATTATTATGGCTTTAATAAAAACTTTTAACAATGAATAAAAATATATTATTTTCAAAAAACAATTCAGAGATCTTTTGTTCTTCAAAAGATTCTCGACCCAAAGCAGAGACTAGATGGAAGCTAGAGAATCCCGAAAACGCGAAAATATTATAGAAGAACTCGTTATCGATGTGAGACAAAAACACGTATACTCCGTTGGCTGGTACACCTAGATAGGATGGGAGAAACCGTGCAGCGTAAAGAACATAAGAAGGATGGATGTTCCGTTAAAATCTATTCGGTCGACTTAGAACTTGTGAAAACCGTAGGTACAACACCATAAACAATGGATGTATTCCCAAATTTGCCGCCATAGCCACTAGATTCCTGAGCAAGCGGAGTATGTAAATAATATATATTAAAAATGGCCGCCAACGCCAGCCATACCGGAATTGGTGATATTTAAAATTTGTAATATGTTATATTGTTAAATATGCATCAAACTCAAAAATACGATTTGTACAAAAATAAAACCCCGTTAACTTAATAGCAGATAAACCGAAACGGTGTGAAGGCGCGAAATTTGTAATTTTTTACTTTAAGTACACGCAACCACAATCATTGTAAATACTGTTATTCCACCGGTCCTTACAACTCTAGCTTTTTAATAATATTAAAGCATAAAATATATTCAAGATGACAAATACGAGCGCCACATCATGATATTAAAATTGTGGCATAAAACAGTTGACTTGGGACTATGAAAGGAATACAAAATAGCTGTGTTATGCAGCTTGTATTATGCACGCCCCTACGATGATTCGAGGTGATAAATTTAATGCAATGGACGGCAAAATTGTTGCTTTTGACCGCTTGCCTGTGTAATGCTTTTATGAACTCCGCGTTTTCTTTTATTTTATAGCCTATTGACAAGATGAGTTTCGTTAAGCCCTTTTTATTTTAATAATTTCGAACTTCGTTCCTTTTTTATTTACAGATTTTATACAGATTGAAACTGCTTTATACTATGAAATGTAAAAAAAATATATAGAGACATTTTTTGAACGACATAATTCTTGTGCTTACCAATTTTCATAACCATAGTCTATGAAAGGCACTGAAATAGACCAACATAATTATGAAACGTGTATAAGCAAAGAAATTTCAAATAACTACAAGAAGATATAATTTTTTATATGCATACATATTGCTAAGTCTATTCTCCTTTTTTTTTTTTTTTTTTTTTTTTTTTTTTTTATATATTCACGCCTATCCCCCGCAGGGGTTGGCAGAGACCACAGAGCTACATCCGCTGCCATTCATTGCAGCGAAACGGCTCGTCATTGGTCGCTTTTCGCCCTCGTGAGAATCAGGACGTGACGGGTGGCGAACCACGTCGCCGTCATTTTTCGACAAATTAGGTATATTAAATTCGTCTTAGTGAATCCCACGAGCCGCAAGGGAGGATGGAGGTCAGCCCCAGCAGAGCCCTGCATGCTGAGGTAAGGCACCATAGTCCCCGGGGGAGCCCGACCCCGGGACGATCGGCACGCTTTCGACTAGGCTCGCCCCTAGCCACGCATCCATTGGCACGGCAGACCGTGGATTGGCGGAGAGGAAGGGAAAGGATAGAGAAGAAAGGAAGGGGCAGGAAAGGAAATGCGGATTGGGGGGGTTACCAGACGCGGAATAAACATTTATAAATCCATGTAAATATTTATTCCGATGCGGGAATCGAACCCGCGACCGTTGACTCCGCGGGCGGAGGGCCCCGCCACTGAGCCAATCGGTCGGTCTATTCTCCTTATTTCTCCTTATTAGTAGCTGCACCATTTCCCAAGCAATTTTCATGGTTTTGCCCGCATGTTGACTAAGAGGGAATACCTAACGTCATTAAGTCCGCCCGTTGTGCTAACGTTGGGCAAAAAGTTTAAATAAATAGGAAAATAATAATTTCTCTGTATATATAATATTATATATTATATCGGTGATAATTTCTAAAAATTTTATAAGCAAACTTGATTTTTATAGTCATAACTAACATATTATTAGGTTTTATTTATTGCTTAAATACAATTGTATAATTTTTTTTATATATATATATATATTCACGCCTATCCGCCGCAGGGGTTGGCAGAGACCACAGAGCTCCATCCGCTACCATTAATCGCAGCGAAACGGCTCTCCATTGGTTGCTTCTCGCCCTCGTGAGAATCAGGACGTCACGGATTGTATAATTTTTTCATTTAAAATTTGAAACGAGTAGGTACTCATTAGAGTTTAAAACGATATTTTGAAATATGGGAGATATAATCGAACAGTCCACTTAAGCGTGAAGCAAAAACTACTACTCGTTAATAAAATCGATATAGAGAAAAACAATTGGAGTTGTACGCGTACGACAGGACGTCTGTCGCCTGACCAAATAGGAACCAGTCGCACTGAAAAGGAAACAAGTTCAATTTTATCATTTTTCTGCTCTTGTAACTTAATGTACGTGGGAGCCGATCAACTTTCCTTACTTGGATTCACTTATAAACTACTATCGGAAGCGAGGGTCTGTGCCAGTGGATGCGCTTTCATGATCCACTTAGGAGACAGCTTCAAACATTTAATTTCTATTTATAATTCGTAGTAATACATGAATCTATTTTACCAGAAATTTGATTCCACACACCTCCCCTATGGAACCCATCTACCTCCAGCGGTGTTTCTGAACCGAAACGACATTGGAACTTTAAAAAAAACTCCTATAAATTACTAAAAGGCCAGTAACCTTTCTACAATTCCTATGGGACTGCGGATGTTTATGGGCAGCGTTCATTGGTTTCCACCAACTGACACGCCTGCTCGTTAGCCTTCTTATCCTATAAAAAAGTCAAACTATCTCCTTTAGTCACTCAGCGTGACCTAAAATACCTTAGTCACATCATTAGGAAAGAGCCGCACGGTTACACCATCGGACTACCCGCCATAAAAATAAGTTCACCATCGTGCGATTCAGTCGCAATTTCTGCCACTAACGATGCAACTATAGAACAATCTACCACCTACGGTGTTCCCAAATAAGTACGATAATGGGATATTCTACACTTGCATATGTATCCACGAAAAGCTTGCAACGCATTTATGACTGACTGTTCCAACGTTACGTATGTCCATGGGCCATCACTTATCAACGGGTAACCCATATGCTCGTTTGCCTACCCTGCTATAAAAAAAGCTCGACAAGTTATAAAACAATATTTTTCGCAAAAATACCGATGCGATGGAGAGACTAATCAAGAAAACGCCAGCATAGCTTTTAAAGAATTGATAATATATTACTTACTAAATTGTACTCTATCTACGACCCAAATCGTGTAATAGCAAAATGTTAGCTTTTTGAGAAGAGGTTCGTAGGTTTGATTCCCGCATTAGGATAAATATTCACATAGCTTACAAATATTTATTCTAATTCTCCCTGTTATTAGTGGTTTATAATGGTACCCATGACACAAAGAATCCTAATTTGAGAATACCCACATCTTTCCATAATCGTAACTATAACCTTGTAGTCGCTACGGACCGTTCAATGTTTGATAGCTTTACCGCAGATTGTTGAGGCGGGTGGACATTATTTTTTTTATATTTTATTGTTTTGATTTACATACTTCTCTCCATCAAGTCGACACCAAGACACCACTGCCGTCCAGCTGATGTTTATCTACCGTTCATGGAACGTTGCACAATCACGAGAAATTTTAAACAAAAAAAAGTGAAAATAATTTAATGTATCATGTGCGGCCCGGTACCATTTGAAGCACGGTCTGATTCCGGCCCACTGCCCGGGGATTGGGTACCACTGCTCTACGCTACTTAAAAAGTTATCCTACTCCTGAGTAAACACTATATTAGTTACCTTTCGGTCTAGTTTTAGTTTCATTATAGTTCAATAAGTTACTAATATGTATATAATCAAAATATATATCTTAAAAATAATATATGTATGTATATCATAATTGCCAATATGCTGGCTGTATGTGTCATTGCCAAATTATTTCAGCGGCGAAATTACCGTTTCCGGAATCATATGTTCGTATTTGTTTCGTGCACTGGGATAAATATAACGTATGATATACAAATATTTATATCAAATATAGATGCCACGCTGATCCGCCGTGGATAAACATGGAAGACAAACAAGTCTTTAACGTAATTTTATCCATAATATGCAAATGAATGATTACAATGAATATTCTTCAGCATCTTCATGTACAGATTTTTTTTCTCACAACAATACGATTTTCACAACATGAAACGTTTTTATTATAAGTATTATATAATTTTTAAGGTCCACGGTTACGGTAGTTAACGAATCACATTTTGTGACATTTTGTCATACCCCGCTACTTATACGGTATTGACGTTTAATGAGGCGGTATCAAGCCAGCCTCCGTAAATGACAACCAGTTGAATGTCCAGTCCTCGTGACCATGGTTCAATATACGGGCATATGTCACTAACCTCACATTTCATGTTATGGTTTCTTGAAATAAATGAAAAATCGAATCCTTTTTTCAATTCCAACACACTTAGTTGTTACATATTTTTCCCATAAAAATGACCAATATTTTTGCAGTTAACAAACTGCATTAACAACAGTTGAGCAAATGAGTGCTGAAGTGGAGTCTTGTTGAGCGACACTTTGCACAAAGCGCCTGGCAGAACCGGTGTTATATCAAAGATCGATAATTCATCATGTTGATGATATTTTTTTCTTTAATAACTAACCTAACCTTCACACATATAGCTATACTACATTTTTCCTTTCTTTTTTTGCGTGGGTTCGCGTGTGCGTGTGCGTGTGTGTGTATGTGTGTGTGTGTGTGTGTGTGTGTGTGTGTGTGTGTGAGAGAGTATGTGTGTTTGTGTGCTCGTGTGTTCGCTGCGTGTGTTTGGGCTCTTTCTAGTTCGTTCAGAGCTGTTTTACCACTTCCGCTCCATAAATACGCAGTATTGGAGGATGGATTGATACAGAGTTAGATAGACAGAACAAAAATATCTCTTGAGTTGCACAGTCTTTTTTACAACATAAATGAATTTGCGGACACGGTCTGATAAAATATGTATGTAAGTTTAAAATGATAAACTTTCGTCTTTAATTGTTCCACGATTTATATATTTACATACATATATATATATATATATATATATATATATATATATATATATATATATATATATATATATATATATATATATATATATATATATATATATATATATATATATATATATATATATATATATGTATGTATATATATATATATATATATATATATATATTCAATGTTTTGTGCCGGACGGGTGACGTTTGTCCAAAAGACGTTAGACGTCAGACAAACTCATGCATTTTGTTTTATAACAATTTTTTTCTTTTTCAATTTAAATTTGAAAATTACGAATGTAAAAAGATTAAATATTATAAAAGATATATTGAGAAATAAAATGTATAGTGAAGAGTGTTAATAAAGTATAAGATATTATATACATGTACAATGTAACGCAAGAATAAATTTTGTCATTAACAAGTTCCAACATTTCATAAACTAATTAATTTACCCACCGCTGTCACCATGATGTGAATAACAAGACCACATGATTGGAACCAAGTTCTTATTGATTGTACCATAACACATGGTCTTAACCTACAATAGATATAAATAAAATAAAATTATCCGTAGCAGATAACCAAAGTAATGGCATTATCAAGGAGAAATAGTAAAAAGTATGTAGCAATAAAACAAAAGGCTAGATAGATATAAAGAATAAAAAATGAAAGCATTAAAAAATATTAGAATGGACAAATACTATTAATAGTAATGTAGTAAATTTTATGCGTATACAATTTTATATGTATTCCATAATTTATGTCTATTTGTAATAAATAATGTCTATTTTAGTTATATAAATAATTTTATTTTAATTTATTTTAGTTTTCTCTACACCTTGGGTGACAGGCAGAAAATGCCTAAATACCTTAAGTAAAATAAAACATTTTAAATAAAAAAAAACAATAAAAAGATAGTAAAATCAAAAAGAGTAATAAAATAAATACAAATTTTATTAGTTCAGCATCCCACCCAAGGGGACATACACAATTTGTAACCAGATTACCTGTTATCATGACGAACGAGTGATGATATTAATGTAATCTCTATAAACACATGTTATTTTTATTTCGTTACGGTAAAGAAATGTATCCACAAATTATGAACAAACTAAACCAAATAAATTTAATTGTTTGTTATTCTTTTAAGTATGCGACCTATGTATTTGTATTGTATTGTAATATTATGTATTAGCAATTTGAATATGTTTGTCAACACTTTTTTACAGATATTTGACTGCAGAGTGACAAATAATTGGACAGCTTAGTATTATTACAGCTTAGTACATAAATTGATTATTTTATATCTTTCACAATAATTAGGTGATACTGCTTAAATTCTTTATGATGTAAGTTGTTTTTCTTTATTATTATATTCATTAAATAAACTATTATACCCTCTTTGTTCCTTTGGAAATATGTATATCCGTCCAAAGATTTCATTTAAATGTACTTTAATCCTGTTAATTGCGACGTAACGTGTCCCTAACACCATAACGCTAAAAACTTAAAGTCGTGAGTTTCGAATTACTTTAAGCAAATTTTGCGGTTTAAATCGTGTATTTGGAAAGGGGGTAAGTACACGGAAAGCCATTATGAAAAAGGTTTATTGCTTAAAAATTTTGAAACACGTGACGTAACAGGGAATTCCTCGAGCAAATATGCCACTGGCGCCGCGCTTCTCGAGCCCTGCAAAATGTCAAGAGTATAGTTACGTAAATAGCAGTTTTACTTGGCCAAACTCTGGCAACACCTTTGAAAACTGAATTTTGAAATTTTTACCATAATTACAGTTTAACTGTCGTTAGTTTTACAAAAAGTTAAAAAATTTTTTTAACCTTGTCCCGTTTCTTCAAAACGGCAACGAAGACTTTCTTTGCAACAGAATAAGCTAATAAAATAAAAAGTGTATGTATTTTTAGTCAAAAAAATAAAACATTATTATTTGTAGTGAAACCACGCTTTAAGTGACAGTTTGGTAAAATAATTTTCCAAAATTTTTCAAAAAATAAAGAACTTTGACAAATTTCCTCTTGTAGAAGAAATTAACAAATTTATTCGAGGAATTTACATAACACACGTAAATCAGCATACAAGATAATCTGATACATTACACTAACTAAACAAAAAACAAATATATGCTATAAAAAGAAGTTCCTAAATATTAACAAATTGTATCAACATAATTGAATCTTCCATTAAATTATCTCAACGATCAAAGATCGACCTGCCTTCTCATAGCAGTAGTTAATCATGATTAGACGTTGAAAGCATTATATCAAAACGGCCGCCGTATTTTGCAATTAATCACGTACCCAAAGAGCGTAATCGAACATTCGAAGTAACCAATAACATCCAACGTAATACCCCGTAATTATATCTCGTAGACAGCCTGCCTCGTTTGGGCGTTCCTCGTGTTTACACAAAATAAATATCCGAATTACAAACCGGTTCTTGTAACTCAATTAGAGCGTAAGAACATTAACATTTGCTGGAACCGCGTGTGCACCACTTATGCAACGTTGATGGCGTGTGGGCGTCCAATATGACACCTGTCTGCCAGCATTAGCGTTAGCTCTATCTACCGCTAATACTACGGCGTCCCACATGTTTAACTGTCGATAGTTAAATCTTAAATCTGCACTAAGGACTGTTCTTATAGTATTATCGAACAAATCCTCACTTATCCTTCATGGTTTTGCAGTGTAAACAAATGTGTAGTGACAAATCTTATAGCCAATGTTGACACATGGCTTCATACTATGTTTCAACCAAACAGCGACTGGATAGTCTCTCGTACATAAATACTACAATATTTCTTTCAGGTCAATCTCAAAATACTATCTAGAAAGGATTCGTACGTTACGAAAATATTAAAAGTGTTATTATCATTACGTACAAATCTGGAAAAGAATATTTTATTTATGAATTAAATGAATATCTATTGAAATATCAATAATATTTAGTTTGTATATTTTTACCGTTAGTCCACTACTGACTACATGACTATTTTTTAGGAACAAGAGTATTCTACCATGGTTGTCCAAATGAAATTGGTAGGACACCCAGACTCCTGTAAGCAGTTCATATATTTATACTGACTGATACGGGAATTTGACACAATGAAAAAAAAAATGATACTGAAAATGACAACTACGCCACTGAGCCATTAAAGTCGTCCAATCGAAAGTAATTTCAAAAAACTTACTACACACATACATTGTTAAAAATTAATAAATAAAATATAAACATATCATCATCCTTCCACGATTTGTACGGGGAGAAAACTTTCAATCAGATTTTTCGATAATAACAAAATAATAATATGCATTATACATTATTTAATGGCATACTTTTTAAAATTGCAATCTCTACAATTTCAGTTTTTACTGACATAAATTCTGTTTTTGAGTACAAAAATATAATAGTATTTGGTGACTCTTCAATTCTGGTAGCTTTCTTTAAAATTTCAATAACACAACAAGTTTCAAATACTGGCGAAAGTAAGAATATAATGTTAATCCTTATGCGAAATATAATCAAGAATCCTATAGATATGTTTTTGCATTAAGATACATATCTCGACGAACGAATTTGAAAATAAACGGTTCTCACATTGAGCACGTAATATCGGTGTTTACGAATAATTGATATAAAGTGAAATGAGAGTCGGTGGAACAAGTTTGAGGCGCCAATATTCTATCGGTAAATAGGGGTTGATCGCAACGCAGCTTGGCTTGGGAGCTGGACCACTAAATCACACGTTAATAACTAGCGACTCCGATACGATCTTTGCTTTCAATAATAATGTCAGCCAATTGTACGAAGTACCCTTTCTTAGAAAGTTCTTTGTGGACTTTTTACCGGTTAGGCTGACTTGTTGCTTGCACGAACCATTTTGTTATTATTGAGGGCGATGACAATTACTTTATTTACCTGGCTATTGTTGTAACAAATTGAATCATTTAGCTTGTGCATACAACTTTCATGTAGCGCAGATTAGATTTCTTAATCCAATCCTGATTACTTTCTTATCTGATACTGTCTCTTAAGGACATAGTGTATTAGTGAGATTGTTAGTTCTTGTGTGCTAATTGCTTCTAGGATAACAACTACGAATGTTGAAATGCCTTATATGATACTTATATTAGAATGAAAGTTCCGGCTATCAAAAATCAATTTATTATTGAATCAGGATATTTAAGAATAGTCTAATGGTGATGTTCGTCTTTGATTCTTCGACTAGTGCATCTTGCCTGAACGTTGACGAAACATGGACACTGATGATCTGTCTGCTTTACAAACTTAAATTCACTCAGGCTACATATACCAGCTAGATGCTAAAGATCGAGGTGGATAGGATTTTGGGTGAGGCCTATGTTCAGCAATAGACTATAGTGGCGTGATAATGATGATGTTATCTGAGCCAATTATGTAACAGTCCACGGCTAGGCATTGGCCCCCCTCAAAATTGAGGTTTGTCGCCATAATCCGCACCATTGATAGAGGGATTTATATGCACAAAACAGTTTGTCTTCCTAAACAGAAACTGCTACCCATGCACTAGCATTCACTCTCTTAATTCCTCGTACGACACCCACGGTAAAAAATGGGATGAGATATTTTACACCGTTAACCGCACAGCAAAATGTAATTTAAATATGAATATAGAATTAAAGTAAAGTTAAACTACTATATATTAAAAATAAATCCGCGATATAATCTGATAGTCAATTAATGAAACAGAGCCCATTTAAATCAAAAATGTCAATAAATAAACAAAGAAAAATCTCTCCGGCATAACTTTTTTATTGCTGTTATATATTGCATTGCGAAAATGTTTGGATTCTTTGGATCTATTTAAATCCACACCATAGACCAATGTTGCCCAACGACATTGCGCCATTTATCGCGGCATTCCAGTGACCTCGTTTCTTTTCAAAATTAATCATATCTAAAAGCGACGATGAGCGAACGACAGACAAAGTGGTCGGTATGCTCGACAATCGATCAAACAAACGCGAGCCCTACTACAATAAATAATGTGTTTCATAGGTTATATGTTTACGTACGTATGTACTTTCATAAATACGATCACATACTTTACAATCCAGAGTAATGTTATGTCAGAATACTCAACACACTAGTTAGGTTTTGATATTATAATAGCATCAATAAAAATACAAATATAATGATTCTCAATATACCAATCATTATATCTTTTAAAATATTAAGAAAATTTTGATTAAAATATTATTACTTTAATTTGTCGTTTTACATCATCATTTTCGAGAAATCGTGAAAATAGAAAATCTCATATGTTACATAATAATACATTGATTTACTATTTAAAACTATAATTAATGAAAAATGTAATTAAATTGCAATAAATAACTTTTAATTATATTTTATAGCAATCATATGCCTTATACTTTTTCAACAGCTCACAGCTTTGTTGTTTTTTGACACAAAGTAAGGAAGCATATTTTTTGATACTTTGATACTATCACGTCAATAATCTTAGGATAACAATCTCTAGTGCGTCTGTTAAACGTGAAGATTACAATAACACCCCTGCATTTCATATTTATTAAAAATGAACGACGTTTTAGCAAAATAGATTTCTACATTTATATTGTTGTGCAGCTTTTGTCAATTTTAACCCTTCTGTTAAAAGATAACTTCATTATTGTCAAATTTGTTTAGTAAGGGTAGTGTATGTAAATAATATTACACGTCTTGTACACAATATATGAAATTTTATATCTCAACAAATTTCAATTATAAAATTTCAATCAAATTTTAATACGAAGACCTTAGTGGGCAAATTACTACCTCCAAAGTCAATAATCACGAACTGAATTCACGATTTGAGGTAAATATACATATGTATGTATGGCCTACAGGTATTTATTCCGAGTCTAGGTGCCTTGCCAAAATACTTTAGATTAACATGGTGGGTTAATATCCATTTCTACAGTAATCGGAGGGCCCT
Organism: Baronia brevicornis; assembly: GCA_031353405.1. Lineage (NCBI taxonomy): Eukaryota > Metazoa > Arthropoda > Insecta > Lepidoptera > Papilionidae > Baronia > Baronia brevicornis. The sequence continues at coordinate 300,644 of JASFAT010000750.1, read as the reverse complement.
AAAAAATGAATTGTATAGTAACCTATTTCTTTCGTCTCTGGTCGTAAGTATACTACTTAAGTAACAAGGAATAAAAAAATACCACGCTCTCTTAGTAAATGATGGGACGCCACAAAAAGGAACGCCGTAGATGAGACGTCAGGAGAAAGCAAGATAAATCTTCTTTTGTTTAATAAATGTAATAGGTTTTAAACAAACAACGTATGGCCCATAAATGCGCTCTGTGATAAACATCCATCAAAGCACAAAAGAGCAATGAGCCTACAAGTATAATGCTTACTCACATGGAACATTCGGGTTTAATTAAACTTTGTACTGAGTAAGAAGAGAACATATAATGCTACCCTTGATTTCCCAGCATCATTATGTGTATGAAATAATTGCTTTTTTTAACCATCGTATATAATTAATTGTTATTATATAACTAATTTTTATTGTGACGAGCCATAGATCGTTAATATTAATTTAAAACACTTGTAAATACATTTAAATAGCAAATAATATAATAACCATCATATATGAATTTCAATAGAATCCATATATGAACATAAAACAATATGATATCAACTTTGGTAAAAATCATAATTTTGATATATAAGACATAAAAAATATTTAAAAATATAATAAAGTTCTCTAAAAACTACAATTAATTAATATTATTTAACTCTAAAGCGGTAGCTTCACCAATGACGAACATACGACAATATATACAACACGACAACCAATACGTTATTGAAACCTTTAAAAAAACAAATCTATTTCACCTATTTCTTGAAGTCTGGCAACGATTCTGCAATGCCTGTAGTACTGCGGATGTCTATAGGTGGCGTCTATAGGTAGATCTTCCTATCCTATTAAAAATGATCCATGTAGATATTTAACCAAAATATTTTTGAAGTAGTAGTGGTTAGAAGTGGAAGACACGCAACACAAATACTTTATCAAAAATCGCATATTATTTGTTTGTAGCATGAAGTGTCTTCTGCACTGCCTATGGTACTTCGGATGCCTATGGGCGGCGTTGGTTACTTTCCCTCAGGTGACGCCTGCTCGTTTGCCTTCCTATCCCGAAACAAACACAAAATTTGGAAACAACATTTTGAGTATCGAGCTAAAAAAAAGAAGTTACTCTCTTATTTTATTTACATTGATGTATGGCAGCCCTCGTTTGTGTTATCATGTATCTAAGCCAATTGCAACGTGATAATACAAGGAGTAATGAACCTTTGTCAGCACTCGATAGTGGTCCGAGCTGTCGGAGATAGTGATTTCGTAAAACATTATTTTCCTAACAACTTCCGTAATTATGTGGACATACTGCACAAAGCAACTAGTGTATTACAATGGACCATTCAAAGAGATTTTTCAAACTTGCTTTTTAATATGTAAGAATTTTATTAATTAAAACGATTAAAAAAGTAATGTATGACACGATCAGCCGTAGAAAAACTTACGAAGATATGGAAAAATATTAAAGATTCGCTTAATAAGATGCCTAATATTTGCTATTTTCCTGTATGTAACTAAAACATGGACGATTCATTGAAACTATCATAAAAAAACTAACGTGATGAAGGCGTTTGTTGAGAATAAATCGACTTTTCACCGCACTAACGTTTCTATCCTGAAAGAGCCGCGCGTCGAACAAAGACTTTCTTCTTATATCTATCAACATGTTTGGTCATATAATCCGCAATGCTCAATGGAATGATTAGTGATACAAGGGAGAGTAGAAGGAGAACGTTCTACGGGCGATTATCAACATGAGGGGCAGACTTCATCAAAGCGTATACCAATTTTCGAAGTTTCAATTCCCACGGTACACGCAGGACCACGAAAAGAAAAGATGAAGCTGCTACCATCTTACTAGACGACCATACCGCTAGGAGTGAACGACTGAGGATGAGGATTCTACCTATATTTTTTTTTTGAGATTATAAGACAAACAAGCGTGATACCTTACTGAAAGCAATCAACACCCATAGACCTCTGTAACACCAAAGGTTTCGCAAAAGCCTTATCGGCCTTTGAGAAATATGTAAAATTGTTTTTTGAACATTTCAATGTCAAATTGATTTGAAAATACTGCTGAAAATGACTGGTTCTCCGAGATAGTTTTGAGTGGAAAGAAATAACGGGAAAAATGGTGGAAACTTTGGTGTGTCATTTAAAACTACAAGATATTTTCAAAAAGTATATCTATATAGATACATACATTGTGTGTATATATTGAAATTATTATTACATTATCATGTTATTTTTAAATAAATATAGAATGATAGCTCATGTCTGCACACAATGCAATGCCGTTGGAACTAATGAATCCGTTCACCACCTAGCTAACAAGCGAGTTAGGGATGCAGAACGGGCCCGACCGTAATAGAATATGCCAAAATAAAGATTAACCCTGAGGCATATTTCTTCTACCCTGTTCGCAGGGTAGAGATGCACCCAATGGACTAAAGGATCTTAAGACTATTATTGTATTGACACCTTCAATAACATTATTTCCTAACATACAATTAAATATTTTATACAATTAAATATTAAAACAAACAACAACAAATTTAATCTTCAACAGATAATCTAATGTTGCTTTATGTAGCCCCACGATTAAACAATGTTTTAATTGAATCCATTAGGAAGTAGGGCCACATTGACAGGATCTCCGCCAATTAGATACCAGAAGCTTACATAAAGCGCTAATTGAAACCCTAATACCTGGTACAGATTTGTTACTATAATTATTGGTATGGTCTTACAAGCTTGGTACATATCCTTGTGGCACTGCAATCAATTATTAGATAAAATCGAACTTCGTTGCTTTTCTAGATAGATTTTCGAAATAAGTGTAAAATTTATATATCTATTACACACTTTCAAGTATCGAGTGACACCTTGACAAGTCGTGCCAAACCTTTATTTTAGACTGATTATACCGTTTAAAATGACCACTTTCTCATGTCGCAATTTTTCTTTCCCTTAAATTTATTTCATCGTCATCATCAAATATAACCGTAACAGTTATCGATTAGACATTGACCTTTCGCCAAATTGAACTACTTGATATGAATATAAAACCCAAAGGTCAGTTCATAAGCCTTCCGTTTAAATCTGTGATAATCTTTATTTAAACATTAAAGTATGCGTTTTGTCCTTTAAAACTAAAATGTAACCACGTCCGAAATAACTTTCGCATCACTGGAATTAGTTTTTATTTTTTTTTATATATTCACGCCTATCCCCCGCAGGGGTTGGCAGAGACCACAGAGCTCCATCCACTGCCATTCATCGCAGCGAAACGGCTCGTCATTGGTCGCTTTTCGCCCTCGTGAGAATCAGGACGTGACGGGTGGCGAACCACGTCGCCGTCATTTTCGACAAATTAGGTATATTAAATTCGTCTTTAGTGAATCCCACGAGCCGCAAGGGAGGATGGAGGTCAGCCCCAGCAGAGCCCTGCATGCTGAGGTAAAGCACCATAGTCCCCGGGGGAGCCCGACCCCGGGACGATCGGCACGCTTACGACTAGGCTCGCCCCTAGCCACGCATCCATTGGCACGGCAGACCGTGGATTGGCGGAGAGGATAGAGAAGAAAGGAAGGGGCAGGAAAGGAAATGGGGATTGGGGGGGTTACCAGACTCGGAATAAACATTTAAAAATCCATATAAATATTTTTTCCGATGCGGGAATCGAACCCGCGACCATTGACTCCGTGGGCGGAGGGCCGCGCCACTGAGCCAATCGGTGAGCCAATCGTGGAATTAGTTATATTACATATATGAACTCTTGCAAAAAAAAACATTTGTATTATATTATAAACTTTAACAAAAGCTGTATCGCTTTTACGTAAGTTGTTTGAAAACAATAAACGGGTTCTTTCAAATAGCGCACATACATACATTTATTTATCTAATTGACTTCCTGACTGCTTACAAATCTCATGGAACCTTTTTATTATCCTTTCACTAGTTCCAGCGCTTGCAATATTTTTACCTTACAAAACCATTTTTAACAATATTTCGTAATTGCCGTGGCATAATCGCTTGGCTCAGTAATTCGAATACCTAATTTCTTAACCAGGGGTTCTGGATCTGGATGAAATCTAAAATTTGTTTAAAAAGACAAATCTTCGGGCTGTAATATTATATGTATTTGTCTAATGTGTCTCGATGAGTAAATATATATCCGGATTCTCCTCTTATCGTATCGAAAATAATATCTAAAGTTAATTCGTACGAACTGATAACTTTTGTATTTGAGCATACACTTATATATCCTGCGCAGTTGACACTCTGTTGCTGAATCGGTTAGAAAGATGATACTTATGATCCTCCTTCTTGTTTAAAACCTGTAAACCATTTTTACACGATGATACTTGCGGTGATCGGTTTACACGGGCCTTTTTCGCATTTTATATTATTATTATTTTTTAGTTTGTAATGTTAAAGTAGCAGACTGAAGTGGCAATGGGCTGGACACGTTTGTCGAAGAACCGACAATCGTTGGAGTAGACGAGTGCTGGAGTGGAGACCGCGACTCGGCAAACGTAGTGTGGGACGCCCTCCTGCTAGATGGAGCGACGATCTGCGCAAGGCGGCTGGCAGAGACTGGATGCGTGTAGCCGAAGATCGGGCTAGGTGGCGCGCCTTGGGTGAGGCCTATGTCCAGCAGTGGACTGCCGCGGGCTGATATTGATATATTGATATTGAATGTTAAAGTAGTGGTTTGTAAAATTATTTATTTATACATAATCGAACGTTTTTTGGTTATCAGATAAACCATATATAAAATTTAGTTTATTCACACTAATTATTTATCGAATTTTATTTGATGAGAATCTACGATAGCTGCACATTTTCGATGTCTTATGCCGTGTCTTAAGAATGTGTGAATCAAACTTATCTAGAAATTTAATTTGTATTGTAACTTGACGGTTGCCAATAAAGTTGAGAACATGGACTCTCTGAAACCCCTACAAATCTGCGATAAGGTGTACTATAGTTTATATAACTGTAAACCTTTACATTTATGAAATAAAATACTTAAAAAATTCATACTCTGTAGATGTATGGAAATAAAAATCCTGTGATTATTCAATCAAATATTAAAATAATATGTTTTTGAAAATTTATGAGATTATATCAGTTATTAAAATTTCTGGATAAAAATTCTTCCATACAATTATTATTAGGTACGCAAACAATCGTTAGCATCCAAATATTACGATATAAATCAACAAATCTTAATATAAAATATAATTCGTTTAACTTTAATCCTTATAATTCTATATGATCACTTCATTGTCAATCGTGTATAAACGCTCATTACACTAATTACCACCATCATTATTCATAGATTATCACACCAATGTTGACAAGTTAGACGCTTACAAATGTGTGCAGTATAACAAGAGAGCATCATCAAAACGTTAACTAATTAGTAAATCCACATCATTACTAAAAATATACAAAAACTAATATTTTTTAAGTCTTGCGCTTAATTACTCAAACATAGCTTTAAGGATAAATAACTAAGCTCGAAGTTAACGAGACTGTTTTCTCTTATCAAAATCAATCACTCTGACCTTTGCAACGGCGGGCCCACACTCACATCGTTGTTGTTCAGATAACGATATCTCCGAAACTGAATTTCCATCTCCAAATTGAAGTGTCTCATTAATCTAACCTTACATAATTTAGATAGTTTGGTAACACGCATGACTAATTACGATACGTGTTTCTCACCCGCCCATAATCTCCATACTAATTGACGTAATTACTGAATCAAATGTCGATACTATGTGGATACTTTATTGCTCTATAACAATTGTTATTACGTATACAACTCGTCGATGGATATTTATTACACGTGTTAGGGAGTACCAAAACCGTTCTAAATTTATAAAATATCTGTAACAATATAAATATAACTATCGGATATTCGACAAAATTACAATATTTTCAAAATTATTTTTTTAATTATTTAAATATTAACTGGTTATCTAACTTTTTTACAAACTGTTAGTTACTGTGTACAGGTTTTTTTATGCTACACCCGCATGCTACACAGAATAAATTTAATTTTAACTGAAAATTATTATTATATAAAAATTCGTATCCAATACAGCCCAACACTAAAATACTAGCAAATACTTTGTTTTTACTTTTTTATCAATTACAATTCATAACAAAACAAAAGACAAAACTACTGTGTTAAGTATTTTACTTATATATTTAAAAGAAAAAAATTTTTTCATATATTTAAGGGTATGTCTTATTAAATATATAATGTAAAAATATAATTATAATTTCAAAAGTCACAGTTCTGTACTATTAACTTATCCGAATAAATACAACACTATCATTCTTAGTTGTTGGTTCAATTATTTATGCATGAAAATGAATCTTCGATAGTCTATTTTACGTAATAAATGAAAGAATTTAAAGTATTATAAATTGTACTGTTAATAAAAACCTAAATTTACGCAGGTCAATAATCCTTGAATCCAACCTCTTCTTTGTGCAGCACTAAGGTTTTTAACGTTATTTGGCTGAGCTACTTTGTAATTTTGTCTGAAGAGCTTATAAGTAGGTGGACCACCAATTTTCCCACTGAAGCAGAACGACAGTACGAAAATTCAAAACAAGGGCCTTAGTCTTGAAAACACTCTGAAAGGGCTTAAAGGGTTATGGCTATCAGATCCCTCTGATCCATATAAAGGAACGATCAATCCAAAACCCTAAACATTGAAATTGTCAGCACCTTTATTTCTGATTATTCAAAAACATTTTACAATAATTAAAAAACAACATCTTTTTATATAAAAAGTAAAATTTTACTACACATATGTCGGTTTGTCAATCTAAAAGCGATATACAATAAATTTTACCTTTCGTATGTCATGAAGTGATATCAAAGTGATAAAGTGAAGTCACTTTTCCTGAACATGAAACGGTTTTCGGTGCGATACCGCCCTTAGATCGGCACGAATTCTGCGCCCCATCATTACTATACTTTCACCAAGTAAATACAATTTTCTAGAAAACGGTAGCATGAAGACTAATAAGGTTTCTCTTTTTATCGGACCGTGGATGCCCCCGGCTGTGTTACGGCATTACGAGGCCCATAACTAGGTCTTGAGAAATGACCTACTGTTCTCATAATGGAAACAATCTTCCTCACGTTTTTACTGTATTTTGTACAATATTTTTAAGTACAATATGTCTATACTTTATTCGAGTGGACTTCGACTTTTCCATAACTTATTTTTAATAAACAACCTAATTGGCTTAGTGAAGAAGCTACCGATTTTGGAGGGAATGAAATTCCCTAATCAAGATAAACATATGCCTTTAGGTTTTTATTTTGAGTCTGATATCTCGATGCCCTGAATTATACTCTAATCAAATGTAAAATATTTTCCAATTAAAAAAAATTAAAAATATTTTCTAGTTAAAATTACAACAATTTAATGCAGAAACACACAACCAATTGCCTCAGTGGCGGGGCCCTCCGCCCGCGGAGTCAATGGTCACGGGTTCGATCCCCGCATCGGAATAAATATATGTATGGATTACAAATATTTATTCCGAATCTGGTAACCCCGCCAATCCGCATTGGACCACGTCCGTTCATTCAAAAATGTAGAGGTCCGTGCTCAGCAGTGGGACATATATGGGCTGTTAAAAAAAATGCAGAAACATATTCAACGTTTGCCATTATAATTTTACACTTAGGCCGGCAACGTTTTTACAATACCTGTGGTGTTTAGAGTTGTATGGGAAACGTTGTTTGCTTTCCATCAAGCGACATGTTTGCATGCACGCACGATTAATATATTAAAAGCATTGTTTTTCGGTCCATCTGTATTTCTTTGGCTTAACCTTTCAAACGGCTTAACTACTTCACTTTATTAACCCAAATTTTTTTTTGGGTCCGATGCCTTTTACAGGAAGAAAAGGAAATTTGGGAAGGACTATGTTCATTGGTACTGGCGCAAAGTGGTAAAGATGGTTTAAGTAGTGCTTCATTCAGAAAAATTAGTGAAAATTTAAAATTTTTAAAACCAGCACAGTCTAGACAAGCAAAGTCGCAGAAAACTGCTAGTTATTTCTAATAGCAGTTCACTTATTGAGCAAATGATAGTCGATTGTCTTTTCGTTTACTTTCTATAATGAGTGTATAATATACTCATGTTTCATAGCAGCACTGGTTATAGTATCTCTGACATTATCTAATCTCTTGAATCTTGCAAATCATTCACTCACAAGGCTAAAATATTATTACCTTGACATTGAAATTACATAAATGCATACGCGTATAGTATAATAGTTAAAATTATGGTTATTTTTTAAGGGAAACTATCAATGTTTTGATATTATTAGCATTCTTGTTTATCACTCAAACTAATGTTGCTTGTTTAAGGAAAATACAGTTTGCGTTAACACTCCAACGGTAAAAGTAAAATCGCAATCTTAGATCGTAAGAAACTCTTCACTTACCATCATGTACCTGCTCATTCGCTTGCTCTAATATAAAAAAAACGCAACACTAACCAACTAAACTATATCTTATCCCTTTTTAAACGAAGAATACAAATCTTACATGTATTAATAACAAAAGTGCTTATATGTCACAGAGTGTATACAGCACAGAAATATGTGTCAAAATTTTTAGACAGAAATTGTTAAAAATATCAATTTCTTTGGCAGATTATTGTATGCAGTGTAAATTGGTAGGCTCATCAGGGGAATTACCACACTCAGATAATGAACTTCTGAAAAGTTATTTTGCTTATTATGCTTATTGATAAACGGTGAGACGACTCCCGACAATCACTTACTTAATTACCCCTTCCCCACCCCCATATTTTAAACGAGCAAGCTTTTTACTCGATGGTAAGTAATAACCGTCACCTATGGATATCTAGATATACCAAGGCTACAGCTGTGTGGCCAACTTAAGAAAGAATGTGAGACTATGGTAGGAAAACAGGACCGATAATAGGAGTGGAAGTGGTGAAAGAATTGAGTCTCCAGCTCTAATTGCTCACCATACAAAGCCCAATAGTATGATTTTTTTAACAGCCCATATAATATGTCCTACTGCTAAGCATGGGCCACTCCATTTCTGGAGGAATGGACGTTAACCCACCACGCTTGTCCAATGCGGAATGGCGGAGTTACCAGCCTCGTAATAAATATTTGTAATCCATACATATATTTATTCAAATGCAGGGATAGAACCCGCGACCATTGAATCCGCGGACGGAGGGCCTCGCCACTGAGCCAATTGTTAGTATAATACGAATCAAAAATAGATTTTCTGCGCCAGTGTGGTACTGCCGCGAACAAGAAGATCCTATTATATTGCAGACAAAAATCTGCCAACAAAATAAAATTTGAACAATTTTTTTCAAAACGTATTGAGAAATCATCTCTGCATCGTCCCTTAACCATAATTTAATATTCACATCAAACAAAGGGTGTGTAAACGCTATATGGAACAACATTCTTAGCAATAAAGGAAAAGAGATTGCTATATGGAAAGTGGTAATAGGTAGCCACATCGAACGGTAGCTCAGTAACCGGATTCAACTACACTTCACTATCTGGAGACGTATATTACCAACGGTAATGATGTTATTCAACTCTCTTTAAATCTTAAACAATATTTAAATAAGAAACGGAAACATCGGAAAGCTGAGACGCTTAATTTATAAATGTCTAATGAGAAATTGATATCGATACCAAATTAAATTATGCGCTATGCGACGTAATTCACTCAGTGGCACTTTCGGAGTCAATGATCCTAAGTTCGATTCCCTGATTGGGATACATATAACATTTGTATTGTCTATAGATATTTATTCCGAGTCTGGATATCCTGGCAATCTAACTAAACTGGACAAGCGTGTAAGGTCGTTGTCCGTTCCTCCAGAGATGGGGATAAATCTGTGCTGTTACTAAAATCTACAATTGATATTGATACTACGCTTTGCGCTCTGTGAACAAATATAACAGTCGACGCCAAAATCACGTTTATTTTTGTCAACAAAACAACTTAAGCTTTATTTACGACACCAGATCGATTTGCATAATAAAGATTGCAGTTTCTGAGATATCCCACATTCCATAGCTGTCCTTCACCTTTCATTATACGAAAGGAATACGACCCCTGGCATCTCAAACAATGAACTCACCTATCTTGTACTTGCAAAACTTTCTGCGTGTACAGCTCAGGTTGAGACACGGCTTTTTGTGATTCCTTATCTGGGATCCCTCGTGAAATATTGCTCACGGACTAGTTCCTACGCGTATAATTGCATCACTTATTACAATGTCAAAGGTTATCAAAATGTGGCAGCGGTTAAGACCAAAACTTGAAACTCATTACCATAAATATTGACTTACGTGACATAAAAATGGAGCACGATGACCTTGCGCATTAAGTTTTAATAAAGAAAATAAATTTACTTTAATACAGTGTACCGCATTAAATGTAATTGTGTTTACTTGAAACTAAATATGACCAGGATGGTACAAATGTCAGAGAAAATGCAAGATCGCCTTGTATGCATACTGTAAATATAAAACATGGCATATTTTTTAAAATACATTTATCTGCTAAAGTATCTTCTTTCAACAATTTCCTTAATTACAGTCGACAAAATCACTTTAAACGATAAAGAATCTTAAACATTCAACAAGGTCAGGTAATGGAAATGTGAAAGAAAACAATAATCTGTTATAAAATGTACCTTATAATGCCTGGCCTGTGGCTAAAGCCTGTGGTATATCAGGCATAAGTATTTTCATCTCAAATTTGAGACAATGCTTACGTTAAAAATGACTTATAAATTTACGAGGATTAAAACTTTCAGGTAATATTGACATTTATTTTGATTCTACTATCTAATAAATCCTGCTATACGTATAGTATACGTAAGTTTTAAAAATACGTAAAGAATTATCACTGGGCTGTTCATATATAGGGCCTGTACATAAAATATATCACGCTGAATTTTGCCTTGTTGCCTCGTATAATTATAACTTCGCGAAAGATAGAACACCCTCCTCCTGTACGTGACCCATTGCCATTAATAGAACACAAATATTGTTTATTTAAAATAAATAGAAATCGAATGACTTTGTGTTAACAGATTTATTTGATTATTGAAGCGATATGATATAGAATTTTATTGATTATTGAAGCGATACAGCTCCCCCTTGCAAACGTATCTATGAACCTCTCTATAAAGAATCTTAATTTGATTAGTATCCAATTAACAGTGAAATCTACTGTAACTATTGCCCGTGATTCTCGGTGTTACATTTTTTTGAAACTATAGATATATTAAAAAACAATATTATTTATTTTGAAAAAGTAACTTGCAAAACTTTTGAGTAAAAGTTTTGCTAGTGCGCTTGTAGTCGAATAGCCAGCCATCCTCTTCCACTCCCTGAACTTCTTCTATTATTTTCTTTTTGGCCTTTATTTCTCCAAAGGCATCTAGAGTACAAATAGTATTTTAAATGACCAAAGGCAACAGTGATTACTTACTGACTTATAAAGGCGGACTTGTCGCTAGTAGCAATTTCTTCCAGACAACCGTTGTATGAACACCGTTGATAGGATAGTCGATTTTTTTTCCATTTTTTTATTTAATAATAATTATATACATTTATAATATTTGTATATAGTACATTTATACATAAATTAATGGTCATAAATAATTAAAGTATATAATTTAAAAGTTAACTTTTTTAATGCAGTATTTTTCCTAGAGACACATAATTATATAAGTATGAAAATTCGAAATCTTTAAAAGTGAAAGCTGATACAACGAATGAAAAGATTATTCTCATCAAAACAAAAAGTGAAACGGTTTAGCTTTTAAAGGTTATCTCTATTCGTAGCCACGTGTTTTCTTCCAATTACTAATCGAACAATGACGTTGCGACACAGCTTGGGTTATAATTAGTCATTGGTCTGAGCAAATACAGACCGCACCGCGGACACAAACAGTCGCAATGGACCTGATGAAGCTTTTTAACAAGTGTTTTATAAAATATGAAATAAATAACAAAGAAAGCGATCGGCAGTTAATTAAGGCGGCCTAATTACTAAAAATCGCCGTTCATGGGCGGCGGTGATTCTCATCAGACCCGCTTGCTAGTTTGCCTATCACTTCCATAAAAAAAATGTAATAGTGGTAGAGCCACGCTGCAGACGAATACTTTGTCAAGAATGACATAATATTTGTCTGTAATATGAATAGGCCGTTTCGCCCGGGGAAGTACCACACTCCCGCAGAAAACCGGCGTCTGAGTGTTAGTTTACCGACCGTGCTTCGTACGGTGAGCGGCCAAGTTTTGGAGGCCCAACATCCTCCTCCATCCTCTTCCCCCGCCCATTCCCACACCCATAATGACAATTTCCTTAAAGGTCGACGTCGCTTCCGCACTGCCTGTGGCGCTGCGAAGGTCTATGGGCGACGTTGATTGCTTTCCATCAGGTGACGCGCCTGCTCGTTCAGCAGACAGCAACCGCAGAGTCAGCCATTCACTCACCACAAGAGATGATGTCTGCTGAATTACTCATAACAAAACTATTGTGCTTCCCGCCTCGTCTACAATACAACTGTATTTGTTTTTCGATTTTGAAACCTGTTTACGTACAACACAAATGAAGTAGACTAAGACCAGTGACAAATTGTCGATTATTATTGTTTAACTACCGTCACGTTTCTCCAATCGCTTTCCGCAGACATCGCCTAACGTGTACACTAGTAAAGACCATTACATATCATTTACCACTAGGTGAGATTGTAGTCGAACATTGCACGACCGCGCCAATGTTTGCACGAGTTCGCGTATACGATAATCTTAGTTTAAAATAACAGTCACGGTTTTCGAATTGAATGGAAAGTCAGTAGCATTAAGTATCTCTAGATAAATCATTTTATTTTTATTTATTTATTTCTTTTTATAACATTTAATACCTATTTGCCACGGCATACATAAACTTAATTAAGTTTTTCCATATACCGTTGTACTGTGTTGTAATGAGGAGTGGGTGTATGGTGGGTGTGTGTGAGCAAATTGCGTCTTTATTGTGGGTAATGTGAGGATATTATACCGATTAATAAAATGTATTGTAAAGCTTTAAATATAAGAATAAAAATATTTGTATATTTCGTGCTGTGTAGTTTTACGCATAAAACAGAACTACCCTTTTTCAGCCTGAGAGTGTCATACAAGGTCTTATTACTCCTTTAAAAAAAACTCATGTTATTATGTTTAATTTAAATAAAAATTTTAGGTTATAATTTGGTAATTTTAGATTGTATGTTATATTAAAATATTTATATACAATGGTAGCTAGCAAAGATATAACAGAGGGATTGGCTATGTTTGCTGTAATACTACAGGCAGGCTACTACAACAATAAACGCTTTTATACCGATGACTGTTTTGTTTGGTTAATTATTATATTTAAAGCATAAATCAGGTGTAGCCAACTTAATAAGGCCCAACGACTATGTTTACGAATAAGACTGTGCGATCTACAAATAACATAATGAGGAGTTGTTGATGAACTTAAACACAAATACATCAAATCGTATTTTATATATGTTGCAATATAGTAAATGAAACAGTATTCAAGTATTGTAGTATACTTTATTATTAGTATTGTAGTATATATAAATAGCAAAATACAACACGATAGAAGATTATTCTTTTTCTTCGCCTTGCCGCGAGGACTAGTAGCCGCGACCCCTGAAATGTATTGTAAATATGTTGATCAATTTAAAAAAAATAAAAGTTATTTTATAATAAATAATTAAACAAAACGATTATTTATAAATTTCCATCAAAGAGTGCTATGGTAAAAATCTAATTCTGCTAATATTTGTCGCAAAAAAATGACATCCACGAAATACTGATTAATTTATACATGTGATCAACCTGCAGATAAATGAATAACATCACGATTTTGTAACCCTTGGTTAAAACTTTTTAAAGTATAAAGCCACTAAAGCCTAATCTAATGAACTGATAACTTTCACTCTAGCTACACATAACTATGACTAGTAACCCTTTGAATGCAATAAAATTATTTATTTGTTATATACATCCGCAACGCAACAAACGTAGGTAAAAGAACCTTTTTTTAAAGGCCTTAATAAATATTTCTTAATTGATAAAGAGGTAACTCAGTATTTTGGCAACCAGACAACTTACACTCATCATACTTGTTGTGTAGAATAGTGCGACATTCTGAGCAAGACGTTGGCATAAACATGCATGTAATAAAAGATTTGCCTATGCCTGCGTGCCTTATAAATACATAAAAGTATTTGTTCATCCACAAGATGACTTTTAATGTGTCATACATATTTTTTTATAACTACAGGAGTTAGTTTCAACGGCAGAGGAAAGCAAGGAACATGCATGTCACCTGATGAAAGAAAACAACGCCGTTCATAAATATCAACCAATGTCAGAGGTGCTGCACAAATGTTACCGGCCTTTGAAAAACGCTTAGGAAATTTCCAATAACATGTTAACGCATACTGGACAACACAACCCACTTATGGTTTTGCATTTTTTCTTCAATATCTTATTATGTATTTAAATGTAACGCTTTATACATAATTTATTCCGTACAAACATGTTTAAAAGCCAAAATTCGACATCCAATTCTGAATTGTGCAAATTGCGATCTATATTTTACATATGTAAATAGAACAACTTATACAAAGTTGAAGATTTATTACCGTTGCATACCTATTCGAAATGTTATTTACGACATTTTCGCAACTAAACATTCGTATACTTCATACTTTCTTCATAACTTGATTGCGGTTTATAACGAATCTATTTTGTAGGACGCAATTTCCACCTCTTAACAACTGCGGGCATAAAATATGACTATTAACAATATGAACATAAAGAGCCTTTGTGCTAGGTCTTACATTGTATGTTTTGTAGTTTTGCCTTAAACATGTCTCTAAGTTTTCCGAATAATAATGAACGGGTATGAACTGTGTAGTCATAGAGTGTGTTGGGGACCAGCGTGCCGTCTCCCAGCAGGGAGTCTTCGAACAAAACTTAGTGAAATCAATAACGTAATGAGAAAATTACGCAACACCCAACGCTATTCATCTACGAAGGTTCGTTGCCTCCGAACACTTAAAACAATTATGAAATCGCAAATTGATATGTTAGTGCACATCAGCGAGGGATCTTCGCATTTATTTTTTTGAATAAAACCCAATATTGTTATTTCTCTATAAGATGTTATTTCTCTAATTCTGCGACCTTATAACATATTAATTAATTTGAAGATTCTTGTATGCCTAAATTTTGTCACGTATCCTTTGTAAATTTACTTATAAATATTTTTAAGAAAAATAAATTATGTATATAAAATATATGATTTAATAATCATATATATATATATATATATATATATATATATATATATATATATATATCATATATATATATACATACATAATCATAGAAAAGCATTAAATTAAGCTCAGCGATTTAACTTAAGTAGGAAAAAAATATCGTCAGCTTTGGAATATCATAAGGTAAGAATTAATTACAATATCTAAATAAAATGAAATAAACATAAAATCATAAAATTTAAATTGAACCAAACATGTTACAAATAAGTAAATTTCAAAGAAGTGTAAAGTTCAGCCATAGAATTGTTTTTCTCACACTTGCGACAACTTTACGTAAAGCAAACAGTAAAAAAAATAAACTTAACCGTGCTTTTAATAGTCCGTACGTTTCTAACACTTCATTTCCCTTCAACTGTCCTCAATTATGAGAGAGTCTAATGTCAAGCAATGAATGAATGTATTAATTAATGTTGTTTAATACAAATATTTATCATGATGTGGGAATCCATCTCAGAAAGAAAAAACATTTGCAACAAAAAACACTTCAAAGCTTTTTAAATTTTCCATCTTTCTCAAGGCAGCGGAAATATCACGTGAGAAAGGATTTTAAAATTGTTTGAAAACAATACTAAAAGGGGCTCAAGGTTGAAACTGAAATAGAGAAAACAAATTGCAATGTGGCGGCTCATCAACACTGCGTGCGCCCTGTCGCAACACGACGGTAATGATTGAGCAGTTTTTATTCCCGAGCGTAATTTATCCGTAATGTCATATCAGACAGAACATACACAAATCATGTGTGCTCTCAACTCACCTTGAAGTATCATGCATGTCTTAAGTTGCTTCATCACCAGTTGTATTCGTGCACGTGAACACAAACATTGTTTTGTTTCCAATACAAAACGTTTCATTTGAAATGTTAAGGTCTGATCTTATCTACCTTTCGACACGTAGCCTTAACGAAGTGATAATCAAACTCTTTTTTGTTCTATTGGAACGCTTTGATTATCCATTAACATTTAATACTCTGCAGATATGCATAAAGTCTACGAATCTAACAGCAATATTGACCTCTATGCATAAAGTCAGTCATGCAACCCTAACAGCAATATTGCCCTCGTGAAATCATTAAGATATTTGTCATAAACTGGCAAAATATATTTGAATTTAATTTGTGAAATACAATCTACAGCTCATAAATTAAACCTTCTGCAGTGATAAGGAGATAGTAGCACGAATAATATACCGGGAGTTAGTTTTTTTTATGGGGAAGTCGAACGAGCAGGCGTGTCACCTAATGGAAAGCAATCAACGTCGCCCATTGACATCCGTGCGAAAGCGTTGCCGACCTTTAAGTAAAGTGTCATTATGGGAGTGAGAGGGGAGGGGGAGGGTGTTGGGCCTCTGGAACTCATGCCGCTCATCGTACGAAGCGCGATAGCTAAGCTACCACTCAGGCGCCGGATTTCTGCGGAAGTATAATACTTCCCCGGGGCGAGCTGGCCCATTCATGCTACAGACAAATAATATGCCAATCTTGACAAAGTATTCATCTGCAGCGTAGCTCTACCACAAATGAGTTACCATACCCGAACAGAATATCAGCGTTAATTGGTAACAATTTACTGCATTAACGCGTTTCCTACAATGAGTACTGGACCGATTCCTTTTCCCTTCCTTTATTTCCTTGTATCTATCTCATTACTTCCTTCTTTACTTCTCATTATTCGCACCCTTACTCTGATGTAGGCAATGAATGTCTTTAGTATTGCAGATTCTCAAATGTCCAAAGATGATGCTTAACGTTATCATATAGCTATGGCATTGCCTGTTCAGCCATTTATTCCATAAAAACAGATATACGAGTATGTAGGTATTTCCTAAATTGGAAAAAGAAGTCTTAGTCGTTTTAATGAGCTGACAGATTTGCAACTATAACTTTAAACCGTATCTCAGATCGGTAAAGCTATGAAGCCAACTGTTAGTGTTTTTATCACCATCATCATCAATATAGTTGTAACTGCGGCGTTCCTAAAAATGAGAGGAGGAACGTTACACCAATGCTTATATTATATTTATTATGTATGTAGATTATTATATAATATAGGATAGCATATTACTTTTTATTACTTAGATAAACATTACTACCCTACTGGTATTTGTACTCATAGTTGCCTCATACGAAACCCATTAGGAAAAATGGGATGGGCTTAATCTATGCCAGTTTTCAAAATACAAAGATCAATCTTGAACATATGAAATAATAATACCAATCGAATCCCCAATGAGGAAAACTAATTATAAAGTTGCCATAAATATTCATCGTGAAATGCCCACTGGCCACATGTTGTAAGTCGAAAAGAGATACATATGTTGGGACTTGCTCAATAGAAACAAGACTAAAAGCAATCCGCTTAACTAGAGCAAATTATGAAAAACAATTAATTATTAACAAAATATTAACGCAAGGCTACGATGTTTCTGATTGCAAACTTACACTAATGTTAACTTTTGCAACAAAAAATTCTAAAATTCTGAGCGTTAAAATGAATAACATTGTTTTTTATTAAATACAACATAAATTGTAAGATTTTTATTTACATTATTACGAAATTATATAAGGTAGATATATTCATGTTATATTATAAATACGTACATTTTGTATTATTCACAAAAAATACTGGGAGATAACTTATTTTATAAGGTAAAAATTATGTTTCCTTCATGATCAACCAAATGAAACTCTATTTTCACTTTTTTGCATCCTACGAAAAAATAAACAACTCTCTCAACACAATCACGGTTAGGAGGCTAAATCAGTAGCACATTTATTAATAAATTATTTAAAAATAAATTATCTACCGCCAGTTCGGATAGTTGAATATGCCAAGAAGAACGACAATGACAAAACGAAAGGACTTTTTCGGGATTGTTCTACAATCTATTCTACTTATTTATCATATCCATCATCATCGCCTTCGGCAGTCCACTACTGGACACTGACCTCTCCCAAGGTGCGCCATCTAGCCCAATCTTCGGATACGCAAATATTATAGGCTACACTACACTACACTAGGCTGAACAGGATTATAATAAAAATTCATTCATCAAGATTCAGACGCCTTAAGTTCGTAATTTATGATTTCTCTTCTTAAACAATATCGTCATTTCTATTTATGTTATTTGATATTTAAGTCAACTCAATTTAGTTTATCCATAGTTACTGTGTGTGTACATAATGTGTATAACTTATATCAATTCCAACAAAGGAAGAGAATACATAAAAATAAGTCACGCACGAACAACGGAAACTTCTGAGAGCTCATTAAGTATATTTCTTCCTACGGAAAATACACAATAGTTTGTATCGAATAACCGATCCTACTAGATCGTTATCAGTGGATCGAATCTCGGATTTATGACCTATCCCGCGGCTACCGTTATCGGATCATCGCGGGACGCCCGGGATCGAATCATTAGTGCGGTACATCCTGCGCTCTCCGAACACGGCTTATATCTGGAACACGTGTGTTTTGTAAAACATATAATTAAGTAAAGCTCTTTTTAATCATCTGTATTCGCCATAGGCAATTTAAATGTAAGTCAACTAATTTTTATTTATTTGAAAGAAGACTTCTTACACTGTTAACATAACTGGAGTTTGTTAACCACTCCCACTGTGTAACCACTGTGTTAAGAAAATAGATTCATAATAATAGTAGGTAGGATCGAATCTATAACGTAATATCATAAGTCTAACCCCCAACTAATTGGGCTATCTAGCGTCTTGGCGTCTTGGCGAAATTAGTGCGGGTCGGCACAGGACAGTTGGCAGAAACTGGATACGTGAAACCGAAGGTCAAACTAGGTGGTGTGTGTTGAGTGATGTCTATGTCAGCAATGGACTGCCGGGGGCCGCACCTGCAACTGTTTAATCTTTTTTTTAAAACTGTATAAACGACATCGATAGTAATTACGGTATAAGAAAATAAATCAAAAATATGGACTTGGTAACATTAGACGTCAAACCTTGATTAATATCATTTTTGGATTTTTATACAATAACAATCATTGTGTATTTTGGTTCATTATATTTACAAAGTAAATAATATTAGAAAAAATAAAGTTTAAAAAATTTTGCAAATAAATGACAGCAATATTTGAAGTCACCGTAAAATATTGCAATGTCACAGTATAATTAATATTCTAATGTCCCACTATGAACTATGTTGGGCTATTAAGCTCAATGTAGATGCAATAAAGATATCACAGTTAGTCTGTGCGTAATTAGAGCAAGATTTATGACGTCGCCGGGCACCACTGCGAGCATAGTCCGAGCCTACTGATCGTGTGGGTAATCAAGATTCCATTCAAAATAAGCAGTGTCTTACAAATGCTTGCTGTAATTTCTACTAACATATTAACGGCTTTTATTTTATTAGGAATCATAATTTATTAGGTGTTGTTATTTCGATTGTGATATGGTTTCCAGCGTAGAATAGGGCCCAACATTGGAGAGACGTCCTCTGCGAATATGACAGTTACCAGCATCTGGGTAAAAAGGACAATCTCTTTGAACAAGGAATGAAATTTGAAAAAGGCCAATGTCCATTGTGCAGCGAAGTGTCCATTCACTGGACATCCAATATACAGATGTCCAGCGCGCATCCAGTATATCCATATTTCTCAACCGCCCTACGCAGACCATCGCTCCATCATGCCGGAAGCAGTCCCACACTACATTTACCCAGACCCACTCTCCGCTCCAGCACACGTTTTCCCCAGCGGTTGTGAGTGTGTGTAAGTTTAATGAATTTTTTGTAGAATGAAAAAATAAATTTACTGCGTAGATTTTTGATATTATTTTATATCCACATTCCAATTTCAAATCTCTTTGTATTACAAATCGAATTAATTTATATATAATAATAAATAATTTTGTTAATCACAAAATAAATAGTTATATAAACTTAAATTATACTTCATATTCACACTATATGAAGGTATGTCCTGCCTGTATCATAAATACCAGTCGCTTATCTCATACA
This sequence comes from Baronia brevicornis, assembly GCA_031353405.1. Classification (NCBI taxonomy): domain Eukaryota; kingdom Metazoa; phylum Arthropoda; class Insecta; order Lepidoptera; family Papilionidae; genus Baronia; species Baronia brevicornis. The sequence continues at coordinate 280,171 of JASFAT010000750.1, read as the reverse complement.
CATATGTGGTTGTTTATAACTATATATTAGCATCAGAAGCTTGTTTTGATAGTAGCTAGTAGATGAGTTTGTTTTGTTTTATCCTCAATCTTGTTATTCGACGAAAACAAATTGTTTTATGACAATCTATTCGTCTATATGTATTATCTTAGAATGGGGTTATAAATAGAGGTAAACTAATCAATTTCAAGCTTGTAATCCTCAGGGCGATACAAACTGAGGCCGTCGCTGTTCCCAGCAAGACAGGCGCGCCTGCAGCTGTAGACGCCACCTTTACTTCGTAGAGAACATAAGCCCGTGTACACACCTAATCCAATTAAATAAATTATATTATTATATTTTATATTTATAAATATGTATCTGTTAGGTCTACCGGTATTTATTCCACTTCTGGGCGCCCCGCCAAACTACTATAGCAATGGGACATATATATATGAGCTGTGAAAAAAAAAGTTAAATTCATTGCGAAATTTAATTAAACTTGTTTAATAATAATAAATATTTTTTAATCACAGGATAGTCAGCATATAACAAGTACGAGTATGTTAAGACAGACCATCTGAAAATAAACGTAAGAAATTAAACACGTTTGAACGATCCCAAATGTTTTCACGATTTCTATAAAAAGTTATGCACAATATTCCGCCATGCGCGTTCAACCTGGATTGACAGATTTCCTAACAGTGTTTCTCTTCCCTGAAGAATACGTGGTAAATCTGTTCTTGAAGACAACTTTGACAATAAAATATCCATGCATAATAAACTATAATTTCAACCACTATAAGAAATTATAATTAGTGACAGTGTAGCTCACTGCATGCTACAATTAAATTTGCGCTACCTGATAGCAATGCATATAATTGCGTATTTTAGTAGATTCCAGTTTTTCAAGAAACATTTTCTCTTTTCCTATGACATAAATTGGATACTTATTCTGAAATATTGAATAGGAGCGCATGATACATATTTAATTATATTTAATTAAAACATTGCATGATACATTTTTAATTGTACTCTATAAGACATTTTTGTATTTCTTTAATACGTTTTTGTATACGTTACCCTTATTTATTATTTCATGTTATACTCCGTTTATCATTTTATGGCAAATGGAATATATGACACGACAGTTGCTACAGAGAAACGATAGCAATGCATGTATCTGATCTTTAAACTACTATTTTAGTGTATCAACATAAGTGATAGTGACTCACACAGATGTTATATCTTTCTCTCCGCTGACCCAATTACCTTCTCATTTCGCACGTCTTATGTAACACTGGAATCGAATATTCTTTAATAATAGTTTAGTAAATAAATAGCTGTTTGCTGTACATATGCAATATAAACTTAAAAATGTCATTAAATACATTTCTTAATAGCAGAGCAAGAAGAAATCGAGCATGCGTGTGACCTGATCACCGCATAGTCATCCGCTTCACTAGATGCAACATGGATGCGTTACCGCTCTTTAATGAACACATACACTTGTGTCTTGAATAACCCAATTACATTATTCTTCCGTAACAACACAAATGAATGGAAGGCTGCAAATTGCAACAGAATCGCACATTGATGGACATCCACTCACACACCACCTGAATGGTGGGGATTAAAACTAAAATTAAATTAGTTCTAAAACAACTACTACTTAAAATCGATACATATAAATAAATTCAATTGTCACTTTGTAATGTCGTAATCAGCTTTTGTTAAGCTATTTTTTTTATGGGATAGGAGGGCAAACGAGCAAGCGTGTCGCCTGATGGAAAGCAATCAATGCCGCCCATGGACAACCGCGACACCGCAGGAGTCGCGGAAGCGTTGCCGGCCTTTTAGGTATGTATAGGCTTGTTTTTTGAAGGTTCCAATGTCGTAACGGTTCGGAAAGACTGCCAAGGGTTGCTGAATCCACAAACTGGTGGTGCGTGGAAAGAAGTTACGGGAGAAACGCACCGTAGTAGATCACCACTCATCCAGATAGTGGGGATGAAATTTTTCTTTACGGCGAGTTGTGCGGTTGTGTAATTGGGCAGCGGGAATTATTCCAAACAATTCCACGGAGCACTCCCCATGATAGAAGCGGTAAAAAATACTGAGAGATGAGACATCTTTCCGCAGCGCTAGAGAATCAATAAATAAATTAAAAATAAAAGTTTATTTTTAGTCATATAAAATATTGTAGTGACTGACAGATGACGAATGTAAATTTTCTGTATTCAAAATTCCAAAAATAGTGTTCAAAATAACAATAATATTATTTTAAAGCTTTATTTACTGATTTAATTTATTCCTTTAAATATTCTTAAAACTAAACTGTGCGTGTATACCTGGTGCACAAGAGTTTAGTTTTTCTCAAGTATCGCCTCACTGGCACGTTAGAACCGTTCTCCTCCGGCAGTTTTACTACTTATACACTCCCTTGGAAAAAAAAACGGGCGGTTTAGATTTTTCTAAATTATTGGTAATAATTTAGTTCGAGAGGTTTTAATAGCCAAACTATATTATGGGTACTTAATAAAGAGTCTGGGTATGAAAAAGAATTAATTCTAAATTCGAAGCTTTTGTTTTTTTTTTTTAAATAATCCCTTTTTTACTTTGTGATTTTTTACTTATGTTTCACGGGTTTGTTGTTAAAAAGTTATCAGGCAACTATAAAACTAACTTGTGTGTTATTTTATTAGAATAATTCATGTTTGCCACATCATCCCGACTTATTGTGACTTAAAACAGATATCTTTGTAGCTATTGTAATAACAAAAAAAGCAATAACAGCTAGTAAAATTATAGCGCTGTTGGAAGAGGGGTGTAGCCAATATTGCACTTCACAGCGATTAAACGTGAGTCGTTCAACCGTGTAAAGAACCTGGAATCGATACCAAGAGAAAAATTCCGCACACAACCACAAAATGACCGCTTTTTAGTGACTCGGGAGCTGAGGAACCGCAAATGCACTTACATAGACCTCAAAAGAAATCTTGAAGAAGTACGGGGAGAACAAGTTAGCCTATGGACTGTGAGGAGGAGGCTTTTAGCGGCTGATCACGTAATTGAACTGAAACGGCTTGGATGGCCTATAGTCCTTTAGAATTTCGTCAAAAGGACTCGGGTTAGTGAACGATTACGTTATGGAACATAATAGGTATACGGGCAAGTACATTTAATATCTGGCACAGCCCTATTAAAACGCCTCGCATTGATTTTATTACAAGGTGAAGCAGAAACAGACCAACTATGGCGTTACCCTGCTGTTTCTGTCTGTTGTCTATCATGTTGCTTGTCATATTTCTATGTGGTTAAATTTTTAAAGAGATTTTTATTTTGATATGGTATTTTTAATAAAAATAACAACAGTACTTATAAAAGAAAGTAATTTATCATATTATGAATATTTATCCTTATATATTATATATAAATTGAAAAATAACATTTTATTACATTATTACCTTTTTAGAATTATTATTATTATCATTATTATATAATATAATTATGATTATATTAAAAAGAAGTAAATATATAATCAATTTTCATATACATATATCAAAACATCGTCGCGGATCTTAGCTAATTAAAACTTTTGACTGTCCACATAGTGATGGATTTCCGCAAAGTAACGCCTTACTCCATTAATAATCTGAATCCTCGATCTTAAATCGTAAGCGCAATCCTTCACATTAACACTATTGCTGCTTCTGATAGTGTACATCCACTTCATCTGAATTCTTCCATAAGAATATAAACAATTTTTATAGAAATTTTTAATCTATTTAGATTTGACTACCTTTTTGTATGACGTTGTTTAATTTGTGAAAACTGTATTGCTATCACTTTTACTCAAAACTAACGAAAATATTAATATGAAATTATATAACAACATTCTACTACTATGTAAACGGACGTCGTTAATCGAGAATGAAATTGTTGATAGTTTTATTATAGTTATAAATATAGGAAAACTTATCATACTTAAGTTGAAACTACCTTAAATCTAAGTGAGAAGGTACATTTTACGACACTACGGTGAAATTATTCAGAATACGCGTGCGTCCAAAATAGACTTTAAAACTTTGAAATAGAGCCGTCGTTTTATTTTCTTCTAAAATATACATATGTAACAGAGCTTGGCGCCAGCGACTTGAAAAGTATACACGATAAAATCTCGCTTCTAGGCGTCAACGGACCTCTGTTAAATAAATTATGTTGAATAATTTATTTAACTGTGATAAATTTATTTTTGATTAAAGAAAACTGTCGGCAATATCAATTTAATACTGCCGACAGTTTCCTTTTCAACAAATTAGATCTGTTGCGATACTCAGTTCGTTTAAACATTTAATCATACATACAGGGTGTCCCAGAACTCAACGTCAAGCCGAAACGGAGTGTTAGGATTGATTGTAACCATCATGAGAAAAATCAGAAAAAAATCTATCTGAAGACCTTAAAATTTAGAACCTAGCAAGAGCTTGTGCGAATAAAAACATTTTAACTGAGTAAAATGGGTTAGCAAAAATCGGGTTACTTGAGGTTTTTATTCTTTTACTCGTTTTTTTAATATGAAACTAACAAGTATTGTACCATTTTACAATCCTGATTAAATGCGCCAACTATTAATGGTACTTGCCAAGGCACTTTAGTACTATTTTTTAAAGGAGGGCCTTTCAAAGTCGACCAATTTTGTAAATTTTAAATTCATAGTTTAACAAACAGTCTTAATTCTAACAAACTTGGGGCAATTGTGTCATTATTTTTTACTGTGATTCTAGAAATGTTATTTAGGGTTACGATTCCAAAGTTTAAATGAACAAAAATATAACCACAATAACCGAAAAATGGTTACAGTTTGACCAAATTTCTGGTTTTTCTTAAATGCCCATAATTTTAAAACTGCATGGGATAGATTTTTTTCTGATTTTTCTCATGATGGCTACAATCAATCCTGTCACCCCGTTTCGGCTTGACGTTTAGTTCTGGAACATCCTGTATATACATTGTGGTTTAATATACGGATAAACATAATAATCATCCAGTTGAGTCACTGGGGCATATTATAAAATCAAAATTACCATTAAGTATGACATGAATCTCATAAAACAGTTAAAAACGAAGTATCTAGTCATGGCACACAAGGTAACAAACATGTGGAGTGGGAAGCCCACTGATATCTTGCCAGTAATTTTATCTGCAAACGGGCTTATACCAATTAACCTCGCCAAACACTTGAGGCACTTGGGACTCCTTAACAGATCACTCTAAGCTTATGTGCAAAAGGTGGTACTCCTGGATACTGCCCTTATCATCCACCAGTGTCCTTCCTGTCGCCCTTATAATCAGCCGCTTGGACTCAACACTGCCGATAGACATCTACAACAATAGCGGTATTGCAAAAGCGTTGCCGGCCTTTGAGAATTCATCAAAAAAGCCATTCTAAGACCAACACTTGATTTAAATACAGGTAATTCATAAGCAGACCATATATCATATATACGAGATAGCTGGCTCAGCGATCATCAATCCACCCACCCAACCATTCTGGCCATTCAATTAACTTATATGAGCGTCCTGCTTTTCTTTAAATAAGAGAAAATAAATAATGGAGATTGCTATGCTCGAAGTTTCTTTAGTTGATATACTTTGGAATAAAATTCTGATATTGTAAACCTGAAAACCATAATCACCGACGTAGTCATTCGCATCAGCAAAGTAGTGTCCATGGGCTGGTTACCTTCGTCAGCTAATCAACAACCGTTGGATTGACGAGCGCTAAGATAGAAACCATGTCTTCGCAAACATAGTGTGGGACTTTCCCTTGCAAATGGAGTGACGATCAAAACTGCCTTACAAAAATGTTTATATTCAGAAACAAACTACCATAAACTGATGATGATAATGTGATATGATGATATTAATTATGAGACACATACATAGTATGAACAGGGTATTGATTATTAGATACATATATACAATCAGGCCTATTTCCCGTCGGGGTATACAGAGACATTTTCACACTTTCCTTGCTTCATCCACACTCATCACTCTACTCATACAAGCTCAAGGGTACTATTTATGTGGTCTTTCTTGAGAACTTCAGCACTTCAGCGATTTGGCATGTTCTCCTTCGTAATCCCCTACCGACCTTTACATCCACATCCACAACGTTACGAACGTAACGTCATTGATTATTATTAAAGTATTTTTGAATTTTATTTATAAATATTTATATATTATTCCTTTCAGAACAGTACTTACAAACACTACTTTTAATATTCTGACCGTTAAGTCGATATGCATTTTAATTAAACCATAAACGAAGATAAATACCTCTTTCGTTTAGATTACTTTCAGTCTCAAGGTGAAACATGAGTACTGTTCAATGTTGGCCGAGCAAATGAGTAATCAACCCTTTGTTTGGACGACTGTCTGTCGGCGCTCGTGCGGCCCAGTCAACAGGCCCAAGGACGCTGCAGGCTATAAAAGTGAGCAAACGATGGAATATATTTTGTGTAATATATATTTGGCGTCGGCATTTAGTAAAGACCATATTTATATATGGTTAACGCAAAAAGTAAATATTGCGTTGTTAAATTAAATACGGTCAAGACGATGTTGCCGCTTAAAAAGTTAATTGGTTTTATGCAGTTGCTTATTCGTAGCAAAATAAGTCGAGTTCATATATAAATTGATGCACATATTGTATTGCTTGTTATTGATATTTGGATATATTGGAGGGCAATATTACATACATATCATCATGCCTTTTTCCCGTAGGCTGAGACCACATATCTCCATCTGCGGTCGATCTCGGCACACTTTCTTTGCTTCATCCATACTCATCACTCTCTTCATACAAGCTCGCCGGTTAAGCATATTTTTGATATAGCTTCACTCAAAAACTTCGGCAATTTAGTCAAGGTATTTTCTTCTTGATCTTCCCCTACAGACCCTTCCATCCACATCCACAACGAAAATTTCGCAATATCTGAATGTGTATATTTTTTAAGGCACTAGATTGATTCCTAAAGAAATCCTTCTGAAGAGGAAATATAACTATAAAATAATAAGGTAATAGTAAATCACCTTTTGGCCCAAGAGAAATTATTTATTTAATTTTCTCAGGCTTTTGAAGAGCCAGATGGTTATATTAGTCTCCTAATACCGAATTAAAACCCAAAAATCATAAAAATATCACGAATTATTACACAATCAGTTAGGCATATTTTTCACATTTGCAATTAACCAAAACAATCATAAGATTTGTAATGACAGGAAGACATACATACTTGCATAACTTACAGATTGCATTTTTAATGTTCTCTAACAATTTATAATTTCCTCTAGATAATGAACAATAAAGTTGTAGATACGTGGAACCATTAAATCCCTTCGTTGGATAGTTCAATTTAATATTAACTATTTTCATGAACTCAATGAGATGATATTACATAAGTAAATAAACATTATTTCCTAATTGTTTTTAATGCAGAGTTAGTGAACAAGCATTGGAGGAGGCCTTTGATGATAGGTAAAAAGATCTGCAAAAAATAAACAAGCAAGCTTTTTAATTTGTGTTGTAATATTCTCATTAGTTTTAAGTGGATCTGACATTTTTAATTATTATTAGGCTATATTATTATTATTACTCGCCGTCAGGAACACCATAAAAAAAAATAACAATTTGAAATTTTGGTATGATTTTAAAAAACATCAACATCCTTAAGTTACATCTAATGAATAGCAATACAACTATGACAGTCCTCTGCTACATTCCTTCCTCACAAATAAGGGGTGTTTCGGTAATCGCCACGTTTGTCAATCGAATTGCAGAGGGTCGTAAATTAGTGTTTATTACTCAAGCAGACTCTACTGCCCCTCCACTGATATTCGCTGCCATTGTCGCCTAGTACGACACGCACAAGAAAAATGTGTTTTTACTATAGTAAATAGTTACTTTATCAGGAATCAAATGATTAATAGAGTATAACAATAAGAACAAGACAAAACAATAGAGTAAAACAAAAAGAATATAACAGGTATAACTTTGCGGAAATCGATTATTATGACAGTCATTCAAAACTTAATGTACTAAAATCCGCGAAAACAAATTAAGAGAAAATATAATTAAGATGTATGTGAAATACAGAATTGTCTAGCATCTCATCAATTTCTCTAGCAGCAATCTCTCAGCATGTCTAATAGACACGAATATAAAATCTTGAATGGATACCCCACTAGCTAGCCGCGTTAACGTCAAGCGTTTATAACATCGTAAACGTCAAAGCTCATGATCACACAGTAAGCCTTCACACGGTAGCAGCCAGTTAGCTCCTACTCTACGTAACCCACACATGATATGATTTACACAACGTTCGGCATACAAATACAAATTACACATTTAGTGTTATCTGCAAACTTCTAAAGTGATGGACATACAGTATGTTGCTATTTAAAGACGTAAATTTCTACTTACTGGAAATGGCTTAGTGAATGGTATACTTTATCGTTTTAAAAACGCTTTGATGATTACCTTTGGTATCGCGGATGTCTATGGACGGCGATGATATTCCAAAAGGCGACTATCTTGCTCGTTTGCCCTCTTATCCCATCAAAAAACTAGCATATGCATGCAAACTAGCATATGGCCTTTTTAAAATAAAACACATTTAAAAAGACCATATGCTGTCATTTGTACATCCTTACAAAAAATTCAAAACAAATTTATATGCAAATATAATAAATACAGATTTATTTTATAAACAGAATATATATATATATATATATATATATATATATATATATATATATATATATATATATATATATATATATATATATATATATATATATATATATATATATATATATATATATATATATATATATATATATATATATATATATATAATACAGATGGATTGTACAGATGGACGGTAATAAATCAATGAGGTAGATAAGGGCTTGTGACAGTCGAATGCTGAACGATCGATCGACCTACGATCTTCGGCTTCGATATGGAGAGACATTCAGCCCAGAGCAGCTGGAAAAAACGTAGCCAAATGTCGAACTAGGCGCGTATTGGGTAAGGCTTATGTCCAGCATTACATTGCCGTACATTGATGATTATGATAAATTTAAACTTAGAAACCTTGACTGACAAAATCAGATACTTATATGAAAAAAATGCATATTATTGTATTTAATATAAGATAAGCAACGATAGCTGTGTCCTCGTTTATTATAATATTTCACAAATATAATATGGCATTTTTACAATACTTATAAATTCCAAATACTATTAATCATAATACTATTTACAATTTGTCTTTATGGTACTAAAGATTTTAAGATTATTTTACCTTCAGATCTAATCTAACCTAGAAACAAAAGGTAGAACTTTGACATCGTATCTCCACCTGCATCGATTGACATCGGAAATATATAGTAAACCCTTCCGGGTGTTTCACTGGATTATTTATTATATTTATATTTATTAAAATATATAATTTACTTTAAAATTACAAAAAAAATAATGATATTAAAATAAAATAAAAATAAGAGTTTTATACAATATAAAAATTTTTTATACCATATTATATCTACTACACCCAATAGTGTATAGTAGAACATACCACTGTTGGGCACGAAGCATTCCCAATTATAAAAGAATGAAAAACCATCACCTTTGTCCAAGATGGATTGGCGGGGCACCCAGACTCGGGAATCTTGTAGATCATACATATATGTCTCCCGATGTGAGATTCAAGCCTGTGACTATCGACACTAAAAACAGTGACGCGAAGTCACTGAGCCAATTAGGTCGTTGGTACTTAATAATTAATAATATTTTCTCTTTTAGATTTTGATTTGGTTTCCGGATTATATAATACAAACATTTGGTTTTTAGAAAATAGTATACTAAATAAGTAAGCTGTATCACTTCAAAATAGGACTAAATAATGTTTTGGTAAACCAATTAAAAAAAAATTATCTTCAGAACGCTCTGTTCAAGGAATTCAACCAAATCATATACATATGTACATAATTCAACGCAAAAAAAGCGAAGCGCAATCAATGACACAGATGTCAAGATCAATCAAGATCAAAAAACTTTATTGCATATTCGAATCAGAAAAAAATACTACGTTGAATGATCTGAATCTCACAGCTCTACAACCAATAGAAAATTTTATACAGCGGTAAAACTGTCTGTTATTTTGGCTCTAATGGTAACTTTTCAGTTTGTGGTTTACTACGTTTTCACGTTTTTTCGTCTATATGTATGTACTGTACAGTAGCAGTTATAGTTCGACAATAGTTTCACTTTCCCCGATGAAGCTCCGTCCCCTACCGCGACTTCTCATTCGTCAAACGTTGGACAGGTGCCCCACTCATTATCTGTATTAGTCTCCATTAGTGTTTAACTCGATACCATTTGCCGTACCAGTTTTTTATTACATAACTAAATCGTGTGCTTTTATAGATCTTCTAAACTAAAAGGATTTTAACTTTGCTTTTAAAAAAAATAATAAGTGTTGGTAGTTATTTATTACGACGCAAAGTATAAAGACGAAACTCTAAATAACTCCACTATTGTCTATATTTATATGAAGAACTCAAACCCCTTTTTTAATTTTACATCCATTTAGGCAAACACTCACCACAGCCCGTGAATATCTGCAACACCAGGAATCCTTCAGATGTCCGTCCTACCTTAAGATAAGTTTGTGAATAATGAGGGAAGAAGAAAAATGCAAAAAAAATATAATTTTAGCATTTTATCATTGTGTAAAAAATACACTTCAATTTTAAATAAAGCGAGTCAATTTTAAGGAATTCAAATCAATTTTAAGTAAAATGTATTTTTCAATATTTAATATTAAGAAATTATATTAAATCATACAATATAATATAATAAAATATGTTTGTTTGTTTTTGTATATGTATTTGTGGAGAAAGACTTTCGGCATTAAGTCCGACTAAATACTAAATTTGTAAGTAATAAATAAATAAATAAAAATCAAGATTAGGAATTATATTTTCAATTATTATATCATACAAGACGACTGCATATTTATATAGTCATGTATCTTTATTCATTCTTAAACGACTAGTTTTTATTGTTAAATGATTCTAAAATAAGACAAGCATAAAATGTAGATATGTAATATATAATATAAAAGCTGTCAAAATGTATAACATTTTTTCAAAATTAGATTTCAATAATATGAGTTAAAGGTTAAGTTGCGACAACTAATTAATTTTTATATTCGAAGACTTCATTATACCCTAAGAACGCTTACAAAAATAATATGAAATTTATTATCTCATAAAAAACATTATGAAGTATTATACTAATATACGTTGATAACCGAAAAGATCTACAGATAAGTTTTTGCGAAATGTTTATTTGGACGTGACCACGTACATACATATGTATATTTTTTACTACATTAAGATGTCGTAGAGTATTAGTGGACAGCGCATTAGATAATAATTAAACTCGACGTCATTCGGCTCCAGTCATGCATGAGACTCGACCAGCACGAGCAATTAGACGACACCGGTAATCGGTGAATCTAACGCGAGATGAAAGTGGCCGATAGTTGTATCAACTGCATCGATAACTCTTATGCACGAAGTCCACGACACGCGCATGTCCCCGTTTGTCAGATTCCCAAGATCTCTTAGGCGTCTGCCATGGAGCATTGCATCTAAATGCTTTTATCGTTAATTTAAATCGCTTATAACGTGTTGATGTGACATGTTTCAGCTATATTCTATGGCAAATAATGAAGGTGTGCACAATATAATACTTGGTATACTTTATTTGTATATCTATTGAAAAAAATGTGATAAGGAAGCAAACGCGCTAACGTACCTAATGGAAAGCAATTAACGCCGTCTGATGATTAATGGAGTCAGGCTTTACTTTGCGGAAATCTATCACTATGTGGACAGTCAAAACTTTTACTTAGCTAAGATCCGCGAAAAGCAAACAATAACAGAAAATTAATAATGTGTGTTTTCATGCTGGATGAGGGGATTTATTTGGAACTTAAACCAAAAACTTAACGAAATACGGCCGTTCCGACGATAAGTTCCAAATAAATCCACCTCATAAGTAAAAGTTTTGACTGTCCACATAATTAACGTCGTCCATTGATATTTGTAACACCATAGGCATCACAAATGCTTTGCCGTCCTTTAACACGTGAGTAGGCTTGTTTTTTGAAGGTTACAATATCGTATTAATTCACAAATACCGGCTTAGATAGCTGGTTCCATAAAATGTCTAATTTATAACAGAAATTATTAAAATTTAAAAAATTACTAATTTTGTATATGATACGAATAATTATATGTAAAATGAGTGGTGTGTGTTCCTTGGATTGGAATAGCTTCAACACATTTCTTCAATACCTAGCTGAGAATAAAGACCAATCACCGATCCCCAAACCACCTGTAAAGCATAGGAATTATGGCTAGATCCTTCAATATCGAGAAACCTATTCCTATTCCTAGATTCCTAGGAGTGAACTTACTGTGATTTATTCGTTGAAGTATCACACTCACCTCGAAAACTAACATTCAAGCATGTTAGTAATTTACTAAGAAAAGCCTTCTCCCCTTCTCATACTTCATTTACTTCCCTTTCTTCTCCGCGTTCCATTATGGGTCAATCTCAAAAGTAAGACTTGCATGGAGAAGTAAAAAAACTTACCACTAAGATCAAGGTTAAAACTTGAGTATATTTACAGATTATCGTAATGTGTTAAGTGCTTCAAATATATTGTTAATGTGTTATATTTCAAAGAAGACATGAAAATGTAGTTTTTGAAGTCATTTGTTTGTAAATTTAAATAAAGAAATAGTAATTTTTGTAATAAAGCATATGTGACAATTTTGCTACTCCATTTTGATATTGACCCTTATACAGCATACCTTAAGACAGGAAGCTAATACTCAGTAGTAAAAGTCACATCCCACTAAGATTATATTATATTTCTAGAATAAATTAAGATTTATGATGACTAATGGAGTCAGGCGTTACTTTGCGGAAATCGATTATTATGTGGACAGTCAAATTTTTTTTTGCTAAGATCTGCGACAAGCAAACAAAAATAGAAAAATAATAAAGTGAGGTTTACTGAAAGAAGTGGATTTACGGGGAACTCAAAATTAAGATTATACCGAAAAACGACTGTCTGACCATTAAAGTTTATGTCAATTGAAACTTACTACATATAAAATACTTAGAGTTCTAACCTTCGAAATAGTTAAACCATAGTAGTACACCAAGGTAGATATATTTTAACGGTCATCTAACATCTAAAGGTCAGTCAAAGGTCCGTCTCGATCGAATAACGATCCCTTATTCCGATCGAGTGATGGCTGCCCTATTAAGCGATCAATCGATTTTGTACGCACCGACTTTTATCTACGGTGGTACGTACCGAACAAATCATGGTCAGCCTTCAGCTACGATGCAGTTATGCGATGAATCCTAACTGATTACATCCCAATACTTTCACTCAACTATCAATGCTGATTCATTAATTTCAATAATTGACGCTAAATTTGCGGATAACAGCGCGGGTCGTGGCTTCTTAACCTTTTTCATTAAATTAGTGACACGAGGCTGCATTTTGAAAGTTATAACTGTAGTCTAATAACGAGGAAGAGGTACGTTTCAAAAATACTAATGCTCAGTAACAGTTGATGCCGCTTCGTGTTGTTTCAAATATGTAAAATATTAATTGGCAACTGAATTATACACCTTTTTTACAAGTTCTTGTTGACGTAGCAAAAATTAGTAAAAAGAGAATTATAAATTTACCCAAACAGATTGTGTATGTAACATTAAAAAAAAAATCATTTTCATTTCAATGCTTTCATGTTAACTGGCGAACCATGTACGTGGAATAAGTCCAACTACCACATGCAGATAACGCTGATGAATTGCAACAGAAATATACATACTATTCCTCCTAAAGCTCTCTAGCTTTAGAATTGAGATATTTAAAAACATTTTTATTTTTCATAAACACGAAGTAATTTCATGTAATATATTATAATTTTAAAAGACATTTACAATCTTCAGAATTAAATTAATTTAAGTTTGTCAAGACCAATCATGAATGGAGTATAGTTAGTAAGTAGAAATCATCACTAGGATATGATCAGAATTGTTTGTGAAAACAAAATTTGGATAGACTTAACTGTTCCAGATTGAAATTCATGAACTAAGAATACTTTAAGATTCCGTCTATTAGTTTTAAATTTTTTCTTCAGTGCAGCTTGTAGGCAACAGGCTACACCACCTCCAAACCAATTTTCTATTTCACCTACAAATTGACTGGTAGAGAACGCCAGTAACATTAAGTCCGCCTGTCGTGCATTTTGTGCAAAGAAGATTAAATAAATAAAAATAATGTTGATAAATATCATTTTACTTGATTTTGGCTACGAGATCTTTTTTTCCATCCATTTAGCATATGTACGAGTACATGTATACGATATTTTTCGAAACAAATTTGTAAAACTAGTCTAAATTTTATGAAGAGAATATAGTAAAATACTTCACATGCCATACAAACAAAGTTGCTACGCAAGATACAGCCAAATGTAATTTATGTGCCGGAGCAAAAAGCTGCAGGTTAAGGAATTACCTTTCTTCTACCGCTTTGCTCACACTGTGATTAGCGGAACATTGGCGCCACTAATACCATCTGGGGACTCGATTTCTTGACTCTATCTTGCCATCGGCCCATATACCTGTACCCGGTCTACTATGAAGCGCGGTATAGAACATTTATAGAGCGTTATATAACTACGTCTTTCCAATAACTTATCGTTCTAATGCGTCCATTCATTTCTATACCGCGTACTTAATAAACTACAACCTAGCATATTTATAACTCTCTAACGCGCTCTTGAACTTGTATAAGTTTTAACATGTTATCGTTAGCTAAATACAGCTTCAGTGGCTACTACAGTAAAATTTACGTTTATGTTGATATTTTTATTTCTTTCTATGAAATGTAACGTCTTATTTTGTTCATATAAAATTCTTACCTAACTGGTAAGAATTTTATATGAACAAAATATCGGCATTCTATATTAGTTTCACCTAGGAGATATTTGGTGATTCAAGGATCACCAAACATCTCCCTTCTGATAACCCTACCCGTAAGCGAGCGTTATCCTTACGTGTAACGTAAGGATAATCGATTATTTTTAATAATTTAACCTGTTTTTTACCTTTCATCTTTTTTCCTTTTTTTGATGGCAATTAGGTATAACTATTATGTCAATGTCAAGTAAAATACAATGATATCCATTCTCTTGAAATGTAACTTGTCGGCTTGTCACGTAACACCTTGATAAATTGTGGCTATTTTTCCAAAACATTATATGGACATTTTCAGTCAACTTAAAAAGTCACGATACACGCATTTATTTATTATCACTTCACTTATACGCCTTAATCCAACTATATAACCGATAACAATAAAAGATTATGAAAATGAATTAAAAACACAACGTCACTGAAAAGTCCACCTTTAATCTTAAATGTTTGTTTTTTCATTCATCAAACATGGTTGTGTTTGATTAAAACTTTTGTATTTGGTCACGTATTGTTTGGCCAAGTAATTTATCCTGAGACAATGACGCGTATGGTTTTTTACCAGAAAACATCACCATCACCGTACTTGGAGAGCTTCGCTAAATTCGCTAAAAAAGTTTGTTTTTCGTAAGTACCGCGTACTCGAGTAAGCTATAAAATAAACATATTTTATGATACGTTCTTGGTTGTCAGTCTTGTCAGTATAGTTACCCGGTTATATATGATTATAAATATAAAAAAAAAACAAATATTCAACTAATTTCATACCATGTTAAATTACTCACACATATCTGTCAAACGCCAATAGACGCTTTCAATGAAATCATTTAAATAAAAATAGTTTAAACTAGAAAAAGATTTAGACTATTATTACTTGTACTTGGTGTAGATACACATGTATCTATATAAAGTGATCTTACTAAGAGTCTTCAAAATGTCTTTCCAATTCCTATTATATTATAATTAATTATAATAAAATGAATTTAATAAAATAGTATCTGAAATAACTTTACTTGCAGACCAAAGTACCAAATATTTAAGAGCTCATTTTCATGGGTCGATAGAAAACATGCCCGCGTACAGATCCTTTGACGGTCTGCAAAAGTTCACGTTTTTGCTTGACTTGTCGGAGAAACTCGTCATTGACTAACCTTTGAGTCCGTGAGTGAGAATAAATACATAGACAGAATGATAGTAATCTCAAACAGTCAGAATTTCATTAAAAACAAAATTTCAAAATAATATATTAGATATTATATATAGTTATTATATATACTTGCACTAAAAACAAATATGAAAGTACATTACTAATATCTATTTATAATTAGAATTAAATATCTTGTCGGAGAAACTCGCCCTCACCCTTTGAGTCCGGCTAATAGCGAGGAACGAACGGTACATATTCCTGAACTGTAATAAAATAATTTCAATACGTTGACCGTTAACGGAACATCATTACACCGAATCGTAAATTTTATCTCGATTGTTTCATAGACATAACAACGTAATGTAGTTAGTTGAGCGGTGAATTTACGAGTCTCTGGCGTCGCGTCGTGCACAGACACCTCGAGAGATGGTAGGACATCGATCATGAGTTGCATTTTATTTACAAATACCGACTGTAATGCATCATACCTTCACTTGCAATGCATCTGACATCGCGTCTAGATGAATTTAGTCTTATAATATATTTTTACATAGAACATGACTAATTCATCGATACATCATATCGAATCGAATGAATGTTCTTCAAATATGTGCTTATATAAAAATAAAATACATAAACACCGAGCTTAATCAAAAACAGAGACACACAAGCATATATACGCAAATATATACGTGCACACCACACGCGCAACACACATACATATATATCGCTTTTCTAACGTTTCAAATAATTATAATAACGCGTATTGTCATATTTATTATTGCTTTAATCTTTGTTCTTTACGTTATGTAATCCATACTATCATCATTTTTAAAATTCCTATTCATTTACCTGAATCAATAAAAAATATTATGCACAATACTAAAACTCAAAACACATTTTAAATTCTTCAAACTGAGGCATTTTTAGAAGATCTATAAGATCTTCTAAAAATGCCTCTCTGACTTACGAAGATTGGCAAACCAGCAGGCGTGTCACCTGATTAAATCAACGCCGCTCATAGACATTCGCAATTCCATAAGCAGTGCGGAAGCGTTGTCAGCCTTTAAGGAGTGTCATTATAGGAGTTGGGAAAGACGAGGGAGGAGGAGGGTTGGGCATTTGGAACTCAACCGCTCACCGGACGAAGCACGGTAGCTAAACTACCACTCAGACGCCGGTTTTCTGCAAGAATGCGGTACTTCCCCGGGGGAACCGGCCCTTTCATGCTACAGCCACATAATATGCAATTCTTGGCCAAGTATTCGTCTGCAGCGTGGCCCTACCAGTTCAAAACTATTCCTTCGCAAAGTGCAGCATTTCTAGAGCACTCGCTATCCCAGTTCACTCCGTGATATTACGTAGCCAAGACTACCATCTCCGACCAACATGTCTTTTGCCCGCGACTTTTCCCATCATAATCACTTGCAGCAACTTGTACCTATCATGACTTTTGATATGATCCAGGTAAACAACTTTTCTGCCTTTGGAGGTCTGCAAACTTTATAGAAAATTATTAAAGCTATATTTTACCCCCGAAATTTTAGGATTATCTCGAAAGAATACTTAATCTTAAAAATAGTGCGTCCCCCAAATCTGTATGTTTTCAAATAACATTAAACTATATAGTTTAGTGCCTATCATAAATATAATATTATATAAGGGAAACGAAAATAAACTCAAGGACCGTTTCCAAAGAAGCATTCTTATGATTTCCTTTGTTATTGAATAATAAAATTGATACAGTTATAATAACGTGAATGAATTAATGAAATAATGGGATGCAAGGGAGCGAAAATTACACCATGTCGCCTCAATTGTCAATCTCACCTGCACGCGGTGCATCCTGCTGAGCAACGAACGAGGCACTAACGACCGACTGATGGCGGTATAACTATCACAAATTATGGCCGGACTCAAATGACACAGGCCGGCAACGGGCAGCGGCGTTGCCGGTGCGAAATGTCTGGCTCCGCGGTCGCCAACCCACTTGCCCAGAGTGGCGACTACGGGCACACCACCCATGAAGTGCACCATTAAAACACGGCCCCCAGTTCCCGGTCGCCCCATTATTCCTGGCCACGGTAGCGGCCATGGTTACGATGAAGCAGGGTGTGCTAAGAATCCCCGGGAGAGGAAAGGCTACCACAAACGACTGGACCTGGCGACGTACAACGGAAGAAGTCTGCGGCGCGACGAGTACATTAAGGAACTCGAGGTAGAGCTAGAAAAGATAAGGTGGCACATTGTGGGATTAAGCGAAGTCCGTAGACAGGGGGACGATACGCTGATTCTACAATCTGGCCATCTGCTCTACCATCGAGAGGGACATAATTCTTCCCAAGGCGGAGTGGGGTTCCTCGTCAACAGAGTCCTCACTGACAATATTGAAGAAATATCCAGTATGTCGCCAATGGTGGCGTACCTTGTACTCCGGCTATCTAACATATAGTCTTAAGGTAGTGCAGGTCTACGCACCTACGGTGACATACTCGGATGACGAAGTGGAGGCTATGTACGAAGACATAGCGAGAGCTTTGCACAACACCACAAAGGCCCACTTCAATGTTGTGATGGGGGACTTCAACGCCAAAGTAGGGTTGCATACAGGAGTCGAATCGATTATGGGACCTCACGGTTTTGGACACAGAAACCACAGGGGGCAAATGCTGATCAACTTCCTCGAAAAAGAAGGGCTGTATCTGATGAATTCCTTCTTTCAGAAAAAGCCCCAAAGGAAGTGGACATGGCGAAGCCCCGACACTGTGACGAAAAATGAGATTGACTTTATCGTGACCGATAAAAGGCACATATTCAGGGATGTCTCAGTGATCAACAGTTTTAACACTGGGAGCGATCACCGACTTGTGAGAGGCACTCTGAATATCGACTTCAAGTTCGAAAGATGCCGTCTGGTAAAGTCCACGCTCCGACCGACTGTGTTCCAAACCGTGGTTGGCTCTCAACGCTTCCAATTGGAACTCAAAAATCGATTCGATGCCCTGGAACCCTCTGTGGATATCGACAAGGACCTCAAAAGTGTGGTAAACATCTTACGGGAGGAAGGGGACAGGTTTTGTGGAAGAAGGCATGCAGGCCGGAAGTCTAAATTCTCAGACGAGACCCTCCAGCTAATGGATATGCGACGTGAAGCAACCAAACACGAGGAACAGATGGCCCTCACCAAGCGCATTAGACAGTGCGTACGGCGGGACCTGCGTCGCTCTAATGTGGACACTATTAAAAACGCAATAGAGCGACACAAGGGTCCTAAAGTATTTCTGCAAAAGCTTGGGAGAAGCCATCTCACACATTTAAAAGCTCAAGATGGCAAAATGCTCACGTCCAAATCCGAGGTTCTCGCTGAGATTAAAGACTTTTATGGAAATCTGTATGCCTCTCACGCACCACAACCTGAACCCACACGCAATGATCCCAGAGCCACACTTACCCGCCACTACACCGACGAGCTGCCAGATGTCTGCCTTGAGGAGATAAAGCTGGCTCTCCGGCAACTTAAAAATGGAAAGCCCCAGGCGAGGACGGAGTTACTGCAGAGCTTCTAAAGGCAGGGGGTCGCCCCGTGCTGAAAGAGCTCTGCAAAATTTTCAACTCCGTCTTGCAGAACGGGAGAACTCCACAGGTATGGAACAAGAGCATAGTAGTCTTATTCCACAAGAAAGGGGATAAGACGCTACTTAAAAATTATAGGCCGACCTCGCTCCTGAGCCATGTCCATAAGTTGTTTACGAGGGTCATCACAATTCGACTCGCGCGAAGGCTTGACGACTTTCAACCTCCTGAACAGGCTGGGTTTCGGGGAGGATATGGCACCATAAACCACATCCACACAGTGCGGCAGATTATACAAAAGACTAATGAGTATTATTAAGCCCCTGTGCATAGCATTTGTGGACTATGAGAAGGCCTTTGACTCCATCGAGACCTGGGCTGTCATAGATGCCTTACAGCGATGCCAGATAGATCATCGATACATCGAGGTGTTGAGATGTCTGCAAAACGCCGCTAGGATGTCGGTTCGAGTACAGAACAATCAGACAAAGCAAATCCAGTTGCATCGTGGAGTGAGACAGGGGGATGTCATATCCCCGAAACTGTTCACTAATGCGCTGGAAGATGTCTTCAAAACATTGGACTGGAAAGGACGTGGCATAAACGTAAACGGTGAGCACATCTCACACTTGCGCTTTGCCGATGATATCGTGATCTTGGCAGAATCGCTGCAAGACTTACAAGCAATGCTGAACGGCCTAAATGAGTCCTCCAGACTGGTCGGTCTGGCTATGAATTTGGATAAAACTAAAATGATGGTAAACCAACATATTGAGCCAGAACCGACCACGATCGATGGTGAAGTTCTTGAAGTTGTCCAGGAATATGTCTACCTAGGCCAAATAGTGCGATGAGACGGAGACAACTTCGAGATAGAAGCCGACAGAAGGATACAGCTGGGCTGGGCAGCGTTCAGGCAATTCCGTCAAGTCTTGTCGTCGCCCATACCACAAAGTCTGAAGACAAAAGTCTTCAACCAGTGCGTCCTGCCCGTACTCTCTTACGGTGCCGAGACATGGACACTGACAGTCCGTCTCCTCGCCAAGCTCAAAGTCGCTCAGAGGGCTATGGAGAGAGCTATGCTCGGGGTTTCTCTGGTGGATAAAATTCGAAATGAAGAAATTCGCCGGAGAACCAGAGTCACCGACATTGCTCTTCAAGTTAGCAGACTGAAGTGGCAATGGGCTGGACACGTTTGTCGGAGAACCGACAATCGTTGGAGTAGACGAGTGCTGGAGTGGAGACCGCGACTCGGCAAACGTAGTGTGGGACGCCCTCCTGCTAGATGGAGCGACGATCTGCGCAAGGCGGCTGGCAGAGACTGGATGCGTGTAGCCGAAGATCGGGATAGGTGGCGCGCCTTGGGTGAGGCCTATGTCCAGCAGTGGACTGCCGCGGGCTGATATTGATTGATATTGAATGAATTAAATTTTAGGATCACACAATAATGTTTTCTGGTAGGAAAATGATGATATTTTATTTCATCATATATTTATCACTAAGACGAACTGATGTATCGAAAATGAAGATCAATTTTCATATTTTCCAGAGCAAGCAATACAGTTACCAAACAGTACGTTCGGATACGTCATAGACTACTTTTTATTAAAAAATGGGAACGTGAGAACATCCAGTAAACAGCTTATTTGCCACAGGAAATATGCGATAAGTTTCTTACTTCAATTAGAGTTTCTTCATCATTTTCAGTGACTCAAATAATTTTGTGACAAAATGTTCGCTTTCTGAATCCAGGATAGCGGGTTCGTATCTCTTTAATAAGGGGTAATTATTCTCTGATATAAGACAGAGACTGGATGTTTAGTCTATCATCTATGTGTACTATCCATCTAATATTATTTGCTCTCATAAGGGACTATTCATAAATTACGTCACAATTTCATGAGTTTGGCGCCTCGTGTCACTGTTAGAGTTGAAGTTTTTTTGAAGTTGTAACACAATTTATGGATGGACCCTAGTCGTCTCATTCGCCACATATAAGAAGAAATGAGATGGCCGTATTATATCGCAAAACCATACAGTGAGCACAGTTAATACATATTATGTAAACAATAACTGTTCATGTAAATTACCTCTTATCAACAAACAGACAAACGTCAAATATTTCAGTGGGATGTTGTCTTAAGTAAATATAGAAGTCGATAAAAATAAAACAAACATAAAATATAATACAAAGTTTTATTTAATTAACCATTAATGGGACTAAATCTAAATAATAATACGCACTTACAATTATCGTATCTTACACAATATATACAATCATTGCAGTCCTTGTCTGCAATTATTAATCAACTAATGCGAGGTACATTATAAAATGTAATAATTTAAATGGTTTTATTTAAATGGTTCTTACACTTTACACGTTTATATAATACTTTGCCGTAATAATAGAAAATATGTACATGTAATCTTATTAACAGCTGACTTAAAACAATGAGGCACACAGTGCATTACATAACAACGAATCCATTTTAAGCATCGAGTATAATCAATTAGTATTTCATAATGTGATCAAACGCTACAGAATTACGAATTTTTCAGAATTTCTTCGAAATTTTAAAAACACATATTAACACATAAAGTAAATTTTTGTCTTTGACTCGTCCGGGACAGTACCCCACTCGTAAAAAACCTTAGAACTATAAACCTACTTTTCTGAGTAGCATCATCACAACTACTCTTCGTATGGTGAAATTTGTGAGCCGGAGGCCCAACTCCTTTCCCCATTCCTTTACTGCCCTATTCCCCTATTCCTATATACATTATTCACATCTGAACTGAACATTGATATGAAAAAAAAGCCGATAATTTGTATATTTTACATCTTATACTCGTATTTTATGGAGAAGTGTTTAATAATTGTAATAAACAAAATAATTTATATTAGTATGTATATGTACATTGTAGCCTCACGCTTAAGTCAATTTGTTGCTAGAGATGCCACCTTTTTAAGTAAAATTTAATCTTCGACCTTACTAAAGTAGCATAGACATATACATTTATTATTTGCTCTTTTTGGTCTTCACAATAAAATACAATACCAGCTTTGCTATTAAAATATTAAGTTATGAATAAAGCCCTATTTATGAGAATTCATTTTCAATATAGATTTTATTATATTAACTTCAGAAATTTTTATAAAACCGTTCTTTTTTAAATAAAAAAGATAACTTTTGAGGTAAATACAAAATATTTTATCGGATACGCTTCAAAATTATTCGTCAGATGGCATCAAAGATGAGAAAGAATATTGGAGTTACGAATTCTGATATCTAGAGTAACGATATATGAATTTGTATATCTGGTAACAACGTCAAATTTAAAATCGTAAATTTTTTTTTAAATCTCTCGCAAAAAGAAAAATGGCAACCCTAGGTATATCTTAAAAAATTGATATATGAATAAAGCAGTCTATTGTCATAAAGATATACTTAAGTGGTAATAAATTATAGATAATTTAAATGCTAAGTGACGGTCGTTTCTTTCGCACACTTTTGCTGTTTTTGCCGAATATCGTGCCGATGACCTGTTAAAAGAACAAATGTTAAGTAATTTCTTACATCAGTATACAAAGAGGTTTCAAAGTATAATATACGAGTATATCATTGCTTTACGATACTGTTACATCGACACATCTAACAGATTCGGGTCAATGGTGAAGTTACTGCTTTCGGAGTCAATAATCGCGAGTTTAATTTCTGTGTATGGCTTAAAAATATTTATTTTTAAGCCATACACAGAATTATTTGAAATAAATTGAGAAATAGACTTTTTTTTCGAAGTTTCAAATGTAATATCGGTTCGGAAGTACCGCTGAAGGTTCAACTGAGCGGTACTTCCGAATCGCGCGTAGAAAGAAGTTTTGGGAAAACGCACCGGACTAAATCACCATTCATCCAGATGGAGGGTGAAACTTTGAAAACTACATTTAAAGTAAAGCACCTTAGATACGGAGTACGCGGCAAGCTTGCGTCGTGGTGCAGGAAGGAGAAGTGCGAGAGCGCGTGCTTCCCGCAGTAGCGCGTGAAAAGCAAGCGCTGCGCCCGCGCAGGACTCCGCCGCTGAAACCTCATAAAACTGGCAACCGAACCTCAGCGACAACTCTTGACCCTCTTCTGCGTGGACCTCCCTAAGAAAAGGACTTAAATTTTATAACACGAAATTTTGCGTATCAGTCGTTTTATAGCAATTCAACTCTCTATTTATCATCGTCAATACAGTCGTAATATTATGGTAACTTCTGAATATTGTCCTCCTTCAAAATTAATTCGGGGTCATAATTTTAGATTAGAGACGCAAATTGATTTCTTCGTGTCAAGTAGACGCTACTACCTTTCTTCTGCTATTTGCTTCAATTGTCACCGCGTAAAACATGCACGAGAAGAAATGGGATGGTCCTATTTATGCCGGAAAACATATAGTAAACTATCTATTCAATTTAATTAAAATATAATAAGATTTAAATTGAACTCAAAACGATAAGAGGTATAAGGCGTACCTCTTCATCATTATCATCCCTTTGAGTCAACTGTCAACCTTACCTGCAAATACATTTCTAAATGCATTAATATAAACTCTTAATGACTGTCAGACTACGCACAGCATAAATCTATAGTCTATCTATCTAGTAATCTATAGTCTAGTATTTCTAGAGGCATGAAATTTTGCACAAAATTTGTTATATAAGAAATTTTGTGCAAAATTTCATATACGTAAGTTACTATTTTTTAAAGGGCTTTCATTCCCTACGAAAGTTGAATTGGGCATAAAACTTTGTAAAGAAGTTCATCGCTTAGTGGCACACGGTTAGTATTTACATCAATTCAACATAAGTGAAACTTACAAATGTCAAATGATTTTACATAAACATAATTTATATAAAACTTTATTTTACTTTTATATAATAACATACACAAGAATTATTTATTTGTTAGATAATTCGGTCAGAATTATTGTTTTAGATAATATTTTGACAGCAATTCAAAAGTATAAAAGTTTTTTATACAAAATAAACATAGATCAAAAGTCAAGAGTAGCGATTATCACGCTTTTGAGAAACTAAATTGGTAAATGAATTAATTTATCTTATTTTTTATTTAATTTGTTAAAGTTATCAACAAAAGACAAACAATATAGTTAAAGTCGTTTGGATAATTCTAAGAAAGTTATATAATTTGTCCAAATTTTATTTTTTATGTATCTTGATGGTCTGTTATACGAAACACAGTTATAAAATATTGTGATAAGTTACATGTGATTTTTTGTAATATAATATATACAAATATATGGTATAATATAGTAACTTTCATCTATATATAGTAATAACTTTCATCTATAATATAATAACTTTAATCTACTTCTTAAACTAATATCCCTTAATCTTATCACCATCGTTGGCTTATGGAAAGGCCTCACTGAAAGCGACCGCCTGATTGATTGATAAAAATCATTTTTATTGGCCCTTATATATGCAAAATAATACATTTTATACTTTTTGTATTATATTATCATTATAAATGACATGGCAATGATATACAATCTTTGTAAATGATTTACTTACATAATTTTTAAAGTGTATATAATTACTAACACAAATGTAAAAATATAAAATGTTAAAATGTAAAATTTATGGACCAAAAATAAATTTGTCTGAAATAAACATTATTATTATTATTATATAAATATCATTTTTGTAGATTCAAAGTAATTTTTACCCTGTAAAAACGGTAAGCGCTAGGCTAACATCAAACAGGATACTATAAAAAATTAATCAGAAAATACGATGTCACCGTGTGAACAGGCTTATGGGGGCCGGCAAGGAAATTGGTGATTGTAACTTATATTACAATCACCAATTTACTTGCAGGCCTAAGAAATATTTTTTAATATAATTAAGATATGTTATTATATGGTGAAATGTATTCTTTTATACAAATCAAACTTTCATCGTTAATATAATTTTTACCTGGCGTGTTCGAGGTCTCGCTTATTGCCCAAGAGGGTAATAGCTGCACAGCCCGGCAGCCTACTCCGTACGAGTAGCGACAGGATCTCAGCAGCCGCCAGAAACGATCGCCTCTCGCACACGGAATATACCACTGCGAACGCGTCGCCCCATCGTACATGGTCCGCAAGGCAGCCACGAATCTATTTAAAAATGTAATGTTTCAATCAGCATTAAAATATAACAAAATAAAATTTATAACATTTGACTTGGACGCCTTCTTCTTCTCGTCTTTTCTTTTTCGTTTACACTCTTGTCAGAGTGGTCTGGGTCACTTCTGGTGGTCACTTGATTTATTCTCCGGCGCCATTCTTCTCGCGCTGACGTCCTCCTCACGCATACATTTCGGACCATTCTTTTTCACTTCATGCATGGAGAATATTTAATAGTGTTACTATTCTAAATTTGATTTCTAACAATAGTTTTAACGACTGTTGCCTAAGGAGGTTATCTACTCGTTAAAATTATTATAGTCACTTAAGTACCGATATACAATTGTTATTTAAATATATATGTAACCCGTGTTAATAAATATGTAACCCATGAATCTGGTAAATTCACAGACGATGTAACTGTTGTTGAATTAGCAAGGAAAACAATAAGATTAATCTATCTAGGCCTCTCGTAAACCTGTGTTTAACATGGCTTCATCTTGTCGGAGTTTCCTTGGTGAATATGATTTGAATTTAAAAAATCCACCAGAGCTACGTTAACAATAAAAGTTATTTATATAGCTTTTCTCATTGGCAAACTAGTGATGGGCTCATCGCGTTTGTGGAGAGCAGGCAACAATTGGAGTAGACGAGTGATCGAGTGAAGACTGCGTCTTGACAAATGTAGCGTAGAGCGCCTGACAAAAATTTAATGCGTTTAGCCGAAGACGGAGCTACTTGACACACTATGGGAGAAGCGCTAGCTATGAACTACCTGGCCCCATAATGACGATGATGTATTGTTCGTTTTAATTCTTCGCGTGCATTTGAATTAATGGCTTTCAATAGTGGCAAAATAGCACGGAAGATTTCGGCAATTTCACGTAAAATGAAGAAGACTCTTTAAGTTTCATTTATTCTATTCTATTTAATTTCTTAATGCAATTGACGTTTAGTATCTATCAAATACGTCACTATCACTGCGCTAATTTTTCTGAAGCAGCTTCACCCGAAGACTTATGGATTTACCACGCTTATTGTTTTTTTGTTTTCAAAAAAATCTCTAGTCGTAGATAAACATGATGACTTGAATCTAAGATATCGATAAATGTCGACACAGCTAATCTATTAATGGAAGCAGTAAACAAAACAGAGTGAAGGTACGCTATAAGGGCCACTACAGATACATCGATAACTGCTACTCAGAAATGATTGCGCAGTATTAAACAACGAAAGCCAAAGCATCGGTTAAATAAGCTGTCGTTCAGATGAAAACAAACACGCCCGGCCCGATGTTCATAACAATGACTGGGTATTTCGTTTGTTGAGTTATTACGCAAGCCGCCTAATCATTTGGAAAGATTCGACTTAGTCTTCTGATATAAGGTTCCGCCGGTAACTGACGATATCTGATGTTACGAGCACTGTTATTCTTGTAAGTAATTAAATTGTTCGGTGTCAATCAACAAGCTGTCACTAGAAGTCATCTAAGATTGTTATCTATATTGCTTGATGTTAAACCAACTGATGGTCTCTGTATCTTTGTAGACTTTTAAGTAGACAGCACAATTAATGTACTAATTATAAATTTATTTAAAATCCGTTACATTCAGAAACAGTGATAAAAGCTCGGACAAGTTGATTGGATCTTTTTTTATGGAAGTCGAAGCTTCCGGAATATGGAGCCGAAATCTGACGGTAAGTGACCACTGCCGATCATAGAATCCGCAACAGTAAGGAAATTTCAAGGGCTTAGAAAGAGAAGGATTTAATGAAGAGGAAATAAAGAGTAATGGGAAAAGAAGAATAACGAGGAAAGGATTTTGGTATCGTATTCCCGCCCAACCGTACGAAACACGGTAATAGTATAACGCAAACACTTGACGCCGATATTGTGAGGATATAATACTTCTCTGGTCGAGCCAACCTACCTTATTTTTAACTGCATTTTATTATTATTGCCTATGGATACTAAATACATTATCTACATTTTGCTAATATCCCCAATACTTTTTTTCAAGTTCCTTTATAACTATCGACGACCTAAATAACTCAGTGGCAAAGTTACTGCTTTCGGAATCAAAAGTCACGGATTCGATTCCCACATCAGGATAAATATATAATATGTATAGCTTGCGGCTATTTATTCAAAGAGTGGGTAATGCGTCAATCCGCCTTAGACAAGCGTGGTAGGTTAATGTCCACTTCTCCAGGCCTACCCGTCAACTGGTATTTGCTTCCATAATACGACACCCACGGGAAGAGATAGGGTGACCCTATTCTATGCTGAAAACTATACAGATAATATTTAAAGACGAATGACATTTAAAAACCCTCAAATAAGTTTATTTTAAAAAGTATTTTATACATACCTATAATCATGCCTGTTTCTCGTAAAGGTAGGAAAAAACCACAGATCCCGGCACATTTCATTATATGTATTTATAATGTGGTATTATGTACATATATTGTTTAGTTTTTTTAATTTGAACTAGCTATAATTGACATTCAGTCTATCTCATCATACGTTTTAAAGCATCAAAGCTTAACAAATAACTATAATACATTTATAAAACATACGAAAATAGACGGTAATATTCGTAAGTCCAAATTAAAATTTTTTGCCATCTAACGGATATTCTTATCATTTGATGAAATACTTCAAATTTACCTTAAAAATATACCCTTTTTATACCTAAAGTAAGTATGATTAATTAAAAATTTCTCAAACTATGAAACAAAATCAGGTTTTAATTGTTCCTGTAAAATTTACTCATACGAAAGTTTTGATAATACTAATAAACGATATATTAATTTTATAAAGGTTGTCTCTTCTGCATGTAATGTCATTCATAATAAAACATGGACATACTGACCACAGCGAAGCTATTACAACTCCTTGTACATCTCTTTGAACATTATCAATAATTTATTCTCATTGTGCAATTCTTACCGCACAGTTCGACGTGTCCAATATTTCAACCTCCGAGACAGCACCGTCAAAAGCAACTCTATGTTGATAGAGGAAATCTGCAACAATATTAACTCATAAAATATTTGATTCATTTTTCTATATATCGTCATTAGTACAACCATAACAGACAACTGCTATAAGTTGGCGTCTCTCATAGTCGAGAGGTGATGCCGTATTCTTCACACTTGGCGAACGAATTAGGGATGGCAGTTTGGTTTTTATTCATGGGTAAACGCTGCTACTGTACAACACTCGTGGGGAGAATTGGTTCGGTTCTATTCTTCGGCAGTCAGAAACCACACAATAAATCTTTTTATACAACTCTTGTCATTCATCTTACTAGTCTGTCAATAGTGAATACTTTCCAAGTAAGCTTATTAATAGTTATTATAAAAAACACAAGGAAGATTTACATTTTATGTAATAATGCTAACAATATCAAAAAAAACAAATTTTCTTGTTCCTCACAGTTTGTTTTAATAAATATTCTCCCAACTTTCCAAAACATAAATTATGTATTCTATTATTGCAGTTGATTTGTTTTAATTCTGTGTATTGACAAATTCTCAATCTAGAAAATACTTGTACACCGATTAATTTATTTTATTTAGAACGTATTTATACTTCACTAATTTATTTTTATTAAAAAAATCATTTCAAGCAATCACCAAAAATTGAATTATAAAAAATTACAAAATATACAATTCCTTGTTTCTGTACAATGTACAAGTCCTTGGTGTTTGTAACACCCGAAAACATAATAAAAATATTATTTTTGCACACCGGAGTTACGCAGGATACCAATTTTATGTAGAGTTTTATAACCAAAAGTAATATGAAACATTTACAAATGTCGTAATCAGATTGTTAATTAAATATATTAATTAAGCACGAAACAGTAACATAAGAAGGCTGTCGCAAAATTGATAATTGCTTAAGTTCGGAAGGAAGGGAACCATATTATTCTAAGTGAATAAAAACACAGTTGTATAAGGTCAAACGGACGTGAATATCGTAAAATAAGTAATATCATTTCATCTCCAAAAGTAAATAATTGAATTACATTTGCGATCTTATATTAATACTTATATGCAGTATTACGTAACAAGCGAATCGTGCAAATAATGTCCGGTTCAAAACTATTGTACTTATTTTTATAAAAAATGATATACAAGGAAGCTCTATATAGTATCATCAGTTTAATTTTTAATCAATTTTAACTTACAGCCTATACTGCACGATAAGTATTTTAGAAAATATTAAATGAGACTTTGATCACTGAATACAAGAGCTAAATCCATTTTAAAATCCAGAATTATCAACGAATATATTAATAATATCAACTCCTAACGTGTTTCTAAGATCTGAAGAATTGAATTCTAAGTATAGAATATTATAGAGCCTGATATAATTGATTAATTTCTAATAAATCTTTATGATCGTTGCATTTATTAAAGTGTTTGTTTATCTATACACAACGTTTTTACGTTATTTAGCATACACTATGCTCATAAACCAAAAGCTCTAATGTAAGTTCTCAAGTAAAATTCGTCAAAACTTATTTCTTTTATAATTTTCATTGAATATTCAGTCGTCTTTGTCCTTTTTTTCCATATAATTATGAATAAAGTAATTTGTATTTAAAATAACTATTTTAAAAATAAACTTCCCCGCAATAGTTTCTTGTGAGCATATAACTTTGCCGCATATTTGTATATTAGCAAGCTATGGAAACAATTTTTTTTATAGAATCAATTTGTAAATCTAACACAATGGTGTTTGAAATCATAAACGACTAAGTTAAATATTTATCAAATAAAGTCATTATTCTTACTTTGTCATCATCATCGAAAGCATGCAGTAGTTCACTAGTGGACATAGATAGACTTTGTGGAGGCCTATGTCCACCAATGAACTACTTCAGTTTACTGGTAGACATAGGCCTCACCAAAGTCACACTACTTAGTCCGATCTTCGGCATCACACATCCAGCACATATTATATATTCTGCCAGCCATCCGGCACATATTGTCGCCCTATCTGGCCGGGAAGCGTTTCAAACTACATTTACTGATCTTTACTTCAGCACTCGTTTACTTCAACCGTTATTAATTCCAAGACAAACGTGAACAGTCCATTGCCACTTACTTTATAGCGCTTCATAATTTATGAATCTTACAAAAAGAGCCCATACTGGAAAAATACATTGCGTGTTGGAATCTGAATCATAAAATTCGGTATACTGAATGAGCATAAACTTACCTCCTGTAGAGCTGTATTCGCCAATGTACCGTTTTGTTAGATAACGCACCACCACCGCTGCAACAAGCAAAATAAAACAAATTAAGAACGAGTAACGCACACGATAAATTAATGATAATCTCAATCATACAATAATAATTTGACGACCAAATAGCGTAGTGACAATACGTTCATTATCTGAACTGAGGATCGTGAATTCGATTCCCCCGTCAAAATAAATAATCCTGGGTTCTTGTCCTGTCTTTATAGAGGAAAAGGGGCGACTGAATCACACCCAAAATAAATTAAACAACGAATTTACAACATTCGATTTTACAAGTGAATCAAGACATTTCTTGAATGAAATGAATCATGTTTTGTTCGAAATATATCTAGTTTTAAATAGTTTTGTTGGTTAAATTGATCTTAAGGTACTCATTACGGGAATTCCTTTAATGCAAGACGCATTCCGAAGTAGGGTTTATCGGGTCGATCGCAATGATTTATCGATAGATCGATGGTATTTTAATGTGACGGTACATTTTTTGTCGCTTATTGTACAAAAGAAGGGAGATAACATTTACGTCAGCACCTGCATTGAAATCCTTTTGCTCAAATAATTTCATTCAAGCAACGAAGATTATTGGAATCACTTCGGCGAATAACGCAAGTATTTTTACTCTGTTAAAAGTTTATCTTCGTCACGTAATTTAAAATTTCTTTCAATGAATTTATAACAAAATTAGATGAAACTTATATAAACGTCCCTATATATAAACGTCCCAAAATCTAAGCTTACTTATTTATAATACGTCAGCTTAATATTATTAATTATTCTAGCTTCTAGAAGTTTTTATAATATTATTTATAATAATTTGAGTGAAATAGAAGTCACATCTGACACCGAAATAACGACCACTGCTGGACATAGGCCTCCCCAAGACACGCCACTGAGCCCGATCTTTAGCTTCAAGTATCTATAATAGTTTCTGCTAACCTCCATGCGCAGATCTTCGTTTCAATTATCTAGGGTTCGTCCCACACATCATTTGCCAGAACACGGTTTTCACTCCAATACTCTACCACTCCAATAGTTTTCGGTTCTCCGACAAACGTGATCGGTCTATTGTTACCTTAATTTGCTAACTCGAAGAGTTATGTCGATGAATTAAGTTCTTCAGACGTTTTGTTCATTCGAAAAACTTACATATATAACATATAGTTATAAAAAATTAAAGAATAAAAATAAAAACTTATATTTGTCACCAATAATTAATATATAGTTGAATTCAATATCACTAGTTTCCCAACAATGAGACCAATAGGGTCATTCGAATAATTTTGTAACCATTTCTTCTGAGCGTCAATGCATTCTGCCCTCACACTTCACCTTTGACATCGCAGAGGCATTAGTAAACGCATCAATTAAAAGGTCATTACACTCAACTTTCTACGGGCGGTTTGATTAGTCTTTTCACTGAACGCACACTCCTGTGATTTTCATAGTACACGTATTACCAATAGTTATCAACGTCCATGACAGAGCATGTTGCATGAATAGCCGGCAGCAGGCTACCGATAAATGAAGTGTGAAGAATCCTGGCAGCCCATCAAAGGGAAGTACGTATTCAAAAAGATTCTGATTACTTCTTGAACGCTCCGAACGTGCCCTGAGAGTAATGCTAGTGGCCCTCCTTTGATGGATAGTGATTGAACTTAGAAGCGCTTTGATAAAAACGACATAAAGTAACACTATTATCGTACCCGTCCGTACATTGATTACTTTTTAGTCTAACATCACATTTTGACATAATTGATTCTAATAAACTTAGACATTCCTTTATTCAGTACGTATAATAAAAGTATAATAGTTTGAGACGATTTTACAGAGAACAACCGTATTGACACTTTACTGTGGTTCTAACCATAGAATAGAGCGAAACAATTTCTTCCCGAGAGCAATACCAGGGGACGTCTCTCAGTATAAATAAGTTTCATTCCTACCATCTGGATGAATGACGATCTAGTACGATGCTTTTTCGCGAAAATTCATTCCACGCACTATCACTCTATGGAACCAGCTGCCTTTGGCGGTATTTCCGAACCGATATGACATTAAAACCTTCAAGAAACAAACCTACGCATATCTTATAGGCTTACAACGCATCTGTGATGCCTCTGGTGTTGCGGATGTTGTCTATGGGCAGCGTTAATTGCTTTCCATCAAATGATACGCTTGCTCGTTTCGCCTCCCAATCCCATAAAAAAATAACAATCTACAATTCCCAATCCACCGGCCAGGCACCAGGATTATAGATACACCCCTCAATTTTGAGTTAGCCCATTGTCGAGCCATGAAAAAACAACTATATTGATAGTACAGTTATAATTTCATAGATGAACCAAAAAATAATTTTATAAATATCTCAAACTGATCACCCAAATGAAATATTTCCCATGGTAATCAATCACACCAGTTTGAACCAGTGCGTGTCCCATAATGATTATACAATTGTCGGGAACTCGCCACACCTTACGCAAAATAGCATGTTGTCGCATGACAATGCACTTGAAATGAATTCCGAACGCGATCTAGTTCAAATAGTTGAGGTTAATCAGAAAATACTTCCGTAAGTTCTTTCGTAACACCAGGAAAGTGACCATTAGTTTTCTCTTTACCTGATAAATATTTGTATTTAACGATATATAAATATATTCCATCATGTTATTTTTATACGAGTGGAATAAATAGCCTTGGGAAGAAAAATAATAATTGAATAACATGTTATAATCTAATGTTACTTCAGGATATAAATATAATATATAATATAATAAAAATCATTTTAATTATTTCATAAAATTAATTTCATCTTTATGAGTTAGTTAAAATATTATTTATTCATAGTTCGCGCACAAGAAACAAATTAATTTCGACTGTATTGAATAAAATCTGTATTGATAAAAAGAATAGTGAAACGTAAAATGTCATCTTTAAATTACAATAAAAATTGAATTGTCCAATATCAAGAAATGAACTTATTTTCTATTACGTGTGGATAAGTAACTCGTTAAAAAAGAAATTCCGTGCTACGTGGACGCGGTTTAAAGAAGAGTTTAATTTAAAATCCGAATCCATTACGGAGAGCCGTGTCGAATCACCTCTAGCACAACAAGGTTTTTAAAATCACATCACGATCATATTTAAAGGTAGTTAACTTTTTCATTTAAATATCCATGTCGTTCACAAAAACTTTCCCCGCTGCGGATATCCTTGAGATCATAAATACATTATTTTAATGTGGCGTGAAAATTATGAGCAAAAAGGAAATCGAAGCATTAAATTTTTGAAAGTGTGGTCGTGTATCAAAGGCCCGTAGCTTACAGGAGTAGGGTTGCTGTCTGTTAGGTATTATTAGCTTTTTTATAGCAGAGCTAGCGAACAAGCATGCGGGTCACCTGATAGTAAGTGATCACCACCTCCCATAGACTTCCGTAACACTGGAGGCCTCTTTTCGGTACACATACGCTCAACTCTTGAATGCCTCTACATCGTATTTATTTATTAAAACTTTTGAACAAAGTGCACAGCAGGCGAACTTTATGCCATTAGGCATCCTCTACCAGTCAATCTGCACGCGAAACAAAGAAAAGTGGTTTACAGATGGTGCAATTTGAAATAAAATAACTAAGAATTACTTATATAAGTTTGACTGCATATAATACACTCTTACATACATAAACATTTATATTAATATAATAGGAAAAAAAAACATTCACCTTGCAGTAAGTCTCTCATCCTTATGTTTAGGACTAAAAAAAATTGTCGAACCTTAAGTCATATCTATGTGGAAACACCGCAATTGGAAAATCGATCCACATTTTGTAGCAGAAAACTGCACGGTGGTTGAACACGGTGGTCAGCCATCCAGGTGATCCATCTTATTTATTTTTTATAATAACGAAAAGATGGAAAATGTTATTTTTTCAACGCTTTCTTAGATGATAAATACATATATGTATGTCCTAAAGGTGTTTAAGGATAAAATAAAAGAAGTAATGTTTTCTCTATACAAGAAATAAGCATTAAACTACTAAATTTAAAAAAATGATTGTATTAAAAATATATAATATATATCCCTACACGAATAGGCCGGATCGACCGGGAAAGTGACACAACCTCACAATATGGCGTGTGGTAAAGTGGTAGTATTTGTCTTTTGGTAACGTAAAGTATGATGAGGTTAAGGATCCGAAAGCCAATCTACTTTACCCTTTCTTAATTTCCTTGTTTACCTTCCATATTATATCCTCCCTTTATTTATATCCTTATGTTAACAATTACTTACCTTCAGATGACCTTACGCTCGTTTGTCTACCTATTTCATAATAAACGTTTCACGTCAATAGTATGATGATAGATTCGAGCCCATGAGTTCAGAAGTTAAACCCAACTTCTAACTAATTAGACTACTGCATAGTGCTCTGTTAATAAATTTCTTATAGTCAGACACTTGTTAATAATCTGGTTTAGTAACAAAAAAATTGATAGCCCTATAGAGGAATTTCTCATTATCGTAGCAATAAAAGACGAAAGATTACTAAATACTGTCGATAAAAGCTCAAGATTTAATGTGGATTCATAAAAGTCTCGGAACATTACCATACGGTCGAACGTTGTTTATGAAGCAACCGCAAAATTCCACACTCTCAATTTTGCTTTGTTTTTAAAGACTGTAATGCGTATCAAGTTATTAAACTTTCTCCACATTTCCGATTACGTTATAGAATGTGAAAATATATCAGCAATCCAATTTTATCAAGACATCGAATTTTATCGTTAAATCTTATTTAATTATTATAAATTAAATTTAATTAAACTGAACTGTTTGTGTTATCGTAGGATTGTGCTAAGCAGATAAAAAATTTCATCGCTGCTAAATCTTTATACATATATTTGTATATTATACCTATAAACTTTTATAAAAATTTCTATTTTTCATGTTAGTTGTTAATATTCTAGAAATGATAAACAAGAGAAGATAATATTTGCAAACCAGACTTCAGTAATACTTCAGTAATAAACTTTTACTTAGAAAGCAGATTCAATACTGTTGTTTAAGAAAATAAAATTTAATAACAAAATGTAGTGAATATAAAATCACTTATTTTAATTAAATTACAGTTAATCTTTTATTCAACATTTAAATATAAATATAATATTAATTAAATACATATAAGTCTTAAATCTATAATACTAAAAAGTTTCATTTCAAGAGGAAATTTTTCGGATGTTAAATGTATTAAACGTATACAGGACAAACAAACATTTATTTTTATAAATAAGACTGTTACTATACTCAGCTTGCGTTTCAGTGATACTTAAAAAAAGAAGAGGTTTGTGTTCTCATATGTACAAAATACATTTATTATCCATAAACTACCTCTACCTAATAAACTTTCATGCTCCGCGTAAAATGATTGTACTATTTCAAAAATATTGCTGAGCATGCCAACAACAATTCGCAAAAGTTCCATCACAATCGAATGAATGATTTAGGAACGTATGTGTACTTGTATATAGCAAACAGACAAACAATTTTTCATACATACATACATATAGTCAAGCCTGTTTCCCTGTAGGGTTAGGCAGAGACCACAGATCTCCATCCGCCACTTCCTCTCACATTCATCGTAGCGAAACGGCTCTCCGTTCGTCGCTTTTCACCATCGTGGAAATCAGGACGTGACGGGTGGCGAAGCAAGTCACCGTCATTTTTTAATAAATTAGGTATATTAAGATTCGTCATAGTGAAACCCACGAGCCGCAAGGGAGGATGGAGGTCAGCCCCAGCAGAGCCCCGCATGCTGAGGTAAGGCACTATGGTACCCGGGGAAGCCCGGGACGGTCGGCACGCTTACGACTAAGCTCGCCCCATCCACTCGTGGAGTGACGGAGACGAAGGGAAAAGAATAAAGAAGAAAGGAAAAAGCAGAGAAAGAAAAGATGTATTTAGACAGGATGATAGGGATATGATACTACCGCAACGGAAGACGAGGAGTGATATGGTACTAGCTCGGAAGGCCGGGGTCGCGTACCCGTGTACCAATACCATAAATATCGGACAAGCGGCTAGGCAAAGATACTTTTTCATTTATATCTTTTATAAAAAATATAATTATTTAATTGATTGTAAACGAGTGGAAAAATAATAATGTTTGTAACGTTGTTGTATAATATAATATTACGAGAACATTTTAATACAATTGTAAGTTTAAAAATATATTTATGAATCTCCAACGAAGCAAATAAGACAAATTACGATGGCCAAATAACATGGCACCATGTAGATTGATATATAGTGTATCATCAGAAGAAACAATGTGCGTTATATCAGCCGAAATCTGAGGGTAATTAATAGATTATAGGCTCCATCCATCACGTGTTGAACAGAGAAAAAACTGACTTGACACCTGTCAATACTATATATTATTTATAGAATTATTATATAATATATAATATAATAGTTTTACATATATTTTTTTAGTTATTATTATGTTGTTCTTTACCCATGTCATTCAAACTCCAATAATTCGAAATATCGTTTATTTGGAATTAAAAAAATACCGAAAAATTAAATATAAAAAGCTAGCGATCGTCTTTTTTCAATTTCTACTATTAGTTTACGTTGTGCCTATATATATTTTATACCTCGTTCAAATTTTCAGTCGTTAATAAAATGTTTTTTCATTCATTCAAGTTCAAATAGATTTTTTAAACTTGATGTTACATTTTACATATACATTTTTAAAGTGAAGACACTTGATTTTGATAGTTTTTTAAAATATTAGTTAATTAATTAAATTTAATGAATTAACTTTAAATTTATATAGGAGAAAAAAATTCATTCAATATCGATTTTTAAAATATTGATTGCAATGTAAATCATTGCAATCAATATTTTAAAAATCAATATTGGATTGTATCGCTTGTTTTCGAAGGTTATGAAACCATCGTAATAAATATAAAATGAATTATTATCTCAAGTGTCTTGATTTGTTATAAAATTTATGTTCAGTGATTAACCACAGGGTACATAAGATGCATATCATATTTCGTAAACGAAGCTGTAATATGACCTAAATATTGAAGTCTCATATAAATTTCCCGCAGCGGTTAAGCTTGTATCACAGCGTCTTAATAAATACCCATTACAAGTAACGGAATGCTTTGTGTGTTGTTATTGACATTTTAACACTAACCCAGACCTGGTAAGTCAAAGGATGTCACTCGGCCAGAGATCCGTGACCGATCCATCCCCAGACAGGATCTACTTAGAAAACAGTTTTGCGTTCTCGCAGCCTATAATGAATTGCAAACGCATGCGCCATGCGGGCCCGTCAGCCGTCAGATGTCCGACAATTAGGGCGGTGCAATTACAACCAGTCAGCGGCCGAGTCGGCCGGTGGGTCAGCGAAGCGATTTCCCGACGGCTCCAACGACTGGCGCCAGCAGACCACGTTGTGTAACTCTTAAACGACAACGCATTAACACGGCAGCCTCCGAGGTCGTTGCACTACACACGTAGATATTTCTGCAAATTGTAATAGTTACGTGTTATCGGTAAAAGTGATACGAGGCCCGGCCGATAGCCGACACACGACACCTCCACCACGACCGATTCTCATTCCGTTATTTACATTTCGTAATTCGTTAATCTTCTTTTCGCCGCGTGGGTATTTTCCAATAACAAACATTTATCTTTCTCGCAAATCTCCTGAACCTTTTAACTCGATTACAGTCTTACCAGAAAAGGAAAACATGCAGATATTTATTTTAAAAAGATTTTGCTGTTAGGATTATCCCTTCATTGTCTTTAACATTTTTAAACTTCCGAATCCATTAAAGTTGAGAGGATTTTTGAGAAATTCTACATTTTAAGTATTTTGATTACAAAGCACTTTATAATAAATCATAAAAACATGTGGCTTTAATTGATTAATGTTAAATAGATAGATTCTCTGAGAATCTATCTAACATTAATCTAATCTACCAAAGATATATTGTTTGCAATATAATAGTTTTCTTGTAAAGTATAAAGTTTATTGTTAATAAACAATTTAAGAGGTAAACACAGTTTCAGTCGCGTCAGGTGGTAACAATCAATAATTGTAAAACTTTGTTTTTGGTGTAAAATGAAGAATATATCTATCTATCTACCTATCTGTCTAATATCTCCACTTCTCTTCATTTATTAAGAATTAGTCCCACTATAAGACATGGGCCTCGCCGTTTTTGGAGAAATGGCAACCACAACGATTGTTCTAACCGTATTGGCGGAGCACTTAGACTAGAAATAAAACTCGTAGGCCAAACATTTATTTACCGCAATGCCGGGAATTTCCCCAGCTTCGCTACTAAGGGAATCAGGTCGTCAGGTGTGCTAATCAATAGAATTTACCTAAATCAAAAGCAAGTAAAATATATTGATTAATAACCATAGAGGCAGTTACTTTCGTATAA
The DNA here is from genome assembly GCA_031353405.1 of Baronia brevicornis. Taxonomy (NCBI): domain Eukaryota; kingdom Metazoa; phylum Arthropoda; class Insecta; order Lepidoptera; family Papilionidae; genus Baronia; species Baronia brevicornis. Next base: position 240,417 of record JASFAT010000750.1, on the reverse strand, counting down.
TTGCATTGTTGTAGTTTAGTAGTGTGGAACAATTGTAGCTTAAACATATTTTTGTAGTGATAGCACCGCCATGATTCAGTTTATAAACCATGTTGACCCATCGTCCTCCTCCGATAGCCATACAAGCAGAGGTCTCGACCTCACCTACCTTGGACACCCACTTTTGGTACCGTAATTCATCTCCCATCGTTCAAACGAAATCTCAAGTCTTCAACGGCGAGTCATTGCAATATGATAACCCTGATTGAAAATTGGTTAATTGTATTCATTCTGAGACAAATGTCGCAACAATAAGTAGGTACTTGTATGATCTATAGGTATTTATTCTGACTCTGAAGGTTTATACTAGATGTTCATATATTACGTTTATATTAAAAAAAAATTGTCATCGTTTTTGTCTCCAGTGCGCAACTTCCCGACCTTAGGACCAAAATTATCTACTTCTAAGGGTGCTAGATTGCGAACTCTCGCTATCCCGGTCCACTACCTGATATGACGTAGCCAAGACTTACTTTTTCAACCAATTTGTCTTTTGTCCGCGATTTTTCCCATCATGATCAGTTGCTGCAACTTGACCAACATGACCCAGGTAAGCAACTTTTCTACCTTTGACGGTCTGCAAAAGTTCACGTTTTTGCTTGACTTGTCGGAGAACCTTTTCATTGACCACCCTTTAGTCCAGCTAATAGCGTACATAGTAATAAATAGATAGATAGAATGATATTATAGTAAACTCAAACAGTCAGAATTTCATTACAAACACAATTTCAACATAATATTTTAGTTATCATATACATATACACTTGCAGTAAAACAAATACGGAAGTGCATTACTAATACCTACCTATTTATAATTAGAAGTAAATATCACAACATTGCAATACAAAGTTAACTTCATAAACAAATTCTAAACATTCATGAAATTTAAATAGTTGTTTTATGAATACTGCAAATGAGTATGTGAATCACCACCATACCTTCATGAATACCATTTTTCTTTTCTTTGATAGCAATTAGTTACAACAATTGTGCAGTGTCAAGTAAAATACAATAATATCCAATCTCTTGAAATGTAAGCTTAAAGTCAGAATATCACGTTACGTCTTGATAAAATGGTGGCTATTTTACCAAAACCTTCTATGAACTTTATCAATCAAGTTAAAAAGTCACGATACACGGATTTATTTCATATCACTTCACGTATACACCTTAATCGAACTATATTGCATAATACGCCACCACAATTAAACAATATAACTGATAATAATATAAGATTATGAAAATAAAATAAAATCAACAACATTGATGTAAGTTGGTGTGAAAAGTCCAAATACCATTAATTGTGAAATTTTAAATAACTGCGTATTTTTATTTTTTCCAAACTCATATATTTCTGAGAAAATAGACATGAACCTACTACGCTTACCAAGGTGAATTGGTAGCTTACTCGACTCAGAATTAATATCTATAAGCCATACACGTATTAATTCCGACTCGGAAATCGAACCAACGTCCAGTGACTCCAAAGGCGAAAACTACGCTACTAAGCCAATTAGATCGTCTTTTTCCTAATGATAACTTATATGTTTTAAACAAAATGTTTATACCCATAGCTCCACATTATGATGCTCTGCATTAGAGTATCTACTTATGAAAATAACATAGGAAAATGCATAGATTTCAAGACATACTGAATATACAAAATTCTCATCCTCAGTTTCTAATATAAAAAATTGTTTCCTCGATTATTTTGAAGGAAAATAACTCAATTATTGGGTAATAAAATAAAGGTTTTTAAAGTTACTTAAACAATGTTATTGACTAATTCGCGCAAAAATAAATAGTTCAATGATATTACTTTTGTAGTCTTGTTTTATCATTATTATTATATTCCTTTTTAAATTTTTAATATAATATTTGATATGTGAAAATATAAAAAGAAGAACTAGCAATAGTTGGTATTACTAAAATTCTTGTTAAGTATATCAATTAAAGTTATTAAAGCTTCTACTTGGCAAATATGAATAGTTCAGATCAATATTGCAACGGTAGAGTCGAACTCACACTGAAAATTGAAATGAAATAGTAAGTAAGCATAATCCTAACCAATTAAGCTATGACTACTCCTTTTCTTATAAAGTCAACAACTAATTTTATGTTATTTTCTAAAAAATTAAAAATAAAAATATAATCAAAAATTGCATATCAAGATGCGGATCACACAGAGAAGTAATCACGGTACCGGCGCTAAAGAATGTCCCTCGAAGGAATGCGAAGATAAGACTTGATGTAAATATTGAAGCACAATGATCGCAACACTTGACACAGTTGCTATCTACACAAACAAACATCTTGTGAGCCAAAGTTACAGCGAATTGCAATACACATAGTTGATATTGATGTTAAAATAAGAACACAAAAAAGACATTAATCATAAAGATTAAGATTGCAACCTCATTTTTAGAGACCTTGACCTGCCTTTATATTTAATAACAGAAGCTTTTATTTGCTTATTAAAAACATCATATATAGTATTTTAAAACTAATACTAATGTTACAAATTATAGCATGCTTATAAAATATTATTTCTTGTGTATATAGTATGCTATAGCAAAATATTTGCTTTTGAAGACAATGGTCGCGGTTTAAAGTCCCGCATATTTTCTATTTTATTCCAATGAATGTTCGTACATAACATTATTGTGTAGTAATAGTTTTGACGTTAAAGGAAAACCTAGTTAAGGACTATGAGAGAAATTAGTTTTAATATATAGTATGTGACATCTCGGACGTCTAGCAAGCTACGAAAAAAACATGGCAGCTGAGACTGGAGGAGCATACAACCCCCTATTAGAAAGGACAGGTCGTGGGAAAATCCCTTTTAAGTTTAATAGTTGACGTGGAGAAGAACCTTTTTACGTTTAACAGTTACGTTTTTGGTATTTATAACAATGAGAAGTCAAACATGTTCGTATAGTTGAAATTGATATTGGCCGTTCTTTTAGAATTCAGACTAGTAGTTCTGAATTTTATTTACTAAAGTAGTTAATACAAATTATATTTTATAATTTATCTTCTCGCAGTAAGTTTTACCTATATAATCTTAATTTATCAATGAATATATATTTCTAATATTATTTATTTTATTGATAAAAAATGAAAACGAAAACAGTGATACAAAAAACAAAAACAAATTTGAACCAAATTTTAAATCAGATATCTTTAAGGATTACTTACTAACCTTATCTTTTCGGTCTCATTCCAAAGACCTGACACAATTTTGATACTCATCGTCGTATGCGAATTTTGTGATATTTAAATAAATCTTACATTGGATTTATGAATTACTTAATTAACATACATATTAAAAAATTATATCCAATTAATACTCCGAAACGATCTCACTATTAAAATATTTTAATAAAAAAGTATGTTAACTGCCGACTTCATCTTTGAAACAAATATGGAATAGAACTACATAAATGAATTTTATTGGTATCAATATACATATATCGTTCAATACTAACCCGATTTCCCACTGCGCGGGCTCCCGAGCACCACTACCCTTATACGATTTACAGTCATCTTCATTTGGACAGTTTAGTTTTTCACAATCGTTTGAACAAGTTCGATCAACTGGACATATCGATTGATTTCATTTATCACATCAGTTCACTTTACACGGTACACAGAATCGATTTTATCGTAAATATTTTCGAGATCTACGGAGTACGGAGGTGGTATCGGCATACATTGAGTGGGCTCGACTGTTTGCCGCAATGTCTACTTTGCGACTGCCGGCTACTCGCCGCTTCTCGGATCAAAAGCGCGTGCTCAACCGTCGATTATACATACAGCCTCCGTTCTAGTTTTGCGTATGCGCATACAATAAGGAATGCATCACCGTTTAATTTAAATCCGTGCTTTATTCAATCAACTGGTCTTACGAAATATTTTAACAAAAAATTTATGCCATAAAAGTGCAATACATAAAAGCTTTCGGAAAAACAATATTCTATTCAATTTGTGGACACTTACTTTTTATAATAAACTACTATGTATAAACTTCATATTTAAAATTTTATGCCGAAACTGAATATTATATTAAAACAAAATCACCCTAATCCTCATTTTATCTTATATCAATTAACGAAATTATCTCTAAATAAATTAGTGTATATTCTATTTGCTCATGAATACTAAACATGACCGGGGAAGTGAAACAAGTTGCATGTTTGCTAAATAGTTAGTTGCATGGCAGACGCTAGAGAGAGTGCAATTTGGTATTTCAAGCGAAAGCATGTCTGCAAGTCCGTTCAGCCATCTTTAGGGCTTGCACAACCTGTCGGAGGGTCTCGGCGCCTCCAGATTGGGCGTCCGCGTGTCAAGGTGAGAGCGACTCGGAGGCGCCTGTTGCAATAAATTAATTCACACCAAGACGTAATTGGATCCAACCCGCCTACACTAGCTCGCAACTCGCGCCCTACGCTAAGATTAGAAGCCACAACTCACTGCAGTTAATGCAGAAGCGTTTTGTGATTTGCGATAATTAAGATGGCATCCGGTTTTTACAATAGCTTAATTTTAATTAATTTATAACTTTGGACCACAATTTATGATTGATCACACATTATGTACCCAATCGTCGTACCCCGCACACAGAACTATTTTATACACCTGAAGTCAATACGAACTATGCACGTAATTCCATCCTTAGCCGATCTATATCTGAATAAAACTCATTATATGTGTTGACTATATCAACACGCATAATGAGTTTTATTCAGATATAGATTTGTACAGCATGTCAAAAAGAACTTTTAGAAAAACACTCAAAAGTAAAGATGCAGTAAATTAAATCGCACACACTCACAAACACACACACACACACACACACACACACATACACACACACACATACATACACACACACATACACATCTACTCACAAAATTAGATTCTCAACTTAATATTTGATATGTCTTCTAGTTTGTAAAAGTAATATATTTAAGCCCAAACTATTTTGGTTTTTATTGCTTGTTATATTATTTTTAAATAAGAAGTTGTGTAATAAAACTGTTGGATTATCTAATAAATAAATAAATAAATTGTTAAAGGCTGTCTACTTTTGTACTAATAAAGTAGCTAATGATGTTTTAAAACTATTAACAAAAGTGAAGTCGTGTTTTGTGATGATCAACATAGAGTAGGGCCACCGCATGCATACCCGCGAGCAATAGTTTTTGTAAGACGCGACTATGGGAACAAATACCAGTGGATCGGCAGCAGCGTCCACCTGAGTAATGAAAACCAATCAAGGCCAATGCCCAGGCCCAATCCAACAGTGCATTATATAGTACAAAATATATTCAATTAATCGATACAGCTATATCGATTAATTGATTGATTGAATATATTGTATTATGTACTAAGGTGAACTACCACCTTCTGTGTACATAAAATTAAATGCGCCTCATAATGAGAGTCATCAAGTACAAATTCGAAATTGAAAGTTTTATTGAAAAATCTTTCTGCCAGCCATGCCACACATCGATGCTACTACATCGCACGCTACTACAGGCGCGGTCTTTGCTCCAACACTTGTCTACTCCAACAATTTTTGGTTATTTCAACTCGAAGAGCTATTATTAATCAGGCGTTACTTTGCGGAAATCCATCACTATGTGGACAGTCAAAAGTTGTACTTACCTAAGATCCGCGACAAGGATCTGACGCTTGTCGCGGGTCTTAGCTAAGTAAAACTTTTGACTATCCACACATCGAAGAGCTATATCAGTGACTTTAGTTTCTTAATGCATTCCTGCATTTTGAACTGACCACCAGAGATGCTCCGAGCATAGCCCTCAGCTGAAATTCAAGCTTGTGCCAGTCTGCCTTTCATATCACTTAAAAATGATGTGTATCTGCTATAAAACATTTTGAATTTACTATAAATAATTGATGAAAATAAAAGTAACTATTTTATTTTCATTATTCATTACTCTATGTTAAATCTTACTTAATTTCACACCAGTATTTGCGCATTCATAGTTTAAAGATGTTATTCGTTTCTCCACTCATTAAGGAAAGTTGAGTTTGTAAAAAGTCCGTAACTCGTTTACAACGCAAATTAGTCATTACTAGCCTGCAAGTTCCTTGAAAGGTTGCCTTGCTGCATTTATCTCTACGTCGTCATGGTGTCAATGGCCCAGCTTTTTTAAAATAACTGTCAATATAAATAGATTTGATTAGCATAATTAAAACGAATGCCTTTACCGTTACAATTTCGTTCTGATAATTTTAATAAGAATTATTGGAGGAATATTAAATTTAGTTTTCTGTTATCATATAAACAACTATACTACTATTATTACTATAGCAATAATACATTGATTTAAGTTCTTTACTTGCACAATGAACTCCACTGTAAAAATATATTTTAACCGAATTATAGGTTTATGATATATCAAAATTCTCCTATATTTTAAGTTACATATTCTACGAATTAATTTTAAAATTAATAACGCGTATGATGAATAATATAATCGTTATATGAATATCACAATTGTTATAACACACACAATATAATTCATAATTGGTATAAGTCACAATCTTTTGTTAAAGTATACCTTTTACATATTTTACAAGATCATCTACAGGTCCGTGCAAAAATATATACATTCATTAATGTTGGATTGTAATCGTTTATAATTACTTACACTCTATTCTGAGGTATTTGAACATATAAGGATTCATTAATTTTGAGATAAAATTAACTCTTGAGTTACATTATCACCGAGACGAGTCCTTCACACAAATGTGTAGAAGTTGTTAAATAAATAGATATTATATAATAATTAATTTTTATTAAAAAAACATACTAGCAATTGTCTTACTATTAATAGAACTTCTGTTAACTAATCAAAACTTTATAGTGTTTCCATTAGGAACAATAGTTTCGTTTCGAACTATCATTGAGCTAGTCAATGATAGTTCGAAGCGAACCTATGACAATAGATCGTATACACATCATCTAATCAATCACATGTTTCGATATCTAAGACATTTAAAGAAAACGTCATTTTATGACGCTGAAAATAATTCTGGAGCTAAGATGCGAGTTTTTTTTTTCTGCGGCATAACTTATCAGATAAAAGTAAAAACTCGAAGTAGACCATCAATTGGGTAGTAACTTAACTATAACCCAATCTTTCCTTTTGCTTTCCTTCCTTGCTCTTTAATCACATACGTATAGACAGTTTATCCGTGATTTGATATTATTTTCTATAACGACACATCTTTATATTAATTGAACGAACAATAATTATTAAAATGAAAAATATTATAATAAGTGACAGTAGATGAGAAAGCTCAAAGCGTGGCAACCCTGACAAAACGCAGCAGAAAACACGCATGCAAATCATATTTGATTAATTCGTTGCAACATCGCAGTCGCAGGGCCTTGTTATTTCCAATATTCAATTAAAGCCGTTCTAATTAAATTACTTATCAGTTACTTGAGCAACAATGTCAATAAGAGCCTATTTATTTTAAACGTGAGGCGGACATTTCGCAAAACTATCGCGTGTCAAAACTCGTTTATACATTTCAACAATGGGAACGGTATTCACACTTGCTTATAGAACAATTCGTATCTATTCATCTTTAACCTTTTAAGGTGCTTTAGTTAAGCATTGCACGAGAAATGATCTACCAATTTATCGGCTTTTGTTGTTGCCGTACAGAATGTAACTGAATCAATAGACGCATTTATATTTTTCAATCCACAAAACAAATATTGCGTAATTAATTGTGTTATAAAATGGAGGCGCTCAAGATGTAGCGGCCTTTTAACAATATAAGCTATTGTTGAAGGTTAAGCAACGTTACGCGTAATCGGTCTCTGAATAAGAGACTGTGCTTAGTAACTACTTATTATGTTTGGTGGCATACAATCGATATTTCCTGCATTCTTACAAGCAATCAAAAAATGTGTAAGTGTTCCGTTAAATTTTTTTAGAATACCACTTGCCCTTAAATCCCACTACCGCACAGCTCATCATAAAGAAAAGTTTATTTCCTACCGTCTGGCCGCCGTTTTTTTCGAAACTTCATTCCACTCACCACCACTCTATAGACTTAGCTATCTTTAGCGGTATTTCCAAACCAATACGTCAAAATTGTGAAATGACGGCAAGACTCTTGCTATGCCTATAATGTTACAAATGACTATGGGCAATGTTGATTGATTTTCATCAAACGACACACTTGCTCTTACTTTCCTTTCCTGAAAAAGACTAATAACAAAAACCTTAAAAGCCTACACATACCTAAAAAGCCGGCAACGCTTCCGCAACTCCTGCGGTGTCGCGTTTGTCTATGGGCGGCGTTGATTGCTTTCCATCATTTGCCGTCCTATCCCATAAAAACACCTTGGTTTGTTAATGAACGGTAATAATCTAAAAAGAACTTAATAAGAATATTTAAAGATTTGTGCCAAGGGTCTCCTAACTAACGTTACATTGTTCTCGACAACGTAACAACTGTAAAGGGCACTGTTTCTCAGCCAACACAATCCGTTTATAATTGCCAACCAATCCGCCTTCTCCGATAAAGATCGTTAAGACTACTTTGCTGTTGTGATGCGTCATTATTTCGCTGGGGTACCAGATTCGAGCAGCAATCTCCATCAACGAGACATCGTCATCACCATTGACCAGTAAGTTGTGGACTGAGGTCAATGACCTCAGTCTACAACTTACTGACCTCTCACGAGTTTTTCTAAAAAAGTTGTATACCGAAAAGCCAACAACATCATCATACAAAATAATTAAATACATATACATAAATGAACGACGTACACTTATTTGGCTCAGCGGTTAGAGTACCTAACTTCCAAAGCAAGGGTTCTGGGTGCAAAACTGAAATTTATTTAACACAAATTTAATTTTCGGTTCTCTTGATATAATTTGTATATGACTAATGTGTTTGGAGATGGTGCATCCAATTTTTCCTCCGATCGTATGAAAAAATCGTTGCATAAAAAAAAAACCATTTAAAAGAGACTGGACGACGTCTTGTGTCTAGACACACACTAAAGACACTTAAATATGTATATTATATATCTTGCACAGTTGATATTTCTCATGTTCCCTAAAACAAATCACCTGCCAACCTAATCAACTAGAATAAATTGACATATAAATGAAAATTTTTCATTTTTCAAGTTACCAAAAAAAAAAACAGACGAAAAACTTTTAAGATTTCTGAAAATTGTATCCGATCACTCAAAACATTTTTTTGACATCTGTGTCATTTACAGCAAGATTTATTATTTACAGTTAAGGAAAAATTGCAACACACACTAAAGTACCTACTAACTAAAGGACTAAAATATATATAGTATAAAGGATACACTAAAGGACTAGTAGTACTTAAAAAACAAAACGTCTTCTGTCGTGACTGACACGTTCTATAAATGATGAGTCTGTCCGTATCATAAAAACGACAGAGGGTCGGTGGGGCGGCGCAGCACTCGCTGACTTATAAAAAAACAAATGCACGAGCCCCGAGATGAGGTCATATGATTGCACGGCGAAATATTTATTGCCCCGACCTCCTCTGTATGATTAAACTAACGTTTCAAACTCTGCAAGAATTATACTTACACGTCACTTTCGTTCTTAGCCGCATTGACCCAATGGCTTGCGGAAATCGAGAGCACGAGTACTTGTGTCTCATTCATTGCTCACAAAGAATCTTTGATTTTGACACCCGGATCATATATCGTGATATCTATACAATGGGCGCGCGCGGGGTCCCTCATTATAACAAATAGCTTCAACGGGCTATCGCTCGATCTTATATAAGAACGTTTAACCCATAACCGCGAGCCTTGAACGTGGACATGTCACTTAAAATAAACAGCCGCAATAAAATCACCGTTGCCGCTCGATGATTGAAGCTATAAATCCATAAAATGAAAAGGAAAACAGCTCGGTTATTTTTAACATCGACCTTCAATTTTTATGCAGTTAATACAGAAAGTCTCAATGACTGTCAATATACCATATCATATAAACAGCAATATTTTACGTTAAAAATGATGATGCAGTTTCAAAACTTTCACACATTATTCTTAGCGTAAATGAACAATTATATTTATAACATTGAAATGTTCAATCCATGTCTCAATTCGTTCAAAACATTTCCGTTGTAATCCGTAACGATCTATGCTTAATATTAACCTTTCTCAAAAATAGGGGGGGGGTGTTACTCCCACAGTCGTCGCATAAGACATTTACGAGAATATATACCTATTAATTTCATGGAAGAGATGGGTAAACGAGCAAACAGATCATGTAAGCAACCACCACCACCCATTAATATCTGCTATACTAAAGGCTGATCAGAGAGTATCTGTGCCTAGCCGCTTGTGCGTTAGTTATGGTATTGGTACACGGGTACGCAACTCCGGCCTCCCGAACTACTGCCGTCTCACTCCTTATCTTCCGTTACGGTAGTATCATATCCCTAGCATCCTGTCTAAATCCATCTTTCCTCTCCCCTGTTCTTCCCTATCCTTTTCCCTTACTCTCCGCCAATCCACGGTCTGCCGAGCCAATGGAGCGTGGCTAGGGGCGAGCTTAGTCGCAAGCGTGGCGACCATCCCGGGATCGGGCACCCCCGGGTACTATAGTGTCTTACCTCAGGATGCGGGGCTCTGCTGGGGCTGACCTCCATCCTCCCTTGCGGCTCGTGGGATTCACTATGACTAATTATAATAAACCTAATTTGTTAAAAATGACGACATGGTGGATCGCCACTTGACACGTCCTGATTCCTACGAGCGACTAAAGGAGAGCCGTTTTGCTACGATGAATGTAAGAGGAAGAATGGTTGAAAAGATGGATGAGTGCGGAGGAAGCAAGGAATGTGTGCCGGGATCGTGACGATAGTGATCTGTGGTCTCTGCCTACCTCTACGGGAAACAGGCGTGACAATATGTATGTATGTATACTAAAAGTACTGCAAATCCGTTGCCTACCTAGAAGTTAGAATAATGAAAGGAGAAGAAGTATTAAAGGAAAAGGGAAAAAGGGGAAGAAAGAAATAAAAGAAAGGACCTCCGGATCCCAACATACAGTAAAATGGCGGTATCACTTGACGCCGCTATTCTGTTAGAATGTGATACTTCCCTGATCGAGGTGGCCCATTTACCACTACATTACTATTACCACTCTATTCTATTTAACACATATAGTGTTAAATAGTTTTTAAGAATAGTTGTGTTATGTAACTAAAGTACTAACTAATAAAATAGCGATTCCTAGTGAAGACTTCAATCGACCGACTTCACCAAAATAATATCAGCTATTTCGATATCGAATGTTACATAAATATACGAAATTGTATTAAATCCACGTATAGGATAATTTTATAGCCATATCTTTCGTTGATAAAGACATTTCGTTACTTTTTTGGATACTGTCTTGTAGCATGTACATACCTTGTAGGACGTCCATCTTGTATAAACTGCAGCCATCTTGTACATTTCATATATGACACAACATTAAAAATTTACGTGATGAGAAAAAACATTGTTATTTTCCTTGCGACACATAAAGCAAAATTATGCGTCATTCGGTGAATATGCGTAATCATATAATAGATTGTTATTTCTTATACTCACAAAAGCACTCTTTTATTAACTGTCAGACAGTATTGGTACCTTGAGGCTTACATCAATATGATGATAATACAAACTCAATAACAATACATCATATACTATATAATTGAAAGGTAATAGATAAAGTAAATATTAATTATCGTATCTAAATATGGCTTATAAAGAAAACCATTATGTAAGTAGTTCACTACCCTTTCGAGTTTTTTAGTTCTCCTAGTTTCATTTTTAATTATGCAGTATCGTACAGTGAGTGCAAGGATTCAAATGCCTAACTCTTGTTCCCTTCTCTTACATTTTCTCCCATCACTCGCATCTTAATAAAAATAATAAAAATTACTGGACCAGGTTAAGGCCCACCCGTGGCTATAATGATTTGATGATGATTCACATCTTACGCTAAGGTAGGCTTGGTATTGCGTGTATCTTTACTTTTAACCAATTGCACAGATCTAAGTTGAACAAATGAACGTCCTGATTTAGATTATTATTTCATTATAGTTGTTTAATTTTATTCAAATACTACCCTCAATGAAAAAGAGCATGTTTTTTTAAAGCATTCAATAAATAGTTGCACTTATATAAGTTTTCCCCACATCATCTTTTAGAGTAATTCATAATTATTAAGTATTGCAATTGTGTTTAACATTGTAACATTATTTTCAACATTTCGAAAGGGTGTGAATAAGTAGTTTTCAGCAATAAAATATTATTTATTGCAATATTACTCTCGACTGGTACAAAATCTCGCAGACACGTAAAATATCGTTAAGTATTGTTGTTATATTTCGGACTGGAGTTGCGAAAAGTAACTCTCAATATATTTGTTAGTAAAATAAATACCTTTGACCCAAAAGCGTCACAATGTTCACGAATCGTTTCGTTTGTTCACCCTGCGTGTGGCTGATTGGAACCATATTAGTTAAACTTCCCCATCGAAACAACTGTTGACAACATGCAACTTTATTTTCTCTGTGGACCTCACAGCGGCCTAACTGTAATTCGCTTTACAAGGACAAAGTTGAACAACTTGTTCTGTTCCTTCTTACAAGTAACTGCACAGGTATCTAGACTTTTTTCGATGCATCTTATAGCACTTCAAGTGAACAACAATTAAAATTCTTTTACGGTGACTATTACTGTATTTTATATCGCATATTTCAATTTTTAAAATGTATCTCGACGCTTAATGACCTTAATAAACAGGTTATCGAAAATTTGCCTGGACAGTGCTGCAAAACACATTTCACGAATTCCATCAGACAACAAATGTTACCCAGGAAGCGCATTTCAATAAAGTAAACTGCCCAGGTGGAAAAATGTTGTATAATAAAACCTCTGACACGATGGATCAGGCTGAGGATCGTCAAAAATGGAAGCAGATTTGTCGCCGTCTTCAATCTAATCTGCTCGTCAAGCATGGGGATTACTTTAATACCCTCAATTTTAAAGAGTAATGTATTGTTAAAACTGTACTAATGATGAGAATAATATTATGAACTAGCTCAAAAAATACAGATCATACTCGTACAAATATACAAGATAACTCCTTTCCCCTTCCATTATTTTATTCTTCGCCTTCTATCTTTCACATAGACAAGCAATGAATCAGCAGTACTTATAGACAGCCGCTTACTCGTTAATCTACCATAAAAAATAAACAGTAAAATATGGTTGAAATAATACTAATGAAAGAAACTAATAAACTTGAAAGAATCTTTAACATATAAATTACATTCATAACTGTTTTAACTGTAAAGAATACAAGCTGTAACTGAATAACAATATAAATGGTTGCGAAATAAAACGGCTTTAGTATTGCAACGCTGTCGGGAAATGTTTTATTTCGGTGTTAAGTGGTGTCAGCTTTCTTCGGAATTTGACCGTGGCAATTTATTGTGGATAAACAATGAGTCGTGACCGGACACACCCTCTGCCTGATAGCGAAGTCAGCGAGGAGCATCCAATTTACGACCTAACTGTTATATTAAAGTACAAAACCTATAGTTATATATCTACAAGTATTTTAATTCTAAGTATATTGTCAACACTTGACCTAATGATTTTTTATCTAACCGCTTTACCAAATTAATACCTATACACTTATATTTCCGGAAGTATATTCAAAATTATACACATTTTTTTTCTGCAACCCATATCATACCCACTGCTAAACACAGGCTCCACATTTGTGGAGAAATGCACGTTAATCCCATCACGCTTGTGTGCTTGTACAAGGCAATATCATGAGATACTCAGACTCGCAACAAAACTAGTAGGCCGTACATATATTTATGTTGGAATCGAACCCACAACCATTGACTAGGAAGACGGTAGCGCCACTGCTGAGTCAACAGGGTCGTCAAGGCTGTTTTGTAGACACATACAGATATAAAATTAATAGGATAACCCATTATTATATTATTATAGATAAATGAAACATTTCTTCTTTGGCAAATGCACAATTATCCTGTGGTAATTTTGCATTATATTTTATTTTAAACATAAAAAATGTTTATACCGTAACATTAAAATCCTATTGAACCTCGTTCACCCCATTTAACTATATATGGTATTCTTTGCTGGTGTAGTACACCGTGGAAATATCACATCTGCACAGAATACTATCGTTAAGTGGTAGCATTTTACTATATAACCTCGTTTTGTAAGGTGATTGAAGATATTTAGACGTCCTTTTATTTTTCCCCTCTTTTATTTACTTCTCACCATCCTATTATATCTTTATTCTCCCGTTATAGCGACATCCTTACCCTAAGGTAGGCAATGCAGTGCCCTTAGCATTACAGATTTCTAGAAGCGGATATGGGCTTCTTATTGTCACGTGGTCTACTTGCTCGTTTGCCTATCTATTCCATAAAAAATAGTTTCCACTTTCCTGTTTAATAAAATGTTTTCTTCCTAATCATAAACAAAAATAATATCATAAATATGGATACCGTTTATAAAGAACCGTTACAAAACGTAAGAGTAACGTTATACTAGATTTGCAAATAAAATCGGATACGGCAACCTGCAAGTTAGCGACCTGCACACGCTCACCTGCTATGATTTATACCTTTGTAATGCCATTGTGCTGTCATAGCAACAAACCGAAGTAAACTTATGATCCATCTAACCTCAATGTCTGCGATAAACAAATCACTACTTTGATTCTAATGAGCACAGCCAACCCATATCGACTGCTATCAAATTACCCAACACACAACATAAACACGTGAGTATTGTTTTGTATTTCCTTAAAATTTTATTATTAAAATGTCAAATGTAGTGTTTTTAAATAGTAAAAACTAAAAAGTTAGCATTTACTTTTATTATTTCATTCAGTACTTAAAGAATGATTATAAAAGAATAATAATCACCGCACCATCTAGCCCCCAGATTCGAAGTAAATACCTATTTACCATATGTACACATATGTAATGTAATATAAGAAACTTCACACTACTTTTTAACTTCATCCTTACATATGTCACTTTGAATTGAACATAACCAGGATCATTTAAGCAATTGTTGACCACACGATTGTGAATAATGTACTTTTTAACAAAAGCACCGCAAGTGAACGATGTATCATTTTACATCCTGGTTTACAATATATAGATACAATGTAGTTATTACAAAAAGAAACGATCGATACTGTATAATAAAGTAATCAATACATTAAAATGTTATTGTCTCTAAAAGATAACGCATTCCATGATTGTATTGCGAGCAGTAAATTGATGGATGTATGAGAATAACAAAATGAATATGCACGCTTGCTAATATTTGCATATTCGATATCAATAAGATGCTATCAAGTCGACTTGGTACTTTCAAGACTTTCGTTATTTAAGTTATATCTTTATAAACTTTCAACAAAACTTTCATACCTACTTAAATCTCATTAGTTAGTATTCAAAAATTAATATTCTGATAGAAAATTGTTTGAATTAATGTAAGGTGGGTGTGGTATACCTAAAGAGACCATACGTCCCATTTTGAACAGAACTGTCCCTTTTTCAGACAACTGTCTCGTTGTCCCCAAACAAAAATCCAAGGAGGCCAAACAATTGCGTTTTCCGAAACCGCGCAAACATTTAAAATTTTTAGGTGCGCAACTAAGTTCTAGCCGTTTTCTTTATAAAAATACAACTTGATTGTGCAAAAATGCTTACATATACATTATTTAAACTATTGCCCATCGCTAGCTACAACTTTTGGCCATCTTTCTGGCAGATCTCGAATACCGTTACAATAAAAGTGTTCGTCTTTTAAAGCTATCCACAAATCAAGCCATTTTTCTATATGAGCGGAAATGCTGATCAGCTAAATCATGCACCATTGAACGAAAAAAGGAATAAGCGGACGGCGCAATATCTGGTAAATATGGTGGACGTGGTAAGACTTCCCATTTGAGCGTTTCCATGCAGGTTTAACGGGTTTGGCAACATGAGACCGAGCTTTATTATGCAATAGAATCACTTTTTCGGGCCTTTGCTCGTATTGTGGGTGGCCGTTTTTCGCGCGGTACTCGGCTCAGTAGCATCAATTGAAATCAATACCGTTCCCCAGTGATGGTTTCGTTTGGTTTCATAAAAAACACCGACCTGGTTGCACTGCATAACCTTAGCAGCGTGTATATTTGGTCGAGCTAACGACGTGGAACAGGGCTGTGACTTTCCTTTCTTTGGATTGCTATAATGAATTTTTCATCACCCATCACGATACGATGATTGAAAGCCTTCCTTTTTTGCCGCTGGAGCAGTTGTTCACAGGCGAAAAAAGGACGCTCAACGTCCTTGCTTTTGAATCATTCCCAAAGTATGCAACTACTTAGATATGGCTTGGCGGGTAACTTCTAATACACAAGCAAGCCGTTCTTGTATTTGGCACAGATCATCATCGAGCAATTTCTCCAACTCAGTGTCTTCAAATGATTTTGGCCTTCCTTCGCACAGACAGTCGTCAACATCGAAATCACCGTCTTTAAAGCGATGGAACCAATCGTGTCTCGTTGTTTCACTTAAAGCAGCATTTCCGTAAACCTTTTTTAACTTGCGATGTGAGCTCCCGTTTTCATTGAATGAAATAAGAAAAGTAACACCTACCGCAAATGACGATTATTTGACACAAAACCAGATATATTCACACAACTAAAAGTATATGATACAAGATTATTAATGGAGTCAGGCGTTACTTTGCGGAAATCCATCACTATATGGACAGTCACGGAAGACATGAGAATGACTTTTCAGTTGTCTTCCGTAGAGTCTACTATACCTGAAGATGCCTCGTGTTGGGGCGAAACACGTGTCGTGTACAAGATGGAAAAGTGATAGTGTGTGTTTGGCGTTGTGTATAGTGGTTGGTGGGTGGAGAGTTGATGGCCGATTTTCGGTAAGTTTTTGGTTTAAGTTCCAAATAAATCCACTAAACCCAACGGGAAAACACACATTATTAATTTTCTGTTATTGTTTTGCTTGTCGCGGATCTTAGCTAAGTAAAACTTTTGACTGTCCATATATATGATACAACAATAAAATCACTAACGTGTCAGAGCGGTTTCTTTACCATATGTCTACGCTTAAATCATAACGTTTTGGATGTGACAAAATCAACCAACACTTACTGCTGGAGCTATCTAATGACAAACAGCGAGAACTACTTTGCGCACCTAATAGCACGTCAGATACGAGCGATATAATAAATATGTTGCATATAATTTAATAATAATTACTGTCATAGAAATGTTGCTTTATTAAAAATGAGATTCCACAATAGGTCGTTCATGACCATTTTTTAAGTTTGAACCATCGTAATTAAAGAAAACGCTCTAGTTTCTTTTATCACGAACGAAAACAAGCGCAAAAATACCTTGTAGTTGTACACAAAGAGAAATGCAAATTATTTTTAATTGCCTTCCGGTAGAAAGTGGGTGAACCTGAACACGGAACGGGCCGGGCGATCCGTTTTGATTCTCGTTGAAATAATGACAAAGCGTCGAAGCCTGACATCGTATTCGCACTTACCCATGCCCACAATCTGCACTATCGAGGTCGAACATACAGTGTTACCCATTTACACCATCTCCAGATATTCGGATGATTCACCGTTAAAGAAACCGTACAATAGCGATATAAGTTGCATTTTATTAAAAAAATGTAGTCGGTAATAAGATCACTATCATAGTTTTGTTATTGTTTACTAACAAATGTGTATATATTGTAATTTCAATAATCTTAAAGGATTATAAAGATATACGGAATACCTATGTTTTTATCGGACAATTAGTCAAAATATCTAAATTTCAACAAAGTCATTGTTTATTTTAATCTTTGCTTGTAATCAGTGGGTACCTATATACGCTACCAGCTCAACTTTTTTTTGCACAGAAGGCTTCACACATTGATTGGATTATCTTGCGTTTTATTATATGTAGTTTAACAAGTTGCCAAGGTCTTGGTTGACTTTAGATTTCAGCGATAGTAAACAAAATGATGATTCCTGACTTTTATTCAAAAATAAGTTAATAGTTCGTAATTAAAAAAATAAAATCAATTAATCTTACACCTTAAAGCTCAAAAGAAACTCACGTCACGTGATAGACCTGCAATCTTAAGGCCTCTTCCATCATTTCAGTGGACCCCTGAATCCTATCCAGGCAGGCTTCGTGTGGCATTTAATAGCCTTCGGCTAACGAGGCCTAACGAGGTCTAATATTTTGTACAATTTTCTCGTTATCCTAAATTCAAAGGCCTAATACATTTAATATGCAATTGATTTTAGAATTTTATAAATTTTACCTATGACTTCGCTGTGTGGAGTCGATAAATGTCGAAAACCATCTTAATTTTTTTTTTCATTATAAAAATTACACCAGTTTTATAGTTGAACGTAAGATTTTTATACTGTGAATACCTCATCAAAATCAGATGATTTTGTAGTTTACGCATCACGTTTGAAAATAAAATCGAACAGCTATAAAAAATTTAACATTTTTGTTAATAAAGTACAAAGACAGTTATATAAGAATTTGTAGCTACTTGCTACAGTTGCATCACTTCACAGTTAAGATACTACCTCTTACTAATTCTTGAATAAGTAACAGCTAAAACTCATAATTTATTTAATAAAATCTTATAATCTCTCCTCCACTCACCATCTCATGGCATAAATCTTATAACGCTGACTTTTTTAAACTATTCAAATCATCATGTCAAGAATATTATCCTATCGAATATAAAAACAATAAAGTTATAATTGTACCAATCCCACCTATAATTAAAAAACATTATATCACCATAACCTATAGTTAATTTGCAAGTTTGCAATGAAACCAGTTAATTTTGCTTTCACTTAATAAAACCTATTATTTTTTCACGCCTACTTCCATCGACTATCGCTTTCTTTTGATTTATATGAATGAATTTAAAAAGTCATTAGCACTAACTAATTAAAATATAGGTACTAATACCTATTTACCAAAGCATATGAGCTTAGCAAATAAGCTATATGAGCTTATTTCCCTTGGTAATCCCCCGCATATTATTAATGTGTAGGAATTTCACTTTAATCCATAATCAATAACTGATAAACCCATAACACATTCGTGGGCGGAACACTTGAAACAAAGTCATTTGTATTACTTAACTAGGCCTTATTGCTCTGAGCTATTCATACGTATTCTCAATCGGATCTGTTGCTTACTGGTGGTCCTCACAACAAGGGCATAGCCAGCCTATGAGCCAAGGGGGAAAGAAATGTATAGATATTACATCAATATAGGCGTAACAGTCTACAATGGGACATTGGCCTTATTCACAAATAGGGAAAAACTGGACATTACTCTCATGCATTTTCAACGAATCAGGAAGCACAGAAAAGTTTTTATTATTCAGATAATCCATTTTTGGAACTTAGCCCCATAGTTGCCTCGTACAACCGCCACGAGAAGAAATGGAGTATTCCTTTTCTATACCGGGAATCAATATATTCTATACTACACTACACAGTAATCGAGGCAACGTACAACCGCCACGAGAAGAAATGGAGTATTCTTTTTCTATACCGGGAATCACTATATTCTATACTACACTACACAGTAATCATATATTCATTACTAAAAGCTTATATAACTGTTTAAATATGGACAAACACAAGATCAATAAAAATAATTGAAATAAAAATAAATTTTATTTCATTCATAACCCCAATAATATACTTACGTAGAAGCATGCTACGATAAGAACAAGCCAACTCAAGCAGGAAAGTTACATTATACTCTGTTACGGTTAGTGTTGGCTCCAGAGGCAGAAGTGCGGGAAAAGAAAATACATAGAAAAAAAATTACATATTTTTTAATTAAGTTTGAATAAAAACTGAAGTCGTCAAGGTTGCTGTCCAAATTTATTGATCACCGCGTCAATAAATTAAGAATTCTCCTTTATTCTTTTCTTCTGAACACTTTAATAGTATGCGCAGATACAATATACATATGATTCATATCTTTACCCTAAGGTCCTACAGTGCCTTTAGTACTGCAGATAGCACTGGGGCCACATATGGACTACTGCTGTCATCTGTGGGCTCTTTCTATTTGACCGCATTCAACGAAGAGCGTCTCTAATCGTCAACGACCGCAGAATTTCCGATCTTTTATATGTACGCAGAGATGTATCATCTCTCTGCTTAACTGTATCAAATTTATTACGGCGAATGCTCTGACAAGTTGTTTAATCTCCCCATCCCCATCATCTGGATGGCTGGCCGTCAACCACCATACGATTTAGTTGCAGTTATTCTGCCAGGAATTGCGAAAATGTGAAACAACTTGCCACCTGCGGTACTGACGTGATTATAACATTGGGGCATTCAAGAGAAGAGCGCATGTGTTCGTTAAAGGGCGGCCGGCGATGATCGCTTATCACCAGGTGAACGGCACGCTCGTTTGCCTGTTCTGCTATAAAAAAAGATGCCTACGGACAGCACTGGTTCCTTACTATCGAGTGAGTCGCTTGCCCGCCTTGCCTATCTTTTCCATAATATAAGAATATCGGCATTTAAGTAACATTTTCCCATTTTACTGCATTTCATATGATAAGTGCAAGGATTCGTAGGCCCAAATCCTTTGTTTCTTTACTTCCGTCTTAACATATATTTATTTTTACTATATTTTCCAATCACATATCTATAAAGCAATACATCTGTGGAGTTAGATGTCCATTTTTAGCAATGATTACCAACAAATGACCCAGTTGATGTTTAGATCTTAGGTTCCCAAAGGGGGCGGTACCGCCCTCTAATAGGAACTGAAGCTTTTCATGGGCGGTAGCGAGTTCAAGATTTCTCCGATCCTCTATTTTCATGAAAAAAGGCGGTACCGCCCTCTAATAGGAACTGAAGCTTTTCATGGGCGGTAGCGAGTTCAAGATTTCTCCAATCCTCTATTTTCATGAAAAAACATTCTTTGTGTTTTCATGAAAAATGTTTAGCATATTAAGGGTGGTAGTCCATAGAATGTTACTACAAGAAAAAAAGTTATGAAAGGATATTATTGTTAAAGTGGTTGTAAAAAATCTAAGCCTTGAGGTAGTGCCCCCCTATGTGCCCTTTAAATAAGGAGGAATTGGTGAACTCCAACTCCACTCCAATCGGATCTTAGTTAGGGACAGCACTGTCGGCATTGATGTAGCATGTAACAGGATTTCCTGTAGTTTCGACAAATGGTGCAAGGTGTTTTAAAAAAATAGGTGGTTGTGATAGTACACTTTAATAAATAAAAGAAAGAAGTAGTTATCAGTTATTGGTATTTATATAAAAATTCCACATTTGTGGCTTTTTTGTCCAAGTTTTGAAAAACCCTTCTCTAACTTTACACCATCTCGAATTATATTGTTTCGATTTACTTTTCATTTCATTGTAAGTTATAAATGTTATATCCAAATCTCCACAAATATTTTGTTTCAACACCTTAGTTTTACACAAAATTTCTAAAAATTTTTGATAGATGTTATATTTACATATACTTATGTAAGTGCTTGTGTCATTTACTTTTTTCTTTGTTACTCCTAGTTTTTTACCTTGAACTATAACCTCATGTACTCTGAAATCAGAACAAATAATTTTAAAACTATTTCAAATCCTAAAAAATATTATTTTAACTTTCATCATAGTTTTTTATTTAATTTTATTATGGCATAAGAGTTATAGAAAAACAATATTATATGCCAAAATTATTTTTTATAATTTATACCATGCTAAGGAAATGCTGATATTTATTAATGGAAAAGATAGGCAAATAAGCAAAGAGGTTGCCTGATGGTAATTACCTTTAGTAAAAATGTTAGATAATGGTGAATGAATGGGAGAGATTATGGACCTCTAACTTCTTCAATTCTCTTTCCATACCATATTGTTGATAAAATTACTTTATTTATTTTAATCAGTAAGATATGGGATACATGTTCCGGGATATAACAATCCTCAATACAAGACTAGCCATGAAATGTCATCCTTACTGATATTGCTAAAGCAACTTTTTATGAGAATTCATAGAAGTGGTTCAGAAAATCAGGTACTCTAACCACAGCCTAATGTAAGATGTAAGTTTTAAATAAAAACAGGCTGATGATACACCAGCTGTGCTGCTGTGAGATGACTAATTCTGTAAAAACCAACCTATCTAGGAAGGTAACTGTTGGCAGGTCTTTCCTACTTAAGAAAGGTCTATATCCAATAATTGACTACTGTAGCCATTGTTAAAAAGATAAAAAAATATAACTACTTATTCCAATATTCAAATTTTTTCTACAACACAAAATTGCATTTATTTTAAATATCTTCAAATTATTCAGTCTTACCCAGACTTAATTTTAATCCATAATATACTCCCTGGTGCTGGCCTTACATTCTTTTCACCTTTAACATCAGGAAAAGATAATGAAGATTGAAAAAATTTAGGTTCTACTGCAACTAAACTTTCTGAACATTTGTTCCTTTTCAAGATAGCTCTGATTAAGGTTTCTTCAGAATAAGGAACACCATTACCAAATATAAAGTATTTTATATAAATTGGTTTACACAATAAGAGGTCTAAAAGAGCTCCTTGAATTCCAAGATGGACCCATTTTGCTATTTTATCACTACATGAAACTGAAAGTGTCCTATCTCCTCTTCCAGGCTTTGTTCTCACCTCACCAAGCAAGTGGTAATTCAACCCAGGCTGTTTTGGGTCCTGATTGGCATATGGCAAGCATTTAGCACCTGTTCTGTAGATATCATGTAATTCCAATTTTGTTTTTTTCAATTCAACAGTACACACCTCACTTTCTGCTTCACGTTTTTGAGTATTTAACACATCACCATAATCCTCCTCACTTGTTTTAAGTATTATTGAAGCATCACCACAAGGCATCTGAGAAGAATAAAATGCAAACTCAATATGATCTTTCAATTTAAACTGATTATGTTCTTGTTTAAATATTGATGATTGGCCACATATTGCTTTATCAATATTTTCATAAAGGTATACTAAAAAGCCCCGTCTGGCTATCACCTCTGCATGACTATCATTTAATATATTACCTTGTGAGGACATTTTCGAAGCTCCTACACATTTTGACCCGGTACCCAAAGAGACTATTTCAATATTGTTATTAACTTCGTCATATTGAACTATGCACGACAAAACTGTCCACTCGCCTTCCATTGGTTTTCCAGTTTTTGGTAATGTGTTATACAAATTTATACACTTCTGTGCTATTTCATCGCATATTCCAATACCAAACTTTGCCATCTTAAAATCTTGATAACAAGACTTAAACTGATATTTTAATACATTACTAGTATATATTTCACATTAAAGCATTTAAAACACTGATGACAGTACATTTTATAAATTTTATTTTATACATTGGATATGAAAAACAAAATAATCCCTCTTTATCAATTTGATGAATAATTTGACATTTTCACACCAGTCAATGAAAATGTAATATGTCTGTGGTTTATATGCACTGTTCAAAGGCAAAGGCAACATAAGATATACAATTAAAATAATTAGAAAAAAGTTAAAAACGTTTCAATTAAAATTTTTATTATTTTATTTTAATGCTTTTTGTAATCTGTAGGCAGACTACTATTACAAAAATATTGAATTAAACAATTCATTACCAGCGTTTTATCAACATTTGATAAATTAATAACCGTTATGATTTTGATCAGTAACATAATTTTAATGTTAAGATATATACTCCACTAAATTTATGGTTGTAATCAAAAATGGGATTTTGAAAGAAACCTTGCAATATACTGAATTTCAATATGATGAAAGTTTCAAAAGGATATTAATATACTTTTTTTCAAATTCATCCAATTTTATTATTATAATTGAAGGGCTACAAAATTTTATTTCAAAATTATCTTATTCATTGGAGCAAATTTTACTCAGTAACTGCAATTTTTATTCCTAATGTTTTTCATACTTATTAAGATTTACATATTTAGTAAGATTTACATATTTATTATAGACGTCATTTCTGCATTATGATATTATCCTTATTTATTTGTTTTAAAAGTATGCTTCTGGCAATAGATCATATTTTTCAAATCTTTTCAATAACTCTTAACGTATATATTCATTTATTGATATATGCAAATTTATGTTATAACCATTATTATAACGTTTCCTAATTAATTAGGTGAACTAGTTGTAAGTGAACAGTAACTGAAAATTAAATAAGTAGATGAATAAATAATAATTTCTTCCTTAAAGTTGTTTAAACATTACTATACTTTGTTTCATAATAGATACGAGTATACTAAAAAATTAGAAAGTAATATATTAAAAAAGGTTTTTCCGACAGATGAGATAAATGCACTTTTCTTAGCTCATATGCTTTATTTTGGAGAAGAAAATGAAACAAAGAGAAATGGACATTACCCTACCACTCTTCTCCAAGGCCAATTAGTGGGGCACCCAGATTCGGAATAAATGCCTGTAGGCTATACATATTTTAATACCGATGCGGAAATTGAACCTGTGACCTGTGACTTCGAAAATTTAGGAATAATGAATATTTTTTTTTATTCTTATTAGTTTTTGAAGTCACAGACAATAATTCATAAACTCAAAACTATTTTACACTGTTTTTTTACAATATTCGCTTATAGATTTGATTAATTGCTGATATTAAGTTTAATAATGATATTAGCGGTTCTGGTTTTAAAATTTTTGCTATCTTATCTTTTATTTAATAACTATTGTATAGGTAATAATTTATCACAAGATCAAATGATAACGCAATATAGATACTGGTCCCACCATTAGTCGACGCGTTGGTCTCCGTCGTCCATTATAATAACAATAAGTGGGCGATGATAAAGCAGGATAGTTTCTCATTCCACACCTCATTATATCGAAATGACACCCGCTATCCTGGTTCTAATTTGAATAAAGATTTTAACTCGACAAATTATGATTAAAATAGTGTATCAAAACATGATTTATGCTTTTGCTTAGAGACGATCTTGCTTGATTGCTCTTCATTTTATTATCACTACCTCTATTAATATTAAAACCATATATTCATATATCTTAAATTAAAAAAAACAAAACGGCAATTCGTTATATTTAACATCGAAGGAAAACACTGGTTACTTTTTTCAATTCCGAGATATAAACTCGACTTACAAATGACCCAATATTAAATCACTACTAATTATTCATCATCATCAAGGCATTACAGCCGCGGGTGGGCCTTAGCCTGGTCCAGTAAATTTTTCCAGTCGGATCTTCGTTTAGCTTTTTCCCTCCACCCTCTCACACCGATTGTCCTTAAGTCGTCCTTATGTAGCTCGTAGTTGTAAAGAGTACGCCATCGCTCATTTTTCAACACAGGACCAAAGATACGCCTCGAAAAGGTAACACTGGTTACTTTTTTTTAAATTCCGAGATATAAACTCGACTTACAAATAAACTAATATTAAATCACTACTAATTATTGGTAAGTAGTAAAACGGATAAATCCCTTAATTATGGATTTAGTCCTGGTATTATATTTAAAAAAATTATAATTTATTGTAAGCGGTTTAACATACAGTTCACTTGACGGGAGCAATTTAAATTAATATGTCTTCTTCGCTCGTTAC
This sequence comes from Baronia brevicornis, assembly GCA_031353405.1. Lineage (NCBI taxonomy): Eukaryota > Metazoa > Arthropoda > Insecta > Lepidoptera > Papilionidae > Baronia > Baronia brevicornis. The sequence continues at coordinate 214,580 of JASFAT010000750.1, read as the reverse complement.
CAAACAATTGGTCCCATGTTCAAATAATACGATTCATTGTCAAATCTTACTTCTGTTACAAGTAACTTTCACTCTTATTTTTTATGTTTACAAATTGTTCTTCATTTAAATATGTACCTATATTTTCATATAGGTATTTTCATATATAATTTAATTATTAACATTTTTGCATCAACCTCTTATGACAAAACATTGGCGTAACACAATGGGCCTGTTACTTTAAAAAAGAATAGAAAGTATGTGTGTACTTATAAGGCACAATTCAGTAGATAGCTCTTATTTTTCGGAAATATTTCAAAAAATTAAAAAATTCTGCGGGCCACAACTGATATCGGACCGCGGCTTAGTGGAACTGGGCTACACAAGATAAATTTCTCTCGAGATTGTAAGTCTTTTCTTGAACGTGAGCTGAGAGGAAGTATCGTTTAGACTTGATGAAAAGAATGTGAATAACATTAAAATATAAGCAATCAACGCCACGAGCTTTTTAGCGGTCTGCGGTAAAATTATTAAACATTGAATGGTCCGTGGCGATAAAAAGTTTGGGGACCACTGATTTAAAGAACATCTTATATACAAAACACTTCTGAAAACAATATCATTTATATTTTATTCACCGACATATCAACAGACACCCTCAATTTAAATCGTTATAACATTTCATCATGAAATTTATGAAACATTTATCACTTTCTTATAAGCCCACGAACCAAAAATATATAGCTGTGTTAAAATCAAAACATCGCCGGCAGCGATACAGTGAAAGGAAAGGAAACAAACTACTTACCAATGTGATCGTTTCCTAGAGATTTCTATAAGCTCCGTTGTTGTTTGTCTTATTACTTCATCAGTTTCTTCCGTAATCAATTTTCTTATTTCAATCTCTTTAATATCAGCGTAAAGTATTTATCTCATTACGCTTGTAAAACGTCCGTCTTCTATAAGATTTTCATGGCGAGATGTTAGAATAGTTGGCTACATTACTTAATGAAGGTAGGATCCTTATCTCTAGAAGCTCTATCTTAAAATCATAGGAGAACCCTCAAAATCCAAGCCATCACGAAAAAATATGATGCATCTCCAAACGCCGAAAGGCTTTTTCGCCTATCTACCTACGTTGGTAACTCTAACCAGTAAAAAAGCAACTTAATTTTCTTAACATAACCAAATATAAAAATAACCCGTAAATGTCACATTCAAAAAATATGATGAGATGTTATTTCTATTTAGTATAAAAACTGCAAATGATTCGGCAATACCATCTGGATTTTACTTCCTACATCTCAATTCAATTAGGTATATGACAGCCACACAAATAAGCAACTTGATATCAGACATAGTTTGCCATATTATAATAATAATAGTTTCAATTCAAAACTTATCAGTGATCTCAACGTTTTGAATACTTAATAAGCATAAATCTGTTTCCAAAAAATTATGCAAGCATTCAAATTGAATTTGTTTCAAAGCATAACACCCCCCGCAGTGTGACAGCAAGGGATATACATAACAAAGCAAAACCCCAATGTCATTGATCGGAATCGATGAATTGACTTCTAATAATATTTCACGTTGAAAAGGTGATTACTTGGTCTGTGTTGAAAAGATTTACAAAACACTTTTTAATAATTTGGACGGTGCGAACCTTGGTAAGGTCAGATTACAAACAGCTATGTCCTGAGTTAACAGTTGGAGGACCAGGGATGGAGTAAGTACACTGCCCATAGATAAACTGTTTTCCGTATTCGAGTGAACTTGCGCCTTATAATGTAGGACGCATTAAATGCCCTCGTTCTGAACACACCCAGTTTTTGAAAGCCCAATTTGGCATTATCCTCCAGATGGCCACGAAATTGTCAATAAATTCACGCCAAGTCCGTTGTACAATATTTGGAGTATTATCAAGAGGAATATCTTCGAAACGAGCCAATACAACAAAGGAATTCCGTGTAGTAGTAAACGCTTAATCTTACTAAACTAAGTTCAAGATCTAATGAAATTTGTATTTCACACACGACTTGTTCCAATATAGACGTTGGACAGAAAAATATTGGCACATATTAAGTATACAGCAGCCCCGCGCTGTTGTCTTTACATATTCATTATAAAATATAGTATATTTTAAGTGCAGAAAAGCGGAAAAATGTTGTATTACCAACCTTAGTCTTTTTGTTTTTTTAGAGTGCCTTCCGATTAAGGGTTTTCCGATAAGGTTCCGAAGGTTGTCAGCCAATTTAGCACAACTATTCTCGTCTTTAACAAGACGAGGCCGTTCTAGAGCACTCACTATCCCTATCCACACCCTGATATTTAATATCAGGGAGTGGATAGGGAGAGATAGAATATCATATTACAATGCCAAGACTTCCTTCTCCAACATACCCGTCTTTTGTCCGTTACTTAAGGTAAGAAACGGAAATAAAAAACATAGATATAACACAAAATAAATTTCAATTGATATCATAAATGTTATATTTTAATGTTATATCATTTAAAAAATATACAAGTTGCAGTTATGGCGATAACAAATCGGAATCGTGACGAGCGCGCATTAGCACGCGTCACGTTCCGGTGAGCTCGCCATCTGATCGTGGCTAGAAACACTATTCGTACAAAATATCCAGGACAATGTGTAACGTTACCCCATTAAAGACCAAACTATAATATATATATACAAGTCATCTACATCCGTCGAAAGTATACCATCATCAACAGCCTGCGGTAGTCCACTGCTGGACATAGGCCTTCTCCATGGAGCGCCAATCTATGAGGTGTTTGCCCGTAGTCGCCACACTGGACAGGTGGGTTGGCGACCGCGGAGCCAGACACGTCGCACCGGTAACACCGCTGCCCGTTACCGGCCTGAGTTACTTTGGCCTGGCATTTTTATACGATGGTTATACCGCCATCAATCGGTCGTCATCGCCTCGTTGGTTTGTGGTAGGATGCACCACGTGCAGGTGAGGTTGACAGTTGGAGCATCAGGTTTGAGTATGCTCCTTTGCATCCCGTATACCCTCCATCCGTAATTTCCCTTGCTTTTTGTTTTAGTTTATCTGTAAGACCGACCGATTGGCTCAGTGGCGGGGCGCTCCGCCCGCGGAGTCAATGGTCGCGGGTTCGATTCCCGCATCGGAATAAATTTCGAGTCTGGTAACCCCCCCCACTCCGCATTTCCCTTCTTGCCCCTTCCTTTCTTCTCTATCCTTTCCCTTCCTCTCCGCTAATCCACGGTCTGCCGTGCCAATGGATGCGTGGCTAGGGGCGAGCCTAGTCGCAAACGTGCCGATCGTCCCGGGGTGGGGCTCCCCCGGGGACTATGGTGCCTTACCTCAGCATGCATGGCTCTGCTGGGGCTGACCTCGAATTTAATATACCTAATTTGTCGAAAATGACGGCGACGTGGTTCGCCACCCGTCACGTCCTGATTCTCACGAGGGCGAAAAGCGACCAATGACGAGCCGTTTCGCTGCGATAAATGGCAGCGGATGGAGCTCTGTGGTCTCTGCCAACCCCTGCGGGGGATAGGCGTGAATATATAAAAAAAATGATCTGTAAGCTTTTATAAGTCACCGTTTGAAAAGAATTCTACAATTGTTTTTCTTTATTATTTTCCTTAAAATTTTAAGGAATTACATTTAATTACGCAGAATTTTTTTATTATAATAAACTACTTCTAATTTTCGATAGTATTGAAAATCAATATTTAAATAAAGAATTTGGGGAAAATACAGTATAAATTTCTATTTAGACAGTTCATAACATAACATCGACAAACTTAATTTACTAGCGTTATTGAAATATAGCTAAAAACCTGATAAAAGAACATTGTATGTGTGGTTTACGGAGTATTAATTTAAAATAATTTCAAGGAACCACTGTTTTTGCCAATGATATGTCCTGAGCTATTTTCTTGAAGTCTCTCACAATTAAATTTAATTTAATAGATGCCAATTGCAAATATGTATACTAGAAAGAATTAATATAAGAAGCAATACAACTACATAATTTTAATGATATACAGTGTTTATTTTAAAAATAACTTTATATTGCTTAATCATAAATGTCCGTTAAAAAAACGAGGAGTTGGTCCAACTGTTTGGTAATGCACCACGGGCAGTGTACTCCCCGCAATACTATTTCATGGTATTATTACAGTCGCTATCCTCCTACCGTGTAGACAGCTCGAGATCGTTTGCTACCTCCTATCCGATACAAACCGTGAATTTCTCGCAACAAGTATTGCGTGAGGCGGAAACATACCACTAAAATTATAGTTTCGAATAAAAATTTTTCACGTGCACTCGTATACCTAAACTCAAGTGCGGAACAAAAGGATTTATTAATACAATTGAATGATTCAGTTGCAGAAGTCTATGAGTACATATATCGATTACAGAACACTGATATGTATCATCACCATCATCAGCCTATGGTAGTTAATACTGTTTTCAGTTAAATGGATGAACTCAAGAAGTTATCTTTATAATTCTGATATAAATTCTTCTGGAGTTAAATACAAAAAGAAAAACATGTCGCAAGCTGCACTGCATGATAGCTCAAATATTGCATAAATTTATTATAAAAAAGATTTATCCTAAAAAGAATTTGATTATTCCTGAAACATTATATAATGTAAAAATAGTATAAAAATCATCTGAATAATTAGTATGATAAATGTTTAGATTAAAGAATTAAGACGTAAACCAAATTGAATAAGTCTGTAGAATAAGTAGATCTAAGTCCAAGCTGTGTATGTATTGTAGCCCAAATCCTAATTTAGAATAAGTAAGCATTAAAAATGTATTTAAAAGAGGCACTTCTTTAGAAACAGTGAGTAGAATGCCACTGGTAGAGAGTACCCACTCTGAGTACTGGTGTACCTAATGGGGAAGAATCTCTGATGGCATTAAATCTGCCTGATATACTTTTTGTCATTGAAAGTTTAAATTAATACAATATCATATTAAGTATTGATATGTTAAAATATAAATAGAAAAAGAAAACTTTATTTATGACACCTTTCTTTACAATAATTAGTTTTGCTTAAAATCTTAATAATCTTATAATATACAAAAAAAAACAAACAAAACAAAAACAAAATACTTTTATTCAAACAAGTGTCATAAAATGGTTCTTGCTCACCATATGCCGGGTGCTCTCTTGGAGTACCTGGCGCTGGTATTCAGCGTGGTTCAGAACCAACGTGGTCAGATCGCGGACCACAGTGACGATATTCATATTGACACACACATAAATCCATATATATATATATATATATATATATATATATATATATATATATATATATATATATATATATATATATATATATATATATATATATATATATAAAAAATCACCAAACGAACAAGTTCCTGTTTGCATACTTAAAATTAGATTTTTGTATTTTTTAAACATATTTATAGTATGCAAGTCACGAAGAGGTGGTGGTTGTTCTAACACTTAGTTGCGGTGTATTAAAAGTTACCACAAAACGCAGGTGAGCAGTGCCGAGGAACAACCAGTGATGACCTAGACGCCCTAGTATCGTCAGCGCTATTTCGTTTATCGTATCGGAGATTCATAACGAATCGTACCAAATAGAAGGGTAGCGAAATTAAGTTCCCTACAGTATCTCATTTTTATAATATTAGCTTTTTTTTATGTACGGCGTAACATGTTCCCATGGAGCTGTATTAAAATAAAAGTTTATGCACGCAATTTGGACGCGCTGTATAAGATTTTCTATTCGGCCTAGTAGAAGTAGTAGAATATAAGATCTTGATTAATTTCTAACACATAATCTTCAGCCCACGGTAGTCTACTACAGGGCATCCCCTCCCTCTCAAGGCGACCCACTTAGTCTCCGCCAGCCATCATTCGCAAATTAATGTTATATGGCTTAGGCGAGTCCTAGACTACGTGTGCCGTGACGTAGTCGCCACTCTAGTACTTGACAACATATTGATGTTTTATGGAGAACTAGCAATCATTGGTTTGCCAGTTCTCCATAAAACATGCCTAGCCTTTTACCACTTCGATAAATAAATAAAAAAAAATTATGCAGTAAAGTTTATTTTTCAGTTTATACCAGTTAAAATGTTTTGTTTTTAAATAATGTTAGCAATATTTTAAATATAACTAGATTCTTTTTGTTAACCATTCCAACTATGATAATAATATTTGTAGGAAATGGTTGGGAATCACTATTATTATCATATTTCAGATAGATTTTGTATTATTATGTTTTGAACATCTCAACTTCAAAAATTAAATAGTAGAAAACATAAATTATATATATATATATATATATATATATATATATATATATATATATATATATATATATATATATATATATATATATATATATATATATATATATATATATATAATTTATGTATGTTCTTTTAAAGCTTCCATACTATCACGGAGTTTACGTATCTCATTTAAAAAAAAATCGCAAACAAATTATTTTTGGTATTTATTTTACAGATAATAATGTTTGCGTTAACAATAAAAATATAATAATTTTTAATAGTATTCTAAAAATCAGGTTTGGCTGAAGGACTTACGTCCAAAGCCATTACAAAACAAAGAGAAAAAAAAGTATTTGTGTTTGATTTGTGTTACTATCGATAATAACTCTTAATCAAAAATCAATTAGTCTTACGCTACGTATCGAAATATTGTTTTATTGTAAGCAAAACATATACAAGATCAATTTAGTGACACGTTTCATAAAATCAAAAAAAAATAGGTTAAAATTGAGATGATTTAATCTAGAATTAAAGATACAAACTATTATACTTTGTAGAAAATGTCCATACCACCAGTGAATTACAATGTTCCGCCACCGAGGTTAAATGTTCCTCCTCCAGGAATACCTATACCAGTTGCGCCACCTCCTCCAATATACAATTTTCCACCACCATTCCCCCCACCAATACAATCCACTGATACTCATCCTCCATTTGGTCCGCTGCCTTCACTACATATCCCGCCCCCAACTACGTCAAACTACCCTCATTCCACAGACATCTGTAATCCTTATTTAAGTGCACCTACACCTTCAGCTTCCCATGGCTATTCTCAAGGCTTACCAAGTTATTGTAATTACAATAGTCCAATACTTCTTAATAATGAAGTTCTTAAAGAGAGCACTAGTCCATTGGATGCATCAAAACAAAATTTTAATATTGAAAGAAATAGTGAAATAGTCAATGTCCATGCTAAAGAAAATCTTACTAAATGTTTTAATCTGGTAAGAAAAGAGAATCCATCAAAAACATTATTCAAGGACAGGCATTTATCACGAAAAGAGAGGGATTATGAACAAGAAAGAAAGGAAAGGGAATTTAGAGAAGCCAAATATCGTGAATTTAGGTCTCTGCATAGTCGAAGTTCGAGCCGTAGTAGGTATAGCAGAAGTCCATCAAGACATAGTCACAGAAATCGTGAATATTATAGAGACAGATATGAGGACAGACGTGAATATGAAAGAAGAAAATATGAACATGAGAGAGTATTACGAAGTCCATCTCGACACAGAGAACACAGAAGTCATAGTCGTAGTTACAGTTCTCGAGATGAAAGACATTCTTATAAATCTCCAAGCCGACATAGTCATCATCCATACAGTAGAGAAGCACATTCCCATAGTAGATCGAGAGAATATTCACCCCATTCTCATCGAGACTTGCCTCCACGGAAACCTTTATCTGACCGTGAAAAGATATTAGAAGATTATAGGTGAGTGTCATAAAATTTTATGAGCATTTTTGGAGTAAGATAATAGGTTTATCATCATCATCATACCTATATGTCTAAGCTGTTGTATACATATATGTACCTCTCTTTCATATTCTCTTATGCATATATTGACTTTATTTGAAGGTGCTTGTTCTACTTCTATTAAGTCAAGTAACATAGTTATTACATTATATCAAAAGAAAAGTGTGCTTTTCCCAAAGCCTGGTTTTCTTCTCAATTTTTAGTTGCCAGTCTCTGCACCTTTGTGCTTTATCTAGTTTGGTCCTTACACACATACAAAATGTAACTCGAAATTGATGCTATTATCAGAATATAATTTACCTCAGCTTTTATACAATGTATATTGTTTAAATCTTTTTTTAGGAAAAATTATTGTGAAACATCTGGTGATTTTATAAGAAAAATAGAACAATGGTCTAAGGAACACAATTCTGATGAAGAAGAGGTAACTAATTCTTGGATTCCTACAAATTATTTACTTTTGGAAAAAAGTATTTATTAACATTTTATATTCAGACAACAAAAATGTGGTACAGAAGTTCACCAGCTGAACTCTATTACAAACCAGTAGCGGGTGGCACAGGACTCGTGCAAACAACCAAATTGGAGAAAATATGTGACCAGTTTTTTAAGAAGTTGATTGAAAGAGGCAGAAATGCGAGGCCAAAAGTAGATGAACTTCCACCATTAAAACCAAAAGGAAAAATGTGTAAACATCACTGTATGTATTGAAATATTATTTCTGTTTTTCTTTGTGATATTAAATTAGTAAAGCAATCATTATCAACAATATCTGCCTGCATCTGATTTATACCTTAGTGTGTATATTAATTGGGAAATGTTAATTGGTTTCAATTACGCAAGTTAATGCAGCTATTCACTAATACATTCTTAAATTTTTGAGATTTTATTTATTTGATTAAGAATTATGTTAATAAAAGCCAGTTATGTAATTATGACTTAACAAACACATGTAGATTGGAGTTTTTTTTGTATTGCTTTAGCCATTAAATATAAAATAAAAAACATATTTTATGCAATAGTGATATATTATATAAAGTTATGCATACACATATTTAACTTGTGTTACTTTAAAATAAAATAGTTCCTTATGTATCATATATTGATTACATTTTGAGAAATATTGCATAGAAAGAATCATTTTAATATGCCAGGTATAACATATAATAACAGTTTGCATTTAATTTAATTTTGGTAGCGGAAGAAGACAGTTCTTCATCCTCGGAAAGTGAAGAAAGTTTAGATGAAGATGGGTTACAAGGATACACTGATAGAATTATGTTGGAGCTTCAAAGGAAACAAAGTCATCCACGTCGACTGCATCCTGAAATGTGGTAGGTTAAACGACAGCTATTTAAACTAGATATATCCGTAACTTCATCCTTGTGAAAATAATTCAACTTAAATATCACCAACGGCTCGCATTTGGTCGCTTTTCGCCCTCGTGAGAATCAGGACGTGACGGGTGGTGAACCACATCGCCGTCATTTTCGACAAATTAGGTATATTAAATTCGTCTTAGTGAATCCCACGAGCCGCAAGGGAAGATGGAGGTCAGCCCCAGCAGAACCCTGCATGCTGAGGTAAGGCACCATAGACGATCGGTACGCTTACGACTAGGCTTGCCCCTAGCCACGCATTCATTGTCACGGCAGACCGTGGATTGTCGGAGAAGAAGGGAAAGGATAGAGAAGAAAGGAAGGGGCAAGAAAGGAAATGCGGATTGGGGGGGTTACCAGACTCGGAATAAACATTTATAAATCCATATAAATATTTATTCCGATGCGGGAATCGAACCCGCGACCATTGACTCCGCGGGCAGAGGGCCCCGCCATTGAGCCAATCGGTCGTCTATTGAACTAAAAAGTTTTTAATGTCAAGCCAAAATGTGTATGTTTCATAAAAGCTACTAAACTACTTCTTGTGTTCCTAGACAAGTGTTAAAAGATTTATTATTGTATATTGTAATGCAGTTTTACATATAGGTAGGTTTTAAAGAAAGTATGGATACTGAGTCAATTGATAATATTGAACTTATTATGGAAAGTTACAATGTTAAGTAGGCATCAATACTTTATACGGAATATACATAGTTTTTATCTTTTCTAAGAAATACATTAAAATAACGATCTTTAAGTCATTATGATCTGTTTGCTGTTTTTTTTAGAAATTTGACATGTTAATTGTGTTTCCTTTTTCACAGTGCTCTCAAACATTTTATTGCATTTGAGAATTATGAGAACTCTTAAACGGACTTTACTGCTACTGACTTACTGACTTTCTAATGAGACCTCATCAATTTCAAAAAGACCTAATGTTTTTAAAATAATGTACATACATCTCGATCAAAGAAGTAAATTGGTATTTATTGTGAGTTACAGATAATTCATTGCTCTATCTATAGATTGTGACCCCACACAATTTTGACATACAAACAAAAAGTAAATATGAATAAATAATTTTATATCAATTGCATTGCGCAGAGCAAGAAAATATTATTTTAGTCGGCGCACTGAATTAAGTAACCATCAAAGATATTTTAGACTTTTTAACGCAGTGAACGTGTTAGTTATAGCCGTGCGCAAGCGAAAATTATCAAAAAATGTAGAATTGCAACAAATTTCTTACAACCTATTTCTTACAACCTTTGCTGATTCCCACATAAAAAAACCTAACCTAACTTTTTTCCCCCACTAAAAAATCACCTAACTTAACTATATAAATCCCAAATTTTCTTGATTTTTTAAAACAAAAAGAAGATGGCAGATAAAATAGAAAACATGCTTTGTTTTGAAAAACAAAATTCGCCTTATGGTCAGTGGCGGATTTGCACTCGCCTTTGCCGCCAATAGGATTTTTAAATTTTGCCACTCCTACCCACCTCAAAAATTCGATAACCTGTATAGTTTATAATTATAATTATATAATTATAATTCCATTTTTTGCTAAAAAATGTTTTCAATACATACCTTATTAATTTTTTTCATTTCTTTAGACAAAAAAATTGCCGCTCCTAAAATCTACCGTCCTAGGCTCTAGCCTACTCAGCCTCCTGGTAAATCCACCACTGCTTATCGTTGTAAGAAATTTGACGGAATTCTATATTATTAGGCGATTGATCGCTTGCGGCTAACGAAAAAGTACCCAAATTTAAACTTTATTAATAATGTTTATCTTCACAGGTTTAACAATACAGGAGAGATGAACGGCGGTCCATTATGTCGGTGCAGCGCACGCGCCCGCCGCTTCGGCATGAGGCACGGTGTTTACGCGGGCGAAGAATCCTTCCCCAAATGTGTACCCACACAAAATAATTTTGACAAGCTATATCACTATCGGTAAGCTTAATATAAACACTACGTAACATGCAGTGTGGGTTCCGGCCAGTGGCGTTGCTAGGGCCCCGGTGCATATAAAAAGAATCGGACCCTCACCCCCTCTTTTCACTTAGTTAGAACTTATATTGGTCTTCAAACTTATAGATAGGGATCAGAATGGGATATAGTGAGTTTAACTTATTTCTAGTAGGATAAATCCATACGTTGTCTCTATGAGGGGTAGAATCTCTATGGGAAATAGGAATAAATAACGACGCACATAACAATATAATTATTTTTGCAATTTGCCCATCATTCGTGGGATAACTACAACATTCTTTGTTTATGGAATAGGAAAGAAAACAAGCAGGCGTTTCACCCGATGGAAAATAATCACTGCTGCCCATAGATATCCTCATTATATCTATGGGCAGTATTGATTGCTTTTCGCCCATAGATAACATTTCTGCACTGCCATAGGCATTGCAGAAACATTACCGGCCTTTAAGGAATTGTTTTTTTTAATTTGAAAACTTATTTATGATAAAAATGAAGAGAAACTTTCTTTCAGAATTACAGTATCTCCTCCTACAAACTTTCTTATCAAGGCACCAACAATAATAGCACATGACGAGCACGAGTTCCTGTTTTCTGGTTTTTCAATGTTCTCCCACTACAAATTGGCGAAATTACCCACTTGCAAAGTCATTAGGTTTAATATTGAATACACTATATTGTATGTAGAAGAACCCGCACCTCCGAACTTCAGTATTAAGGAACTCGACTTATTTGGTAAGAAATTTTACTTTTAACAAAAGAAAACTAATAACAATTTACATAAAATATAATCATCTATAATGAAAATTGAAACAAAAATATAAAAATAATAATGTGTGTTACTGGAAGAAGTGGATTTACGGGGAACTTAAACTAAATCTTACCGAAAAAACTACTTCACAATCACTCCTCGCGGATCTTAGCTAAGTAAAAATTCTGTACAGTAAACTCCCGTTTATCCGAATCGCGTTTATCCGAATAGCGTTTATCCGAACAAATTTTTACGTTTTTTTCTTTGTTTATTGACGCAATTTCGGATGTTTCATCCGTGAAACCAGGAGACTTCGGTTTATCTGAAATTTTCTTCATCTGAACCTGATCATTCAAAGGATATAAATCATTTGGATAAACGGAAGTTTACTGTACATCGCTTTTACAAATCTGCAGAGGAACCAAAGGCGCCGACATAGTTATGCGAGTTGCAAAATTGAAGTGACAATAGGCTGATCATGTTTGTTGGAAAACCAACAACTGCTGGAGTGGAGCGTCTTGGCAAACAAAGCGTGGTACCACAAAAAAAAATTGTTTTTATAATATGGTGCACAATGCACCATATTATAGAAATAATTACAACACCAATGTTACAGGCTGACGATGGTGAAATTCATTTAAGATCTTAAATTAAAATGTAATAATATTCATTTTATCACAGTTATTTTTACATGTACATATACATATGAACATGCACAGATGTGAAGAAACTAGTTTAAAAAAATATTTCAGAGGAATACCTATTCTATGAACTGTTGGAGCTGATTGACTTAGATTTGGGTAAAGCCACGGAAACCACATGCTCACAATTCCATTTCATGCCCCGATTTGTTCGGTACCTTCCTGAAGGTGGCTGTGAGGTACGTAATCATCTTTTTTATTAAGTCAGATAACTTGTGTATTCAAAGAAAAATAGAAACAACATCAAAATAAAAATTGCAATTCCGCAGCTCATCCAATCCCGCGGGATTACTCAATCCTGCGTGGGACCACACGGGATCCCGCATTTTGAAATTATGTTATAAAATCAAATTGAAACTACAGATTTTTGTGTAAAAATCAACTTATATTAAACATTTCTTACATTAAGCAACATAAATTACCAAGATCTGTTAGCGTTTGTTCTGCAAAAAATAAAGTAAATAAAAATGAAATAAAAATAAAAAAGTTAATTTTCTTTGATACTTTATTACGAATTATAACCATTAACTAACAAAAAGACAACAGAAATACAGACTACATAATATCTACATAATATCATAATATATATTACACTATTTCTGGAGGAGTGGAGAAGTCAATAAATAAAAAGTATTGTGCATATAATGAAGCGTTTAAATGTGATATTATTATTATAAAAAGGAGTATGTATCTAAAAAGACCCGATTGGCGTTTGGCGATGAATCCTACTTTCAATACCGTATATGTATTGAAAGTAGGATTTGGTAAAAGAGTCATGAAAGCAGACTGAATGCGGTGGAAATGAGAGCATTAAGAAGTATGTGTGGGGTAACTTTGAATGATAGAATAAGGAATGAAGTTATAAGAGTGTGATGTAGAGTAAAGGTCTCGTGACGAAAGTCGAGAAAGGAATGCTTAGATGGTTTGGGCAAATAAGAGAGGATCGATGAAAGACAGCTGGTAAAAGAAATTTACGTTGCGGATGTGGGTGGAAGGGTCGGCAGGAACATACCAAAGAAAACATACCTTGACCAAATTGCCGAAGTTTTTAAAAAAGGCCAGGTCAAGATTACCTTTAACCGGCCAGCTTGCATGAAGAGAGTGATGAGTGTGGAGGAAACAAAGAAAGTTCGCCGAGATCGTAGCAGATGGAGATCTGTGGTCTCTACCTACCCCTATTACCTATATTATTATTCAATTTATCATTATACCTTAATCATCTAAAAATAAAAAATAAAAGTAGTTTATCTGAATATTTTTTTAAATAATGTGTTTTGTTTTTAACTTTTATATAACGAAATTTATCAATTTAGGTGTTGTCAATGTGCGAAGTGACAAAATACTTGTTGAATGAAAGCAATTTACTAATTGCTCCAGATTCTCTACAAGATGTGCATAATATGGATCATTATAGCTGGCAGAAGTTTGTTGACCGTATCAAAGGTATGTCATTATTACTTTACCTAACGTCATGTTTGAGTGATAAAACTTTGTTAATGACTAGTTACCAAATTAACTAATAGACAGAAATTGCCAAATTAACTAATAGAATATTACAAAACAGAGCAAAACTTTAAATTGTTTACCAATATACCACCAAATTAATTCAAGAACATATACAAAAGAATAGCGAGAAGTTTGTATATATGTGCGTGAAAAGCCTAATTAAAAAATGCCTCCTCTCTACCCCACGTTGTTACCGAATTGTCGCGCGGTTTCGGAAAATGAGACTACTTGGCGTCCCGGATTTTTGTTTAGGATAGGTGGCCGAAAAAAGGGACAGTCCCGTTCAAAACGGGACGTATTATCACTTTAAGGATTTCCCGTGTACATACAAATATTTCATAAATCATCATGCAGTCTTCACAAATCTATATTTGAATACATTATAAAATAATAATTTTCCACTAGGTATGATCGTGACATATCCCGGGAAAAAGCCATGCTCTGTTCGGGTGGATCAATTAGATAGAAGTCCTCCTACTAATGACTCTAACAACAAGGACACAAAAGCACCTAAGAGCTACTATCCCGAAATTGTACATTTTGGCATTAGACCTCCCCAGTTGAGTTATGCCGGGAATCCTGAGTAAGTTACATACATACACATATCGTCACGCCTGTTTCCTGTAGGGGTGGCAGAGACCACAGATCTCCATCTGCTACGATCTCGGCATACTTTCCTTGCTTCCTCCGCACTTATCACTCTCCTCATGCAAGTCCACTGGTTAAGGGCACTCAAGTTATGTTTTCCTTGGTCTTCCCCTACCGACCCTTCCATTCACATCCGAAACGTAATTTTTTTTTGCCATTCGTCTTTCATCCATCCTCTATGTGCCCAAACCATCTAAGCATTTCTTTCTCAACTTTTGTCAGTAAGTAGTAATTAGTTTCTATTTTGATGTTTTAAGGTATGCAAGGGCTAACCACATGTATCTACATATAGCAATATATCAAACAAATTCTAAAATCATTTGGTATAGTTTTTACAGAAATAACCGTGAGCAGCATAAGTGTTGCACAATACCCAGAACACATTTTTTTACCATTTAGTTATTATTAAATATAGCGTAAAAGTGCTAAATGATTTTTTTGTAAAAGTAATGTATAGTCCGTCAACGCTTAGGACACAAGCATGGCTGTATATCCAACCTTGTTATGATGTGAATCGTCTTATCGCGGGGTATGACAGGAAAATCGTAAACGGAGATCAAACACAACGATAGCAAGGACGTACAGCGGCGTTGAAGCGAAAGGCGGACTTATAACACGATCGTACTAATCTGTCACCACTGAAATCGGGCTTCGTTGTAAGACCTGCGTATAAGAGCGTGGCATACACTACACCAGACATGTCTCATATGTTACAGATATCAAAAAGCCTGGCGATACTATGTGAAGTATCGTCACCTGATTGCCAACATGGCAAAGCCGTCGTACAAAGAGCGCGAGAAACTAGCGGCCAAGGAGGCTAAGTTACAAGAAATGAGGACGCAGAGTAAAATGAAGAGGGATGTGACTGTTGCTATTTCTTCGGAGGGTTTTTACACCACAGGCCTTATGTGTGATGTTGTACAAGTAAGCATTTTTGATCTTGGTTTATTCCACTACTCGAAGAAAGTTTAGACCTAAGAAAAAACCGGGTAAATAATAATTTACACCGTATATTTTAAGTCTGGAAAGTCGCTTAGTATGGTAGGAGACTTCGTGCGGCACGGACGCATATGTCGACGCTTTCGGCAGTTGGAATTACAATGAATCTTCTCCGACTGAATTTCGGCCTTTATACACAAAATCGAGAAGGCAAACAAAGACATTAAAGAATGAACAAAGAATCTAAAAATAGATTTGCTGTAGAATAGCAAAAATATCTTTTTTAACAAATAAATAAAATTACTGCAAAAGAATTTTTAAAATACAGCTCAAGATTCAAATTATATATTTATAATTCTAAATTATCGTAGATAATTCTAAATTATTTATTATACATAAATTACTACTAATATTTATATAAACCAACATTATCTTTACATAATCTGCAAACAGAAGGCGCCAAAATATATATAAAATTAGTTTTGGTTATTGCACAAAATAATTATATAACGATAATAATTGTAATACGCTGATATATATTTCTTGAACAATTTTTTTACGTAACAGTAGAAGTAAAATTATTTAGTTACTGTACTGTGCATATCTAGTTCTCATAGATTTCTTAATATATAATTATCAATCTTAAACAATTGTTTTATGTTTTTAGCATGCAATGTTAATCCCAGTAATAGTTCGGCATCTTCGATTCCATAAATCTCTGGACAGCCTCGAGAAGAAGATAGGCTACGTTTTCAAAAAACGACAGCTACTTCAAACTGCATTTACTCATCCATCGTACAGGGAAAATTTTGGAACAAATCCTGACCATGCTAGGAATAGTCTCACAAATTGTGGAATAAGGCAACCTGAATATGGGGACCGGAGAATACATTACACCAGAAAGAAAGGTAAAGAAATTGTATCTCAATTATATGTCCAAAACGAAATTGTATAATTTTTCGTTTCTAAAAAATAAAATGTAGGTCTGATTGAAGTCTCAGATGAAGTAGAATGATCATCAGATAGATAAGGAATATAAAAACTCAAGGAGGTGAGGCACTATACAAGATTTATACGGTAGTGATAGAGCCACGCTGCAGACGAAGTTTGTCAAGAATGGCATAATATTTGTCTGTAGCATGAATGGGCCGGCTCGCCCGGGGAAGTACCACACTCCCGCAGAAAACCGGCATCTGAGTGGACGCCGGTTTTCTGCGGGATTGAACCGTGTACGAAACGCGGTAGGTAAGCTATACCTACCGCGCTTCGTACGGTGAGCAGACGAGTTCCATCCGAGATTCGATCCCGCAACTATTAAAACAGTAACTTCACCACTGAACCAATTTATCTAATCGGTTCAGTGGTCAATTAGATAAAAGTTGTTGGTTAATTTGTAATAATCGATATTTAGAAAGTGTTTCAACCAAGATAATAGGAAAGATCTCCACTAAACCTATACATACATATCATCACGCCTGTTTCCCTTAGGGGTAGGCCACAGATCTCCATCTTCTACGATCTCGGCATACTGTCCTTGTTTCCTCCACACTTATCACTCTAAGCCCGCCGGTTAAGGGTACTCTTGATGTATCCTTTCCTAAAATTTCGATAATTTGGTTAAAGTATATAATCTTCGTCTTCCCCTACCGACTAAGCCTATAATATTTTGTAATTCGTAACTGCAGGTATAGTAACACTTATAAACATAATGTCGCGATTTGGCAAGCGGAGTGAAACTGAATCGGAGATCAAACACAACGAGAGGCTAGAGTTCTTGGGCGATGCGGTAGTAGAGTTCCTATCGTCCATACATTTGTTCCGAATGTTCCCCGGCTTAGCCGAGGGTGGTTTGGCCACTTACAGGGCATCTATTGTGCAAAATCAACATCTCGCACAACTTGCCAAGGTAAGACTTCATTATTTGAATAAGTCGAATTGCCAATAGAAACGTATATTGAGCTTATAAATAAATAAATAAAATAAAATAGCCTTTATTAAAAAAAAACATTTTTTTATAAATTATTTTATATCTAAAAAACATAAGAACTATTGTTGTTCTTATGCAGTTTGTCTTTCTATAGAGACCTCCTTTAAAGCTTTTCATTTTGTTTTTGCTTTTGCTACCCTGAGCCATTCAGACCTTTGATAACCATAGTCTATTATTTCTGCACCCAATCTGCTCATTTCGTTTATTCTTATTATGTCCCATTTAATCACTTTTTATGGGATATAACTCAACCGCTCACCGGACGAATCTCGGTGGCTAAGCTACCACTCAGATCCCGGTTTACTTCCCCGGGCGAGCCAGCCCATTCATGGTACAGACAAATAATTTGCCATTCTTAACAAAGTATTCGTCTGCAGCGTGGCTCTACCACGTCACTTCATTTCTTTTTTGTTTGCAGTTTGTATTGGGTTGGCAAGAAAGTAATTTCGAGTTTTTAGTGTGAAATAAAACTCAAATTTTCTATACAATAAATGAACTTTAATCAGTCAAATATTTTCCATTCTATTCGATCACTTTTTGCCACTTTACATGATCATTCATAGAATTTCTGGTTCTTAGTTGCAAAAAACTTAAAAAGTTAACAACTAAACAAGATCTTAACAAGTCCAAGACGTCTTATATGATTTTCAATTGTTGTGCGTGATACATTTAACTGTTTTGCAATCTCTCGCACAGTTGTGTGAAGATTTGATTCAATTATCGCTTTCATTTTGTCGTTATACACTTCAGAAGGTCGACCAAAATGTAGGTCATCTTTCAGTAAAAATCTCCGGAACGAAATTTTTAAACCAATTCTGACAATTGCGTTCTGTTAAACATTCAACACTATAAACATCACATATCTCTTTGTGAGCCTCAGCCACGTTCTTGCCTTGCAGGTCCTACATATATTTATCCTGACGATGTAGGAATCGAAATCATGACCATTGACATTGAACAGTAGATTAGTAGCTAACTAATAAATTAATAACGTACCACTATTTAGTGACTTCATATTGTATCTATATAAGACTTTCAAAAGCAAGTAATGTAAAGTGACTTAAGCTCTTAATGATAACAGAAAAAGATCTCCATAATACATAAATATTATGTTATATACATATATATCACGCCTGTTTCCCGTAGAGATGGGCAGAGACCAGAGATCTTCATGTTACGATCTCGGCACACTTTCTTTGCTTCATCCACACTTATCACTCTCTTCATATTATGTTATATTCTTGTAGAATATTGACTTGGAGCAGTTTATGCTTTACGCTCACGGTTCAGACCTGTGCCGTGAAGTGGTGATGAGACACGCAATGGCCAACTGCTTTGAGGCGCTGATGGGAGCACTATTCCTTGATGCGGGACTGGAGGTAATCAAGTAATAATATTACATAATAATTTTCCCGTAAATATTCCACTTCCGCGGTATTTGGTCGGGATTTCATTAGTTAAAATGCCTTAGTAATATCAATCAATCAATATCAGGCCACGGCAGTCCACTGCTGGACATAGGCCTCACCCAAGGCGCGCACCAAGAGACTGGAAGCGTGTAGCTGAAGAACGGGCTAGATCTTCAGCTACACGCTTCCAGTCTCTGCCAGCCGCCTTGTGCAGATCGTCGCTCCATCAAGCACACTACGTTTGCCGAGACTCGGTCTTCACTACAACACTCGTCTACTGCAACGGTTGTCGGTTCTCCGACCGTTTGTTCAACCTATTGCCATTTCAGTCTGCTAACTTGAGGAGCTATGTCGATGACTCTGATTCTCCGGCGAAATATATAATGCAACCTTGATATTATTTCTCCTTGTTAGACACGATACAATTATGGTGGTTTAGGCGACCACTCATCCTGATAATCTCATCCCTTATATGCCACAAGCTGGATTGCTAAACATTGACGTTATTGTTTTAGTATATCTGTGCATTATAAGTTTTCTATGATAAGAAAATGTTAAAAATGTTACGAATTTTTCGATCTGCTTCAAAGGTCACCGATCGAGTGTTTGCTCTCGCGTTGTGGTACAATGAACCGGAATTGTTGGAGGTCTGGACAAAGGAGCGGCTACATCCACTACAAGAGCAGGAACCGCTGGGTGATAGGAAATATATAAAAGATTTTGAATTTCTTCACAGGCTGACGGAATTTGAGGAATCTATAGGTATGTCGAACTGGAAACTTGTCACTGTCCCTCCCTATCTTTTTTTTAGAGGCATAAATTCTACAGGCAGCTCACTACTGCAGCGCTTTCCATCAGGTCGCTTACATGCGCATTCAACTTATTTACTGTGAATAATATTAATATTTAAATATTCATTGTATATGAATACTTTCATTGTATAATTTGATTTTTGTTATAAAATTTAAAGTTAATACTTAAATAGTTATTTAAAAAATATTGCAAAAAGAATGAATATATTAATAAATAAACTTTAGAAAGGAAAAGAATGAAGATGAATGTTAGTAAGACGAAAGTGATGATTTTTGAAAGGGTGACGACGCAGTGTGAGGTACTGATTGCAACAAGTGAAGAAGTTTTTATATTTGGGATCATTGTTTAAAGGAGATGGAAAATGTGAATATGACATTGAAAGGCTAATGAAAGCTGGTAATCTCGCATGAGGGAGGCTTTTGTTCAGCAGTATACTGCTATTGAATAATGATGACGATTGTCTGTACATATAAAGCAAGAATACATTTATTGCTTTAAATGTGCACGATAAAACTCTTATAGTCTATAGTGTATTACAGGGGTCGCCAAACATTTTTGATCATCAACCCCTATATGACTTTTCGAAAAGTCCATCGACCCCCATAAAAGTAATTTTCAGTTAATTAAAATAAAATTATTAAAATAGGTTCTATATTTGTACATTTATTTTATGATTTTAAACATTCATTAAATTAATTTTACATTGTTAC
This sequence comes from Baronia brevicornis, assembly GCA_031353405.1. NCBI lineage: Eukaryota > Metazoa > Arthropoda > Insecta > Lepidoptera > Papilionidae > Baronia > Baronia brevicornis. The sequence goes on along the minus strand of JASFAT010000750.1, from coordinate 193,945 downwards.
ACAAAAGAATTTTTTGAAAATTAGCATAATGTTGATATTTAAATACCTTCATATTTATTAAATAATAAGTAAAGTAACTACAGATTTATTTCTTTTTAATCATAAGATGTGTGTGCCTGGTGTTTCTTGTTTTCTAATAATAAATAAATATGCCTGTATTAGTTTAAGTCAATCATAAAAATATTCACAAATTTTACATATGCAGTTTGGTATGTGTGATTTTCGTATTAAGATTTGATTTACCCTAGGGGTCTATTTAGCAACACTTTGGGGACCTCTGGTGTAGTATTTTAATTAGTTGATTTTATTTTGAATTGAAAAGAAGTGATATTTTAAAGAGCTTTTTGATAGATTTTTAGTATGTCTTATTAGACATACTAAAAATCTAGCGAATATTATAAAATATTAATATTAATAAAATATTAAAATAATTAAATATTATTTTAGGCGTACAATTTAAACACATCCGACTTCTGGCCCGCGCATTTACCGATCGCTCTGTGGGCTTCACGCATCTTACGCTTGGCTCTAACCAGCGACTGGAGTTCCTCGGTGACACTGTACTTCAGCTCGTGGTCTCTGACAGACTTTACAGGCACTTCCCTGAGCATCACGAGGGTCATTTATCGGTGAGTGCAACTGACTAATAAATAAAATATAAATATAAAACTTTACACTATATTTTCATGTCGCAGGTACCATCATAGCACACAAATCACATGAAAAACACTTAGACAAACACATACATACATGTCGTCATACTTGTTTCCTGTAGGGGTAGGTAGAGACCACAGATATCTATCTGCTACTTGCATTTCGGCATACTTACTTTACTTCCTCCACACTCATCACTCTCCTCATACCAACTTGCCTGTTAAGGGTACTTTTGACCTGACCTTTCCTAAAACCCTTCGGCAATTTGATCAAGGTATGTTTTCCTTGGTCTTTCCCTACAGATCCTTTATACATATCCGAAACGTAAATTTCTTTTGTCAGTCGGCTTTCATCCATTCTCTCTATGTGCCCAAACCATCTAAGCATCCCTTTCTCAACTTTTGAGACGACATCTTCTTTTAAAACACTTAGATTTAGAATAAATACCCTTAAGTCACCTACAGGTTACCGTATATTTATCACGATGCAGTTATTGAACCGATAACCCTTAGCTTCAAAAGTGAATACACCATTGAGCCATTGAGATCGTCTACATCAAAAAGTTATTATTGATGAATAAATGCTTAAGATTTTTACACCTATTTGAACTACAATCAATCAACTGTAGTGCATAGTAAAGTAAATTATAGCTGAATCCATTTCAAATAGGTATGAAAATCTTAAGCATTTATTTCAAAACTCTTTACTGTAAAGGAGAATTCTGTCTCATCTATATGTTTGCTTCCTGAGAATATTTTAAGTCATTACAGTCGCCGATCAAAAAAAACTAAATGTATTCTGATTCAGACAGTCTCGATTCCTTTTCCGTTTTTTATTAGCCTAGCTTCTACAATAAAATGTATGAAAAACCATAGAAGGATTCTCTCTACTTAGGCTGTTCTTTTTTAAATATAGATATCAACCCTTCTTTGCATGATTTTTTCTTTATTGGTGAAATAAATCAAGGTGATATAATTCATGTTCAAAATTAAAGGAAAGATGGTTAAAAAAATCTTAGTATATATTTATAGTATAAATTTAGTAAAAACCCATATGATAGAAATTACCATTATCAGGCAAAGTAAGATCATTGGCTTAGTACTAAATAGAAATAAAAGAGGATATCATTAGATTAGATGTTATTCTTTATGATAATTAAATAAACAATTATTATTTTTACTACAAGAAATTGTAAAATATAATAAAACAAAATCATATGTTTATTGCAATTACAACAAATAGCGGAATGATAACTTCAAGCTCGTTTTACTGATAGTGGCACTTGCTTATTTTTGACAGCTATGTTTTTTTTTATGCAATGGACATTAAAAAGGTATCCAGACACGATCAACTTGAAGTGAACTTGTTCTTTTATATAATTTTTGGGCATTCAGTGTTATGATGGAAATTTCCACCATTATGCAAAGAAGGGTTAAGCTTCTTCGATTTATGAACAAACTTTAATATAACTTGCAGTTACTTCGTTCATCTTTGGTGAACAAACGCACACAGGCGATGATTTGCGACGACCTTAATATGTCTGAATATGCGATATACAACAACCCGAAAGCGAAACCTACCACTAAGAAACACAAAGCTGATTTACTAGAAGCCTTCCTGGGTGCACTCTTTATTGATAAGGTATGTTTAAAATCATTGTATCATTCAAAAATAATTTATGGACATGGTACTAAAACATTAATTATTATAATATTTCATTCACTGTAAACTTACTACGTACTTTATATTTTTGTTTACTTATTAGGTTGAGAGCATAGAAAAAAAATAATAATTTAATTGTATAAATTATTTTAAAGAGAAACATAAAAGTTCACAGGGCTTCTACTGCACTAGTTGTAAACCACCAAATATGAGTGTCTTCTAATAATTTCTTGTATATGTATATTAATAACCAATGTTATCTATTGCTTTCTATCAGGCGACATGCTTGCTCGTTTGCCCTCCTATCCCATAAAAAAAATATTTACTTGTGCAAGGAAAGACGATATGTTACATCCGAGACGTCAGTCGATCAAATATCATTATTTTTATAAAACAATTTATTTCTTTTTTATGTTAAATTTTAAAATTAGCAACGTAAAAAGAAGTAATAAAATATAAAAGGTTTTATTATATTCAAATAAAAAGTTTTAATACATTAGTTATATTATTAATGTCTCAGTCTACAGTACTTGCCCGGTTGAGCCGATCCATTCGTACTTCTATGGCTCTATCTCTATTAAAACATGCACACATAAGCTTATTTGTTTTAGAACCTAGAATATTGTCAAGTGTTTTGCAACGCGTGCCTGTTCCCGAGATTACAAGAATTTATTCTGAACCAAGACTGGAACGATCCGAAATCTAAACTACAGCAATGCTGTCTTACATTGCGGTCTATGGAAGGAGGCGAACCTGACATACCGCTGTATAAGTATGTAAAACTTTCTTTTTCAATTCTTATATTAATATATATCTTGTTCAATTTTGTAATTTTTTTAAACTTGGATGACACTTAAAATTAATAGTTATATAAAAAAAAATTTTCTTTCTTGACCTAAGTAGGAATTGACTATAACTTTTTTATTATTTATTTATATTAATCTCATATAACTGGCATAGGTTTTTGTTAAATAGTATATTAATTTTTATTTCCTCATAAAACTTTTGTAAATATAAGAGAGTTCTTGGATAGAGTATTATTGTGTAAAAAATACTTTAAGTTTTTAATGTGTTATTTTTCATTCTTTCTTTATTATTTACCTCTGAAAAATTATGAATACACTTAATTCTCTTTTTACACGAAGTCTTTAGTTTTAATAACAAGTTTTTGAATACTCTATGATTTTTTCTTGAATCTCAGAGCAAAAAGAGCGAGATACATATCAGACTCGAAAAGTTTCTGAGACAAAGAGAAAACTACCGAATTATCAAGACACAAGAAGGCGAGATGATCTGTCAGAAATAATTCAGCAAGATGATAACAAAATAATTCTAGTAATAGTAGTGTATATTGAAGTCTTGCGATAACATATGCATTTATTGTCAGAAAGTGACTGCATAAAATTGAGTTATGTTCCAGATTATTTTTACTTTTTTATATTAATAAATTCCAAATATTATTTTCTTTCTTTTAAAGTATAATTTATTTTTTATAATATATTTAATGAATTAAAATGTGTGAAATAAATAATAATCTCAAACAATTTTTTTAGTGTTGATTACACCTAATTCTGTTTTACAGTAACATTTTGGAAACGTACATACGTTAAAAGAGAATTAGGTATATATGTATATATATATATATATATATATATATATATATATATATATATATATATATATATATATATATATATATTAAAGTAATATATATTCTGTATGTGATTTCTGTAAATAAATTAATTTGATGCAGGGTAATCGAGTGCCTCGGGCCAACAAACACACGAGTGTACACAGTGGGCGTGTACTTCCGCGGTACGAGACTAGCTGCCGCACGTGGACACTCTATACAGGAGGCAGAGATGAATGCCGCTGAAATGGCGCTCAACTCAGCGCATGGTAATCTTCGCTATTGCAATTATTTTTTTAATTTATCTCGAATCATTATCGAATTATCGAACTCAACAGTTCTAACTGAAAGTTGGAAATATTTTGTATGTACAAACTGGAATTTCATGCATGATTCCATAGTATTTTACTATAAGTTGAATTAGTAGAACTACGCACATTTCGGCGTTGAGAACGCTTCGAATTATAAAAAATATCGCCCCTACTGAATTTTGACTTTTATACAAAAAAATCGAGGAAGCGAACTAAAATTAAACAAACAAATGAATTCATAAAATACAACTCAGTATTCAAATTACATATTTATACAAATTTAAGATAATTGTAAACAATTTATTTTATATAAATTACCATTATTATAATTATTTTACATAAACCAACGTTATTTTTACATAATCTGCAAACAAATGGTGCTGAATAACATTAGTTTTGTCTATTGTATAAAATAATTAAATAATAATGATATTATATTAATTCTAATAAGCCCATATAGATAAACTTATCTAACTAGCTTATAAATCTGCTTACGATTAAATCACACTCTTATATGTTTTGTTCTAAATTGCGTTGGGTGATGGAAGCCGGTGTTAGATACATTAATGGTTTGTCATTAGTTTGTCCCTGTCAGTACGCCAAATGAGCCTTTTAGCTTTTGTGACTTTATCGAACACAGAGATATATTATATATTATAGTTTCTTTAATAAACGTTAATTTATAAATAAATATCAGTTCTTTGTATATAAAATGTTTTTAATGAAGTACATACACAAACAAGCTTATGACCTGATAGTAAATAATCATCGCCAAACATTAAGACATCTGCAGCATGTATGGACAAGATATGAATAATAGAAGTATTGTAAATAAAAGTGGATAAGAGCAAGAGAAGTGCAGTGTAGCAAAGCTCAATTAACAGTTCTCTGCAGGAGTACAGTATTGCCCTGGATGAGCTAATCCAGTCACGTTACAAACAAAATATCCAACGTTTTGACATGGGGATCTTATGTCAGCGTAACATTTATTTTAGTTCTTTAAAAAATTGAAAATGATATCTTATTTTCCAATTTTAAATCTTGTTGGAACTAGATTTATACTATTTACATTATTTATTAGTTATTAGATTATAAATGACGTCTTGTTTTCTTTTCAGAGTTGTTCCCCCAACTTGACCATCAGAAAAGGGTCATCGCAAAGAGCGTTAAAAAAAAGAAGAATAAAAACAAAGACAAACGTGAAGCGCTTAGTACCGACAAAGACTCTTCTGGCTTCAAACGTAAATGTACAGGAGATAAAGTACCGAAGGCATACAGTCTGGATAAACATTCGGAAAATTCAGATGATAGTAGTATTGATAATGATTCGGACAATGAGAACAGTGGTGAAGATAAGTCTGACGATGATTCTGGATTAGATTGCGACTCTGTAGTGATTTCTGAGGAAAAAATAAACCAGATCAATGTCAGTAGTCTACTTAGTGACATGGAAAAGATAAAGCAAGATTTTATTGAGCGGCAACAATATATGAAATTGAAGAATGAATGTCAAAAGTCTGATTCAGATGAAGATTGAGTAACTGTTTTTAAGTAATAATACCTGTTATAAATTTTAAGGATTTCATACAATAATGCTTTATCGGACACGGGGGTGAAACTGCTATGCAAAAGACAAACCTAAAAAATTTTATGGAAATTAACGGCACCTGACTATTAGAGGCACAATTTTGTTTTTTATTTTTATTAATTTCATCACTAGATGGCAATACCAGTGATTAAATAAAATAAAAAATTAATGAAAATAACTGACTATTTACCTATATATTACTTCATAATTTTTTAATAATTTTCCCAACATTATTTATTTTAAACAAATTGCAGTTTAGTTATTTATTAATCTTTAATTTACTTCAACAACAACATCTCAATATGTTGTCTTCAAGTCGTCATGTATGGGAACGGAATATAATTAAAACAATTCCTAAGTTAAAATGAGAGTACCTCTTAAAGCTACTAAAAGAACGAATAATTCAATACTTCAAAACTTCAAGGGGTAATAAATAGAAGATTAAAATTATTTTGCGTTTTTTTACAACAGCAGGGGCGCGGGCTGATTACCCGCACCCCGGCGTGGAATATGCTTAAGACTGCTCGTGGGCTCTAGACGTTTAAAAAGTTTCGTTGGTGTTTTATGAATTTGGAATCATTTTACGACTTGGCTTTCCTTTCTTTATACGACTTTATGATTGTATCATATTTATGACCACGAATGATGTCTTTGAACGAGCTCTTAAGTACCAACCTTCCATTTGACCGCATCGAACGAAAAGCGTCCCGAATCGTCGGTGGCTGCAGGATTTCCGATAGGCTCGATCTTTTTTCTGTACGCAGAAATTTATCATCTCTCTGCGTACTGCGTAACATATAAAAAAGTATTATTATAAATTGATTTATAGATTTTACATATACAATTATAGTTATTTAAAACTCTAAATTATATGGTATCCTGCGCACCAGAGGGATAATTAGTGCAAAAACACTTAATAGAGCATATCAGAAAGTCTAAAAGAGTATTCGATACCTGGAGAATACTATACTTATTGAAATAAATAATCGAATCAACTTATTTTATACCAGGCCAATATGAACATTTATATACTGTATAATCTATGGTATAGTTTTTTCTTTCTTTATCATTATAACGATAATGTATCACCAACCTACATCAAATTATCGTTTTAACATTGTGTCCTTCCTAGGTTGTATGAAAGAAATTGCTATTAACGATAATTGTATAACTTTGTTTTTGATATAGGATAAAAAATCTATCTAGTGTATAATCTATGGTATAGGACATCTGTGCTGTGCAGTGATACTAAAAATAAATCTATATATCAATAGTGTATAATCTATGGTATAGGACATCTGTGCCGTGCAGTGATACTGGAATGATAATAATAATACGTAACTCATAACTAGTCGTAATAGTATTTCGTTATGTGATACCAGCGAATTGTGTGTGAAAAGTGATTCGATTAGGTGCATTTATTGTCTGATTAATTCGTTGGAGTCAATCAAATATGGGTAACTGGAAACTTGAAGTTGGCAGAATGGCTATGTATACTTCATTTCCAGTTGTACTATTTTTCTATTTTAACCAACCAACTTACTTCGAAGAATGGGTAACAAAAACAAAGCGTGACATTTTTCCACCTGAAAACAAACAAGACAGAGAAGCCATACAAAAACTAATAATGGATATGAGGAAGAAACAAATTAAATCTTTAGAAAACGAATAATGGTATAACCTAAATTTTCGTTAGTTTAAAATGAAAAAATAAGAATATATTTATTGGTTTTACTTTATTTTTATTATTTGATTTCTAAACTACAAGTTCCGTATATGTTTATTTCTTTGTTTATTAACGAATAACATCCATTATTAATTATTCTGAATTTGTGGATTTAACTTTAATCATCAAGATTATCTAAAGCAGAGCCAAATTTATTATTACAGAATATACATTAATAAAAAAATATTTTAGTACATAAATCTTCTGGCTTATAAGTTCTGAAAGTGGTGTAGCATCATTTTGTCCATTAATACTGTCATTGGTGACACTAAGAACTTTGACTGTTAGATCACAAATAGGAGACTGTCAAGTTGTTATGAAAATGCTCTGTGATAAAAATCACTTTTAACTTTAATGATGATAATGATTCCCTTGTTTTTCTCTCCATTTTTAAAGATCCAGTCCGTTTGTTTCGGTTAGTTTTATCATTGTAGTAATGGTCAAATATTTTTTGTAATGAAAAACATTTATAAAAATATAATTTTATTTGAAAATAACAAATATATAATAAAAATATCTCAAATTTATTTACTGTTAATCAATTTTGCTTTTATTTTTATACTGATAGCTGACTGCTATACCTAGCAACGTTGCAAGCAATGATGCATGCATACCATAAGATACTCCTAAATATTGACCAATAAAGCCTGTCACAATAGGAGCAACAACACCAGATAATGAAGTCACACTGTTTGATGCTCCAATAAGTGTTCCTCTATGGTGACCCTTACTTCTTTTTAAAATCATTTCTAGACTCACCAGTCTACCTACGGCACTGCCAATAGCTAGTGGAATTGAGCAAATGGTATACATATAAACATTTGTAGCTAAGATCATTCCTGTTAATGATACACTAAGTAGAACAAATACATGTAAATTTCTTATTGTATAATCAACATCATGTTTATAATACTTATTTATATAACCAATAAAAAAACTTGATACTGATGTTGTTACACCTTGGAATGAAATAACATATCCAATATATTTTGGTGACAGTTCATATGTTCCCTTTAAATAAAGAGAGTAATTAGAAAAATACACAGCCATAGCAAAACTAATTAACGCTTTTAATAAAAAGACATTCCAAAACTCTGACCACTTAATCTTAGATAATTCTATCACAGATTGTTTACTACTATTGATTATTTTTTTGAATATATTTTGAGGTTCGCCTCTGCTTTCTTTCACATTAGTTTCCCTTTTCTTGTTTGTGTTAGGCAAAAAATATACACAACCTGAAATAATATAGTAAAATTATTAGGTAGAATTTGAAATTTGGATATAATAAAAAGTAACAGAAAATTTTAAACTCAAATTTTTATATTATTATAAAAACTGCAATCAAATAGTATGTCATGTAAATGCTTGATTTGAGCACATATTAATCTTTTTTGTTATCAAAGCTTAGCCTAAAAGATAAGTGTTAAAAGCAGCATTACACTTAATATATTAAGAAGGTTTTACTGAATTCAAATTTATAAATTCATCAATTAAAAATCATTAGATACCTATGCCCTGACTACCTATGTCTTCACCTACCATTGAGGGGCACCATCTTCAGGATTGAAGGAACAAGTAAAAGTGAAAATAAATCATTATCATCTTTTTTGCCAAATTGCCATATACTCTTAGTATAGCATTTTACTTCAAGGCAAGTCTAAATGGAGAGAACTTTCCTACTATTACCCAAAGGTATTTGGATTGTATTATAAAGAGGTAAACTGTTTAGTGTACATTTGGTGAAATAGAACATGTGAATCATGCCCGGCTGTCAACCTCAACATTAATATCCTCAATATTACAAAGTACAATAATTTATATAATTAATTGATGAATGCACTTTTAGCAGCCGTTACAACTGGGTGCATTCAAACATTCTAACATTTTAACATTAAGGTCATTTCACATTAACATAACATCTGTAAGCATTTATCCTTGTGATCAATAAAGGGTTTGCTTATGGTAACAACTAAGTTAACATTTAAATCATACTCCCATCCGTACCCCAACATAAAACTTTTTCTAACACAATCCAAATAATGTTTACATCATAGTATGTTTTTACTGCTAATGTACTATTATTATTTATAAAATAAATTATCATAATGATAAAGGTTAACAAGAATGATTTAAAATATGCTTTACCTGCATTTATAATGAAAGAAACAGAAACTATAAAGGCAATATATTTGAAACCATGTTCAGGGTGATCCTCAACAACATGACCTCCTATAATAGGGCCTAGCGTGATTCCAACCCCAGATATGGCAGCCATCTTGCCATACATTTGTGATTGCTTACTTTCATTACTCTCATAATCTGGTACAAGTGCCTTCGTTAACATTTGTGTCTGTTTAAATAAACCTGAAGTTATAAAAAAAAATACAAATATGACTTAGTCACTTCATAATAACAATTTTATTTTGTTAACTAACCTTAAAAAGACCCAATTATATTAAAATGATCACATTTTTATGATTTTGCATCAATTCTCACTTTGTCCTCTGCACACATAATAAATGATTGTTTTACTAGGAATCCGTAGGACTGACTCAGATAATTTTGTCACAGGCCATGATGTCAATGGCCTGATAGTTTTTGCAGGACTTGATGCCACATTATGGCATAGTGATAATAATGATTTATACAAATCTTTAAGTTCTTGCCCCATGAAATACTTTAAATATTACATTATAATACCATAACTTACTTACCTAAAACAGCTCTTAAAATTAAAATAACTGCAATCGAACTTGTAAACCCCATAATTATATATGCTGCTGAACAAACTAGCAATGTCAACATTAATATAGTTCTACGACCCTTAATGTCACTAAGGCTTCCCTGAAAACACATGTGACATGAAAATGTTTATTTTTAATGGTTTTTTTTAATTTAAGTATTCAAACAAAAAATTCAGTCTGGCACCTTGTTACTAAGCTAAAAATACAAAAAAAAATACAACATGGTCATAAAATATAACTATAAACTTCCCTCATCATAGAAATTGATTGATTTCAATTGGTTCACCGTATTACTCACACATTTATTTACTCTGCATTTCTAACAGTCACTCTCAATACTTAAAAAATGTTATATCTAAACCAGTGATAGTCAACCTTACCACCTTACTTTTCATTTTGGGTGGTAGCAGAGCAACCAAATGTTGCAAATGCAAACCAAAAAGTTAAAATGTCAAATGTAACACATTCACACTTTTATATTGTCTCAAGGTTCTTTATATCAAAATAATACTTACAATTAGGGGACCTGACCCCAATTGAAAACCACAATATATTGATCCAAGCAGGCCAATATAAATGTGATTTCCTCCCATTTGACGGACATGGTTGGGAATCAATGGAACAATTAAACCAACTGCTAATAAATCCTGAAATTATTAAAAAACAATATTTGAACATTAAATTTAAGAAAACAGCAAACTTCATCTTTTTTTATATACGAAAAAGGGGAATATCTGTTTAAATTTGAATTCAATGGTGTAATTAATGTAATATTAATAAATAAAGATTTAAAATTGAATTATATATAAACAAAAAACTAACCAAAAAAGCCACCAATTGTAAAATGTATAAACACAAGGCCATTTTGTTTTTAAATGCTTCTAGTCCAATTCCAATAAGTTAAAATACGTTACGTCAACACATTTTTTATATAAGGAAAATTAAATCAAGTCTTATCATGTTTTACATTTTAATTATTCAAAAATATACATGAAAACTGACTTTATACAATCACCTACTTCTAGACTTAACAATACAGTGTTACCATTCAAAAAAAAATTAAAAATATTGACTTTAATCTTTATAATATCGAAGTCCTATTTGAAAAAAAGTTTTTGTCGAAAATAAAATAACATAAATGCGAATGATACATAATTTCTTTGACTTTTTAATTTAAAGTATACATTTTTTCTGTTTTGATCAACCAAATTATTTAACAATCAACGCAATAGACTGACATTACTTATGTATAAGAAATATAAAAAGCTTAAAATTTAAATTATTGGATAACGTTTAGAAAAATTGAAAGAGCTGTTTGACAATAGCAACACTTAAAGCAATAATATTTTTTATCTGGTTGGGTTTCATTACCAAAGAAATAATATTTTAATGTTTTATTCGTAATTCATAGGTACTAATAATAATAGTATCTGCCTAATGCTCTTTAAATTAACATATAAAATATGTAACTAAAAATGAGTAATCTTAAGAAAATGGTAATCATAAGTATTAGACACTAGAATAGAATGATTTCGTATTGTTTTTTATGCATTCAAAATTATATAAAATATTTTTCTACGCTTACAGGTGTTACAAAGTTTTAAAAAACTACATAGGACTAGATTAAACGTGTTTAAGGGTGATGTGAGGGCTCTTAATGCTGCTAGATTAAAGATTAATGAAGAATATAAAAAGAACAGAAATATAAAAGATGAAGACTCGATAAGAGCCGTAAGTTTATAAACAGTCGTTACGAAAAATTTGTACACTTATAAAACTCTATGACTGAAGTTAGTACATGATAATTTGTAATGCCTTGGGAACAGTTTCGCTTATGTTAACAACAACTATCAAACATATTTTGGAATAAAAATGCTAAAAGTTTTAGTTACGAAAAATGAATAATCGTAAAGGATATGCCTTTATTAAGAGGTAAAAGCTTGAGATACAACTTTGCAAGCTCTAAAAAGTCAAACATCACACAATAAAAAGTAATTATAATTTATTTTGATTAATATTTTTTATAATATAGGCGTACAAGTATGCTAGATGAATTATTATATAATTCATTAATGAATTATATAATATGAATAATGCTCTCAATAATCTTAAAAATTAATCTTTATTCTTCAGTTTAATTTATTCAGCAGTAGGTCATTGTTATTAACAACATATATGTTTGTATTTCACATGTAAACCACGTGAAAAAAGTTCATAGCATCTGCTTTCATATCTTTTGTTATATTCACTAAGGTTAACTCCATTAGTTATAAAGTTGAATAAATATTGTATTGAAAAAGTTCACTACCTCTAAATGTGATTTTTCAGTAGGCTAGGCTTGCATAAAGCACTTGCTTACTTGTTCTAATACTGAGTGAAATGTGCAGAATGAAGCTCGGAAATTGGTTTTCTATTCTATCTTGTACTATGGACAATATTTTACCAAAAAATTTAAATATTTTTGACCTTGAAATGATTTCTGTACTATACCATACCATATATTTTTTCCAACTCTACTAACTTATGACATAGATAAGAAGAATTTAAATGCTACTCTTATGATGAAAGAGTTTAAACTGCATGTTAATGCTAGAATATATATTTGTTGTTGTTATTCACTGGAATCATATAATGTTTTAGATTATTATTATTTTTCAGATGATTAAATTTGGAGATGACGTTGAAATAGAATTACGAACAAAAGTAATCCAAGCATATGAAGTGAAACCAGGTGTATTTGGTAATGTATTTTACTGAACTGGGTTACTAACACGATTTAACTAGAATTGAATGTAACAAGCATTAATGCTTGCTTGAACCCTTGTCTATTATTATCTTTAAATGTAGTAGTTAGTAAAAAGTAATAGATGTAAACATTAATACTTATTAACTTCTTTTTTCTGGCATATAATACACATTTCAAATCAAGTAGGGGACATTTTTTATTTCAAGCTTTGTAAGTGATTGCTGTACATGCTTTATTGATATGCATGTCTATAAACACTTGCATCTACACTTTGCTTTGGACTCAAACACACACACACAAACATATTTGTTTGCATGTATCTATGTAGTATGGTCCTAGCTGAAAACCAGTGTGTTGCTTGTCAAGCATCATCATAACATTGATCTAGCTATTGTATAACTTGCCATAATGTAAAATTTTTAATGCATCACTATCATCTGTATGAATCACAATTCAGTACCGCTACTCTGTGGAACCAGCTATCTCTGGCTGTCCTTCCAAACTGATATGACATTAGAACCTTCAAAAAACAAGCCCACTCAAGGCCAGTACCACTTCTGCAATGCCTTTGGTGTTGCAGATGTCTATGAATGGCATTGATTGTTTTTTTTTTAAATATTAGAGTGAAGATGTATTATTAGTGCAAATAAATTATATATTATACTATCTTATGTAACACAAGATTTATTCATGTGAGCTGCAATGGTTAACTCACAAGTGTGTGGAATTTTTTATACGGTTACTAATGCTTATAGTTTTTTATGGGATATGAAGGTAAACAAATAAACATGTCACTATATGGAAAGCAATTTTCTGTAATACTTTGCCTAACAACCTATAACCCAGGAACGCTTCTGCAACAATACAGGCATTACAGAAGCATTGTTGGTCTTTGAGAAATGTGTAGGCTTCTTTTTGGTTACAATGTTGTATTGGTTCAGTATTACTGCTACGGTAGCTAGTTTCATAGTAGTGATCTTCTTCTTCTAAAGCGGCTCTTCATCTTGCAAAGGTTGGAAGCTAATTCAGTACAACTCTTTTTTTCCTTTGTGAGGTGCAGCAGCTCTGAAGCACTTGCTATCCTGGTCCATTACCTGATATAACATAGCCAAGACTTCCTTCTCCAACAAACTTGTTGTATAATAATAATATTTGTCTGATAGTAGTTATGTGTGTATATAAATAATATATTTATTCCTAATATATTTATTGACATAGACATAGTTTTATTACTCAAATAGATGCTGCTGTCTATCCTTTGTTATTTAATTCCATTGTCACCTCTAAAACACACACCTATTGCAATAAATGGGGACCTTATACCATATATCCAGCAAAGTATAATGTTTATCCTGACTAAACATAACACTTTTATTCATAACTTATAAATACACTTTTTCTTTTATTCTTTTACATGAAAACATATTTCAACATTAATTCAGGTTCTTTACAATCAATAATATTCTTTTCAGAGGCGAAAATCACTGACGATATAGTTAAGTTGGATAATCTACCTTTTAATGATAGAGCAATAGCAGAAGAACAATCAGATGTACATAGACCATGCTGTCAAGATCAAACAAGAGAAAAAGAAAGGAAATAAAGTTACATCATGTTAAATTTACTTAATTATGTTTGTGTAGTGTTAGGTAATTGTATTAGTTTTAAATATATAATTTGACTGCAAATAAAATTAAATACTGCAGGTTTTTATATTATGCCTTGCATTCTTTGAATTACCTACAGAAGGTGGTGAAAAGCTAATAATATTTAAAAATTTAATAAAAATGCCCTGTAATGTAAAACCGGGCATTATTTTTATTTACGACGACGAAATGCTAGTACACTTAGGATAATAATATCATGTAATAAGTCTACTTTTACCCTTTACTGTCAGTTTTAGTGATCAAACCATTTGGCCCGTTACACATTTACAGAAAAGTAAGTACTTCCTATTTATTGAACATAGTATAATAACATATTTTAAACCAAGATTCCTTAGTTTTGGAAAACGATCGCCAATAAAAAATACATTTGAAAAAAGACAATTGATTTTCGTATATAATATATAATTTCGTATATACGTAATTTCGTATATAATACTTGTTCTACTTTGCGAGGTATATCATGCTTTGGACAGGGCCCTGCTAACCAGCCCGGAGATACGAGTTTTTTCAATACCTACTTATGCGTTTAAATCAAACTTTCTACATACATACATATCGTCACCCCTGTCTCCCTATAAGGTTAGGCAGAGACCACATATCTCCATCCGCTACGATCCCGACACACTTTCCCTGCTTTCTTCACACTCATCCATTCTTCCTCTCACATTCATCGTAACGGCTCTCCGTTCGTCGCTTCTCGCCCTCGTGGGAATCGGGACGTGACAGGTGGCGAACCACATCGCCGTCATTTTTTAACGAATTCGGTATATTAAGATTCGCCAAACAGGATCCCACGAGCCGAAAGGGAGGATGGAGATCAGCCCCGCATGCTGAAGTAAGGCACTATAGTACCCAGGGGAGCCCGATCCCGGAATGATCGGCACGCTTGCGACTAAGCTCTCCCCTAGCCACGTATCCTTTGCCGTGCCAACAATGAGACCGTAAATTGGCGGAGAGGAAGGGAAAAGTTTAGAGAAAAAGGAAAAAGTAGGGGAAAGAAAAAAAGGATTTAGACACGATGATAGGGATATGATACTACCGCAACGGAAGACGAGGAGTGCGACGGTAATAGCTCAGGAGGTCGGGAATAAATACCGGACAAGCGACTAGGCGAAAATACTCCCTGACCATAAACTTTGTTATTCTTTACTGTTTTTTATTAGTGGTAGAGCCACGTTGCAGACTAATTCTTTGTCAAGAATGGCATATTATTTGTCTGTATCATAAATGGGCCGCCTCGCCCGGGAGGTACCACACCTCCGCAGAAAGCCGGTGTTGAGTGGTAGCTTAGCTACTGCGCTTTGTACGGTGAGCGGCCTGAGTTCCGGGGGCCCAACACTCTCCCTTCTCCCTCCCACTGTCATAATTTTACTCCTTAAAGGTCGGCAACGCTTCCGCACTCCCTATGGTACTGCGGATGTCTATGGGCGGCGTTGATTGCCTTCCATCAGGTGACACCCCTGCTCGTTCCTATCCCGTAAAAATATATATTCTTTTTTATTATTCAAACTTTGTTATTCTACTATATAGATTTGTGGTGTATAATAAAGAATATATCTATCGTATTTTTTATTCATCTAAGAAAAAGGTAATGTTTTTTGCACTAATTTCGTTCTAAGCCACTTTACATTTGTCGTCAAATTTTGTATTGGTGATTCCTAATTTTATTAGTGTTTAGTATTGATGATTTGTTTATAAAATAAAACATGTTTATAAAATAAGCTATTATAGAATTTTCAGCTTGCTATCTGTAATTCTCTATGTCATTATTCAGTTTGACTTTGATGTGATACTGACAGTTGACATTGACAGCTTTTCGCTGAAATGCAAATTGTTTTTACGTTAATTGCAGGTTTTCCTTGCGTATTTATTTAACTACATATATATTTTTTTATTAATATAAATTCACAAAAAATGCTTGCACGCACTCTTGTTTCAAGAGCTCTGTTACTAAGAAGCTCTAAGACCGTTGCCGACCATGCAAAGCAAACAAAACGAAACGCGGGTCATGGGTATGTATAATTGTTATGTCACTATCTCGATTAGAATATGGTAAAAGATTAACTATAATTGAAAATACTTAAAGATGTGACTGCTAATAATATATAAATGTGTTAGTTATTACTTACTTTTCATTCGTACATGATTTTAATGTCTGCCATAAAAAAGAAGATACAGTCATTAATATGTAATACTGTTATATTTTTTATAAAGTTAATAAATTTTGGAGGACTTCGAAAAATGGGGGAACTATCCTCTAAAACATATATAAATAAGAGAAATTAGTTTTTTAAATTCTAACTAGTTTTATGGATTATATATAACTTGATAGATAATAAGAGGTCTTTAAAATTGTTAATGATTCTCTATCTTATGTCAAGCAATTTATCAATTATGTTATACACGAATCGTAAATAGTAGTAGTAGAATTGGTACATCTTACATTGGATGTCATTTTATTCAACTTTTTGTTTAGTGTTTGGAGTTATCGTGTGCCTCCACCATTGCCTTCAAAAAAAGCTGTAACATTAGCAGAAGTGCTTGGAGGATTGTGCTGGTGGTGGATCCTTTATCACATTGCTACTGAACCAGAACATATATATGTTAGTATTACAAAATATTTTTATTGTTACTTATGAATTTCTTAATAAATGTCCCCTGGCATTTGATTTAATTTTATAACTAAGTACCTGCTCAAGCATACAATTTGGTTTTATGAACTTCAATAAAACCAAAGTCATGGTCAATAATCATTTGAGCCCACAACCAACCATTGTCAATGGTAAAACTCTCAAATATGGTAAAATTTAAAAAATATAATTTTATAAGTATAAATTTATAAGTAAGTATATAACAAGTTATATAAACAAAAAAGTTTAAATTCAATTCCTACTTAGGTTAACAGAGACAAATTGTATTTTACTTTTCATTAAATAATTACAATTAATTCCCAATCTTATCCTGTTAAATATCTTATATAAGTTTTTTCTTCCATATGAAACTAAAATTAATTAATTAAATTTAATTAATGAATTAATATTTGAAAAAAACTGTATTAACATTAAGTTTCATCCATTACTAGTTTTAAAAAATGTATTGGAACATGAGTGGACAAGTATTTTATTAACAATTGAAAATTTGAACAATATATATAAATATGATATTACAAGAGTGTGAATTAATTAGAAAAATAGAACTTTGTACCTTTATTAATATTTTTGGAGATCTTTGAGAGATGATTAGTGAAGAATGATTTAAAATAATAGTAACAAAAGTTTGTAATAATAATGGGATACAATAAAAAATGGAAGTTTGGAATAATAATAGAGCCTTTCAAATGTAACTCACTTACCTAATTTTTATTTTAGTGAAATTTATACATCTCATTGATAAGTCTCACTCACCTTTGAAACTAGCAGACATGTCAGAGCTAAGAAATTTTCAATGGACTAACTAATTGCCATCAAAGAAAAAGAAAAATACATAATTTTGTTGGTTTACATTTGAAACTTTATTGGATTGCAGGGTGAATGGCCATATGTTGATCCTAGCACCTGGACAGATGAAGAATTAGGTATTCCACCTGATACTGCTGGATCCTTAAGAAAGTAATTTGAAGATATTTTTGTTTGAACAGTAATGAAATGTACTGTTGAAAGTAGTGTGTAATGTTTCTGTTAATATATCCATAATTTATAAACTGTTTGAATTCTGATTATATCATAAATGTAACTGTCATAATATTTCATAAATCAAAAAAGATGAAATTCCAAGATAAGGAGTGGCAAGACTACATTGAGCAAATTCAATTTGTTTATTACTTTAGCATGACAAATTAAATTTGATTTTTAAATGTCAGTTCTTTAACAATCAAGCTACTAATATAGTTTGCAATGAGGTTCTCTCAAAAGAGAGAATACTACAGGTATCTTCTTTTTTATGGCAGACAAAAAATCAAACAAGTGAAGACACCTGATGGTAAGTTTCACTGCCAGCAATGAGCTTCTGTGACACCACTTAATATTGTCCACATACATTAATAACAAAGCAAGATAAAATTATCTTCCACAAATTATTTATGAGCTGCGGACAAATTTAATGTAATGTACTTAATAATAATTAAATAAATATTAATAACAAAGCAAGATGGCGAAGAATCAGGATGTTACCAGTCGCGAACCACGTCGCCGTCATTTATGTATAATTGTATTCGCCTTTAGTGAATCCCACGAGCCGCAAGGGCGGATGGAGGTCAGCCCCATAGTACCCCGGGGAGCCAGATCGCGGGACGGTCGGTACCCTTGCGACTAAGCTCGCTCTTAGCCACCCATCCATTGGCACGGCAGACCGTGGATTGGCGGAGAGGAAGGGAAAGGATAGAGAAGAGAGGAAAGGGCAGGAAAGGAAATGCGCATTGGGGAGGTTACCAGACTCTGAATAAATATTTATAAATCAACAAATTTAATTAGAGTGCCTATCGCGCTATATGCGCTTTCGCGCTCATCGGCACTCTAACGGTTAAAATACTATATTTAAAAAAATCTATAAAATGAACACTCTTAAAAAAAACGGCAAACTGCAAACGATCACTACCTATACCTACGTTATATTTTCGATCTTATAGGGATGTACCCTACACTGATGCATATATATCGATACTGTTTAATGGTTGAATAATTTTTTTTCTAATTATATATTTTTGAAAATTCACGCATTGACACATTTTTATGGATTATTTTTTACTGATTATAATTTAACAAAAGTTTTCGATATATTTTTTCATCTACACATTCCAAAAATAAGGTATATATTATCTTGATAGCTATTGAAAAATTATGTCTTAAAACTTTAATCTATTTCTTACACATTTCGCAACTAATCTATTTCATTGTATCATTTTTTTCATAAATTGTAAGTACTAATAAGTGTTACTGGTCCGAATCACAGATTACAAATAGAAAAGGCGGTGTACAAAAATATCAGAATGTCATAGCATTATAATTAAAACTTATTGTTTTAATGGTTCTACCTATACTCTGTTACGGTCCTGAAACGTGGACACTGACAGTCCGTCTGCTTCACAAGCTCAGAGTCGCTCAGAGAGCTATGCTCTGATTTTCTCTGGTAGATATGATTCGGAATGAAGAAATCCGCCAAAGAAACAAATTTTACACTTTAGTTTACTAATTTGAAAGACCGTCACCGACGGTCTTTCAAATTAGTAACTAAAGTGGCAATGAACTGGATACGTTTGTCAAAGATCCGACAACCGTTGGAGCAGACGAGTGCTGGTGTGGAGACCGCGTCTTGGCAAACATAGCGTGGGACGCCCCCGACTAGTTGGTGCGACGATCTGCGTGGGTGGCTGGCAGAAACTGCGTGAAGCTGAAGATCGGGCTAGGTGACGCTTTTTGGGGGAGACCTATGTCCAGCAGTGGATTGCCGCAGGCTGTTGATGATGATGATTATAATAAAAGTGTACGGAACGCGTTTGAATAATGCGAAAGTGTATTCCATAATACTAAGTAATAAATTGTAGTTAACATAACAAACATTATCAACAACAATAACTCGTTAAAGATTAAGGAATACATAAATTATAAAAAATCTTCGACTTTATTTAAAAAATAAATGATAAAAAAACCTTTTTGGACATTTTATTAACGTTTACTTTAAATATGAACATGCTCATGCCTTTCCTAATTAAGATTTTAAAGCCAAAAACGTGTTAATAAATTATAAAATTGCATCTAACCAAACTCTACATTTTATATGCGGGGCCCAGGTTTTGTGTTTCATAATTTTGGTCTAATAGTTATTAAGAAAAAAATTGTAATTAAAAATAGACAATTTTAGTCGGTAGAATTCTAATATAATTTCTTCCTCTCTTTTACTGGCGGACAGATATATGTAACTATTTTATTATATACAGAAGAAAAGCTCGTTGTTTTTCTGTAACCTATTTATAATATCAGTCTAATATAAAGGTTTAAGGATGTTTTAAGTCAATCTGTAGAAATCGATTTCTATACATAAGAAATCTATTTTAATTTATCTCTTTCGAAAGGAGTGCTTCCCTAGGTGTTGATCATTTTTTATCTGTTTTGTGTGACACCATAAGTGATATTTGACTTGAATGAAAAATGTTTTTTCCCGTCATCGCCCTCGTTGTGTTTTAACTGAGAACAAGTGTGATGTTTAATCGTGATTCATGATATTCAGTAAAATATGTTGTGATAATGTGATGAAGTGTTTGATCGAATATTGAAATGGAGTCTAATACAAATCAGAAAGGTGAGGAAATATTTGCCTTAACTAGTTAGGCCTAAGTCTTGTTTGTGTATGAATAACTGTACCTTGCGACATTATTTTGGCTGACGTATGGCACCTGCCTCCAATTGTTATGCTCCTTTACTAATTTTGTACAAAAATGGACGTTGTTTGAAATCAGAGTTATTGTAAAGAAAGAAACATGTAATATATAATTCATTGTAATATGAGCAACCTTTAGTTCTTTACTAGTCAAAGTCAACATATAGGTATATTTCCCTTAAGATTTGCTAAGTATATGACTCATTCTTGTAGCATTGTGATGTCATGTACATGTTAAAAATATTAAAAGTATATATTATCTCTTATTATATAGCTCTTTATATCTGCCATAGTTTGAATAGCTGATTTTAATAATAATTTCTTGGCATTAACTTGGCAGTCTATATCAATGAAACTTAAGAATCAGTTTTAATCTTATAAAATCATTGTATAAAATTTGTTGTCGTTTTCTGTTTATAGGTTCAACTTTTGAAATGTCATAATTATACATTTATTGTTTTTCTGCATCTATATCTAGAGTAATATTTATTGAACATAAGATTTAGTTGATAAAAAGTACTTGAATATGTTAATGTGATCATTTTTTATTACCATAAAAAAAAAGTACAATTTTTTTTTTGCTATTATATGGATATGGATTTTTGATAAATCTATATTGTAAATTTATTTTCATTCCTAATTAAATGAAGTTCTATGTGTAAATTTAAATATTAAAAAACACTTAAATTGTTTTGTGTGTGCTATATATTCGGGTTGTGATCTGTATGTTATAATCAGTGATCAGAGCAAGTACATTGATTTAGGGTCAATGATCAAACATACAGTACTGCTCAAAAGTATTTGGCCACCTGCACTTTTATTGATATTACAAAAAATACATCTTTAAAAAAATTTTTTTAGGTTTCATTGTTAGTATCTCACCACAAAATACATATCTACAGTAAAACGGTAAACAGCTTATTGTTATGTCCCAACTCCTGGTCATAAAACCCTTGTAGTGTTATTGTCAGAATTTCTTTGAAGGTAATCTGGTGGAAGTTTTGTTTTAATTAAGTTATTGAGAAATAATCAAAACTAAAATGTAGAATAACTACTAGAAAAATGATTTATCTGATGTCATTTGAATACAGATAAATAATTTAAAAAACATTCTCTCCGTATATAAACTCTTAAAGTCTAATAACATTTCTTTGTGTTTTCATTTCTGAGTTGTGTTTTTTGAAGAAAATGGGTAAAAGTAACGAACAGTCACAAAAGATCAGATCATAATAATCAGGCAAGACTGCAGATGATACTAAGACAAACTGTTGAATACATTGTTAATAAATTTGCATCAGAAGGAATATTTAAATATAATTATTAAAAGCAAACAGAAAAATTGATTAACTGCACCAGAAGTAGCAGCTCAATTCATTATGAGGTGTGATAAACCAATGAATGTATCCATAGTCTAAATAAGACTCCTTGACTCAGGACTTAACAGATGCATAGCAGTCTCAAAACCACTTCTAAAAACAATAAGAAGAAGAGACTTAATTAGGATAGAGAACATAAAAGTTGGACAATAGCAGATTGGGAAGAGGTCCTCTGGACAGACAAATTAAACTTTGCAGTTTTTGGATCCAAACAAAGAGTTTTCATATGGCGCCAGTTGAATAAAAGGGTGAATGGTGCTTGTACTGTGGCTTCCATTAAACATGGCGGAGGGTCTGTGATGGTTTGGGGTTGTTTTGGTGGCTCCGCCGTTGGAAATCTCATGAAAATTCAAGGAATATTAAAAAAGAAAGTTACAAAAATATATTATAAAATATTGCAGTGCCTTCATATGTTTAATTGGTTCGGAGTGTATATTTTAACAGGAAAATGATCCTAACCACATGTAAAGACTATGCAAGGACTTTTTAAAAGGACAACAAAATGTATTGAAACTCATGATATGGCCTCCGCAGTGTATTTTACCGGGTGACCAAATCCTTTTGAGTAATATATATTATATGTCAATATGGACATGTTTTTGGAACTCCAAATAATAAAAGTCTAAATTTCAAACTTTTTTAACTATACCATGCAGTTAGGTTGTAAGGTGAGAAACAGGTAAATACTAGCAGGATTTTTATGAATATAAGTAAGTAGTCTCGATAAGTAATTAAATATCATATATCAAATTAGACACATTTTTGAAAAAGAAAATTTAGGAAGTGACTTGGAATGTATTGAAAAGTATTGCAGTATTATTTAACTATCTTTAAAAGGCTTTCAAAAAACAATTTAACCATAACCGACACATTTTTAGTATTTGATCAAGTCAGGGCTGCTATAAAGGAGTACATATCTGAGAATATAAAAAGAATATAAGAAATTGTAATGGTACAAAGTCCAGATTTAGACACATTTAGAGAATGTAGTGAGAGAATACAAAGAAATGAAATCAATTACCAAATCATTTATTATCAATAGAACAAATTGTTCTATTGACATCTTCAGGTGTGGAATAATTGTTTTCGATGTAGAAGTGGATTTTAAATGTTAAATGAAAAAGATTAAAATTAGAAAATTTGGAACAACTTATGGTTATTTATTTCAATTGTACAGATAATGCGCAGAATGAAGAAATTGTAATCAATGATGAGGATGAAAATTAAAATCACATCTCTGTACATGTTTGTTATTTACTTTTTCACCTGTGATGTCTATCATATATAAATGTTTAATTAATTTGTCTAGATAATATTGAAAGATTTTTATTTAAGAAATGTGTTTTTCTGCAGTAAAAAGTGCAACAACTTTCATCTCAGCTCACTTAAGTGGTAACTTTGAATTCAAATTAACAATAAAATTCAATATATCGACTCCAATCACTAGTTATAATGATAACTTATAATTTATAAGTCAGTAATATTTTATAAGTAATTTTTATAGTATTACTAACATGAAATTAATATACTTCTATTAATATGAAAATTATTTATTTTGAATTTAAATAATAAGAGAAATATGTTTTCTTTTATACAACAACAGCAACAATAAGAGAAATCTGTTATTATTTCAAGATAAATATATTGGCATTCTCATATTGTATTTAAAATTGTCTCTATAATTATATAATAATTACATGTGCCCTTCTATACCTAGTGTAGTTTATTTTATTTTTATTTCTTCCCCTCATAATGTTAATGTAAATTATGTGTGTAACTTTAAATTGTTTTGTTTATATATGATAAGGATATAAACTTTTATTTATTCATTTAAACAATGAGAGAAATATATCATTATTTTAAGAATAATTATATTGTCATTCTCATCTAGTATATTGTATTGAAAATTGTATCTGAAACTATATAATAATTACATGTCTTCCATAGAGTCTACTATACCTGAAGATGCCTCGTGTTGGGGCGAAACAGTCGTTTACAAGATGGAAAAGTGGTAATGCGTGTTTGGTGTTGTGTATAGTGGTTGGTGGGTGGAGAATTAATGGCCGATTATCGTAAGTTTTCGGTTTAAGTTCCAAATAAATCCACTTCATCCAACAGAAAAACACACATTATTAATTTTCGGTTATTGTTTTGCTTGTCGCGGATCTTAGCTAAGTAAAACTTTTGACTGTCTACATAGTGATGGATTTCCGCAAAGTAACGCCTGACTCCATTAATAAATATATCCATTTTTCTGATTCTTAGTGACCTGCATAGCAAACTATTTGTATGATGCATCAGAACCAGATGAGTTGACCATAAGACCAGGTGACATTTTACGGGATGTAGAGCGATTGCCAGGAGGCTGGTGGCGAGGAGAACTACGTGGTCGGAGAGGAATGTTTCCCGATAATTTTGTCTCTGTACACACCGAACATGGCAATACAAGGTTAGTTAAAATATTAGTGCTACTGATAGGAGGTTAATGTAAGAGTGTAATAGTAATAAAGATTTATCTTATATGATAAAACCTTCAGTGTCAAGTCAGTTATCAAAAATGTAAGAAAGCACGCCTAAGTAAGTGCCTTACTAATATTGAACTTTCATTGAAATAAGAAAAATTGATTGAGAGTTAGATTGAAGAGTTAAGTAGAACAGAGTAATATAAAATATATTGCAAAAAGTTTAAATCACAAGTTTTGTAAAAAGTAGTCCATCCATCTTATGTAAATAAGTTCATCAAAAGGTAAAAAAATGATAAAAGTGACTAGCAAAACTATTCAGTTCAGCCAAGTATACAAAAGTTTTTAAATTCTGAAACATACATATTTAATAAACATTAAATGTCATTAAGTCACAGAGTTCTTTTTATTTGTTCCTGTGTTGTTTCTTAATAAGATACGGGGATAAACATATTTGTTGATTGAACAAAATTTGATGAGTATAGTACTTAATTTTGGAAATATTACAAAAAACTTATCTCGCACGAAAAAAACGTACCTAACATATAAAGAGACATATCTTGCACAAACAGAAACTAGCATAAAAGCTAGCTAAATACTAGCGCAAAACCAAATTTTTCTAACACGAAAAAACGTATCTAGCATGACTACACAGTCATGCTAGATATGTTTTTTCGTGTTAGAAACGTTTGGTTTTGTATACTCTATTTAGATTTACAAACCCTTATTAGCCTGTGTTTACAGGCTAATGAAGGTGTGTAAATCTAAATAGAGTATACAAAAACAGTTCACATCGGTTCGATTCTTTGATACAAACACGAACCTAGCCCCATCTGTGAGATAAGATTATTGAAGTACACGTTTTTATTATTTACTGAGGTTATTTTGATCTGAATAATTGCTATTGATACCAAAGTCACTTGATAAACACATACTATTGTATTCGACGTGAAAAATGAATTTCTTTATATTTCAATAAAATTTATTAGGTTGGCATAAAGGGTAATTGCCAATTTGTTCAATGAAATAAGAGTTTTTTTTACTTGGAATGAACTTTAATCTATGATGTATTTTCTATTTTCTTTGATGACCTTTTGCCATCTCTCTGACAACTTGAATATTCCACGCTTGTAGAAAGTCTGACCTTTTTGGTCTAAAACGGACTTAGGTGAGATTTTAAAAATTCATCGTTATTGAAAATTTTACCACGAAGGGAGTTGTCTAGGGATCGAGATAAGTGGTAATCCAATGGCGCGGAGCAGTGCTATAAGGTGGGTTTAACATCAATTCCCATCCAATATAACTTTTGCCGAGTGGCCAAAAACGTGTGCGGCCTAGCATTGTCCTGATGGAGGATGACACCTTTACGATTGCCTAATTCTGGTCGCCTTTCCTTGACCGCTGCATTCAATTTGTCCAGTTGCCGACAGTAGACCTGCGAATGTCGGCAGGTTTGCTTCCTTGGAAGCAGCTCAAAATACACCAAACCTTTCCAATCCCACCAAATTGACAGCAAAATCTTTTGGTGGATTTTTGTCTTTGAAGTGGTTTACGATGATTCATTTGGCGTGCACCACGATTGTTTTCGATTGACATTGTTGTACACTATACACTTTTCGTCTCCAGTGATGATGCGTTTTAAAAACGGATCGAATTCATTGCGCGGGACCCAAATAAATATCCAGCTTCTTAACATTTTAAATGCTTCTCAATGGTTATACGTGAAACATTTAACTTCTCTGTAATTTCCTGTGTATTTACGTGATGATCCACTTCGATAATAGTTCCGATTTCATCCTCAATAAGTTCAACTGGCCGATCTGAACGTTGGTCATCTTTAAGAGAAAAATCTCCAGAACGGAATTTTTCAAACCAATTTCGCCATTGCCTTTCTTTAAGGGCTTCATCACCATACACATCACGGGACTTTCTTGCTGCTTGTACTGCGTTCTTTCCTTTACGGAAAGAATAAAGCAAAATACGGCGAAATTATTCGTTTTTGCACTCCATGTTAATAATGACCTAAAATTAAATCTTTAAGAAAATATCTAAGCAATGAACTTGTTAACCTTTAACGAACGAGCGCATTTTTCTAGAACGGTGACCAGTTGGTCGACGGATTTTTAAGAAATTAAGTGCTTTATTTCCAGAGCGAGAAAAGGTGCATAATTAATATCGATTTATTGGGTTTTATGGAAACTTTCAGTAATAATAGGTAATATATGAACAGGTATGTCCATACAAAAGGATAATGAAATGAAAATTTCAGAAAAATATATAATATATAATAATGTCTTCTGTTTTTTTAAGTTCGACACCCTACGTTGGGGTTGCGCTGGTGTTCCAAAGTCACCCCTTAATTGTTCTATCAATATTTTTCTAAATTTCAAATGCGAAACTGATTTCAAATTCATCCGTTGTCTTTGTTGTCGGTATATTATGTATGAATTGACGCAGCAAATTTCCAATCCCCCAGAAGAACATCATTCTCCACCATTTAAAATTGTGGATAGAAAAAATAAAAATAGCACGCATGTACGCACGACTCCGTTTCTCTTTCTTCTACCAGATAGTGCTCCGAAAATGACGATAACAAACTTTATTGACCGTATACAAAACTATGTATTTGCACTGAATGCTCGGAAAGGAATGCTCCAGATCACGTTGCATGCATAAAAAAGGCATAACCGAACAGAATTCCTCACAATTCCTGAAATATAACGGAATTAATTTTTTTAGAATATTTTTTAATTTTTTATAGATTAGATTTTTAGATAATTCGATTTTTTTAGAATATTTGCAATGTCGCGAGTATGGCGGCATTCGTTCGCTAAAGGTTAAGCTAGGTCCAGCTAATATATATAAGAAGAAGAAGATCAAAACATTAACGGATATCATATAAATGGGAGTGGGAAATTACTTAGTTGCCTACCCAATAGTATTTTTTCTTCCTACATTTCGTCTAACTCCGTCCTTAATGTGCATGTATTACCCAAAATAATCATAGTTTCTTATACTCTACACATTTTCATCATAACTTAGTGTTCTATCAATCAATCGATTGATTGATCGATTGATAGTAATCTACAAAACTTGTTGTCCGCAATTGGAATCAAGGATCGCTATTTTTATTCTTTCTTTTCCAGCTAATTCAATGAAATGATGCAATGACTAGGTATACATTATATACTCTTTTCGAATTATATCATGGAAATAAAAATATACTTACAAGAGCGCTGATGCAATGATCCACGTGTGGGTTTGGTCTAACGATACCTGGGGCGAGCGACCAGATGTTGACCCGAAGGTGGTTCTATATATGCCCTTTTGGCACCGCGATCTTCTTCAATCTTCTATTATAGATGACCAAGCCGACTCAGGCTATGTGCCTTTATGTCTTCAATTATGTTGGCGTCCATCATGAACTCTCCGATTACAAGATTTCTCAGGATTCTCCGCTTTCATCTGGTCTCTGCTTTAGGCCGTGGATCTCTCTAAGGACACAAAAATTGGAATATCTCTAATTTAGATATATGAGTATTTATTTGAACAGGTTAAAAAATTCAAGAAAATTACGTTTCCAATTTTTCACACTATACTTTTTAGTAGTTTATTGAAATTAGTTAAAACGTGCTTTTAAAAAATATATCTATAAAATTTGTATTAACATGAATTACGATTAATGAAATAATAATGATTGCACGTTATCTTATCAGTATTGATAAGGTTGTAATACGTAGGTACAGCCAGTTAGTGTTTGGCCACTTACGGTGATATATTTTTTTAGTTGGTACACCAACTTTCCACAATTGGTAACAGTTTGAAAAGTTCAAGGTACTTTAAATAAAATATCACAGTGTGTGAAAATTAGGTTCATTTTTCTTCTAGAAACATAGTTTTAGTGTTTTTTCCAAAAGTTAGGTATTTTTACGTATGTCTTGATGTTTGGCAGCAGGTCGGTGGGGGTGCAAGGGCGATGTCGGGCCGTGTTCAGTTACCAACCAGCAAATCCTGACGAGCTACCGCTTTGTGTTGGCGACGTGCTAGAGGTTCTTGGAGAGGTATATGTTTGTATTCACTATGTATTAAATATTTAAACCATTTACCCAACATATCATTTGCTTACGAAGGTCTGTTTATAATAGATTATTCTGCATTTTGAAATGCTTCTAAAATTTTAAGTTAATCAAAATTATGTTTACAACAGGTTATATTGTATTAATTAGTGAACTCCTTAACCTTAACTTACAACCTTAACATAAACTTATTAACAGTTTATTATTTAATTATGCATATTTAAAATAGTATATATTTATATGTGCATATTTAAATTAAGCCGTAGAAATTTTCTCTATGCCCTGGATTTACTGGTAATGATTCCTTGTTGTGCATTAAGTTCAACCCTTTTTAACAACCTACAAAATATATAAACAATTAAAATGTAGCTCCGTCGTTATTTAACATTGGCAATTGTTTTAGTCGTTATATTGTGAGCGTGTCATAATTAGTATATAAGAAAATATATATACTGAAATGTCACGGTAAAAATTAAAAATGGGTGTGAGTAGCATGTAGCAAAAATAATCAAGCGACTTTATTATAAATATTATCATTATAAATGTCTTTCTAACTTCTATTCATCCTGCAGTATCCGCCACGAGGCATATCGTTGTCCGCACCATTCGAGCGTAACGAGAACTTGACTTTACGCTAGTGCTATATAATTTTCTATTCCCGCATTCACTTTCATTTTTCGTAATGGCTTAACTAAAATTGCATTTCACTATTATTGTTATAATCATAACCTGAGGCAAACTACTGCTAGACATAGGATTCCCCTGAAACGGGCGTCCTAGCCCGGATCTTCGGCTTCGCGCCGTCATGTTTCTGCCAGACGTCCTTTGCAGATCGTTGCCCCATCACATGTATAAGGGTCACACAATATGTTTGCCAAGACGCGGTCTCGAAGCCCTTAAGCACTCGTTTATTTCAATGATTGTCAGTTCTCCGAATTTCGTGACCAGCTCATTATAATTTTTGGTTTCATCTAATACTAACTCGAAAATATCTGAATGAGTGGTGATTTAGTACGATGCGTTTTTCGAGAAACTTCTTCCCACGCACCACTACTCTGTATAACCAGTTACCACCAGCGGTATTTCGTGAACCGATATGACATTGGAACCTTAAAAAAACAAGCCTAAACTTGTCTTAAAGGCCGGCGACGCTTCTGCATTTCCTATGGCATTACGGATGTCTAGGGGCAATGTTAATTGCTTTCCATCAGGTGACACGCCTGCTCGTTTACCTATCCCTTAAAAAAGCTACATATTTCCTGATTTTGGTTCTCTGGAGGATTTCTTCATTCAGAATCTTATCCGCCAGAAAAAAAATTTGAGTATAGCATTCTCCATAGCTCTAAGCGATTTTGAGCTAGTGGAGCAGACGGACTGACAGTGTCAACGTGTCGGCACAATATTCATAAGTTTTAATTCTTTTTATTCCACGTAACGTTATCTGACTTTTTTAAGAAACAATCTTACATATACTTTTTACTAAAATAAAATATTTTCTAATTCGAAGGAGTATTCAGTGCACTTTAAATATATTATAACTCGCACAGGTCTTTTTGGGAATTCGCAGATTTCAGTTAGGCTAGGAGAACATCAATATTATATACTGTTATTTTTTATTTACTAAATATATAATAGTTTTTCCCAAGTCACATCTTCGATAAGCTTTCACCTATACCTTTGCATTAATTTTTCCACCTTGTGGCCCTTGGCAAAGGTTGCCGACCGCTGCTTTAGCGCTACAGTTGTTTATAAGTACGTGTTAAATCACTAGGTGGAGGAAGGCTGGTGGCAAGGACGTCGTCAGGGTCGAGTCGGGGTATTTCCATCTAACTTTGTTGTGATGCTCGAGCCACCTCAACCGGTACCGCCTTATGAACCCGCGCCTGCGCTACCGCCTAAACCAGGTAAACACTATTTTTTTTTTAATTAATACATTGTTTGAAATACTTAACTCAGTATAAATTTTTTTATTTTATTTATTAAGTTTTGAGTCCTACACGAGATATCCTCGTATACGATACATACATACATATCGTCACGCTTGTTTCCCGTAGGGGAAGGCAGATACCACAGATCTCTATCTACTATGATCTCATGCAAAAATGTTGTGTTACTTTTTGTCTCAAAAATATAAATTAGGTTTTTGTGTAAAAATTGAAATTTTTACTTCAAATCATTTCTGCTATTCATCAACTTTCACGGTTCCGCAACATTGGGTCGCCTATTGATACCCATCTTAACGCGTTTTGTAAACATTAATTTATCGACTATAACAACATGAGTGTGCAGTTCTTTAAAAAAATTGGTATTTTATTTGGTACGTAGAAATAATCAATCAATCTGTCGTGAAACAAACCTTTGTTTCACGACGAATTGATTATTTTGCATTTTACATTAAGATGGCGCACCAAGAATTACATTGCTGAGATCCGTGAAGACCAATTACATAAATAATATTGCTTGTATACGAATCAATATATAAACACACACACAAACATACATAAAATTTTTATATAAAATGTTTTTATTTTCAACAAAACCAACAGCATGATCGATTGCCAAAACGAACATAAATAATAAAATATAATAGGAGCTTATAGTGGATTCACATATTTTCTTAAGCTATAGTAAATTTAGCAACCATGTGTAAATTAAAATCTGTTTGAATATATAGTTTTTTACTTAATATGTATAAACCAAAGTTTTTTTTTAAATATTAAACAAAATATATTAAACGTAACTATTTGATAAAAAAATGTCGGTGGTAAAAAAATAAAAATAGGAAAAATGAAATTTAATCGAGTTAGCGACACAATAGGATTCGATCCTTTGATAAGACTGTAGTTACTCACACTTGCATTAGGGCTATGAGTCGAAGCTGAGTCATATGAATTGTAAGGGGGATGTTCAATCAGTCTGATAATGGCAACAATTGGTGATGTTTTCCTCGATTGAAGTGAGTAATGTAATTTAATAGATGGCGTCCTGGGAAACGTTCGCTTTATTGCAAATTATACGTCCATAAGTATAATGTTTCGCGAGAAAGCTATTTTAATTGAAGAAATTACTGGCGCATTCTCTTCGACTTTGGTCACAATATTATTAAAATGAACTACTTTAAGGAGCAATAGCTCAGTTAAGGACTGATCCTTACTCACGTTGTTACGTGCTTACGTTGTAAGTTTGAACCTCCTATTGGGCCCTCAACAATTGGGATCTCAACAATTTCTAAAGCATTAATAGCTTAGTCTGAATAGAAAAAAATGGTAATAATTTAGAACATTACTAGTCTTGTTTAAAAGAAACGAAACAGTTTTGTGGTTTACATTATTTAATTGACGTTTGATCCTAATCGACAGTTTTACTAATATTTTTTTATATTTTGTGTAGTATCAACGTATTACATTATTTACATTATTTAATCGACGCTTGATCCTGGTCTACAGTTTTACTAATATTTTTTATATTTTATTTAATATCAACGTATTACATTATATACATTATTTAATCGACTCTTGATCCTGATCGACAGTTTTACAGTTTATTTAACGTACAGTTTTACACCTGCAAGTTTAAAAGAGAATATTTTCTCAATAGTTTTATGTTGAATTTCACGATTCTTTTGCACTTGTCCGTTACATTAATAATTATCACACTTCACTTGGTATTTAAATATTGTAATATAAATATATACTATACACGTAACCGTAGCTGTATTGGCTAGGGCTAGGATAACGTCATCGCAAACAAAGAATAACATAACTAAACTGCGATAACTTACATAAATAATGTAAAATGATATAATGAATTTGTGCATACTATAAAGTTCATGCTTTGATTGATTTATATGGAAATGAATTGCGCGATCGAGAGAAACTCCAAATTATTTTTGCTTCAGTTTTGCGAAATTTAATGAATACTTAAAGTATAGGAATACTATATCTATAAATTGTGATGACATTTTCTAGTAATTTTCAATATATGAAGCTGCATGTTTCAAAAACCCACAAACTATTGCACGGCTGTAATTTAAAATTCTTTAAATGTGTGGGTAAACTTTGAAGGCATGCTTACTCTGTTTTTTTACCCAATTGAGCGGAAATTGCGATACGGTTAGTTAGAGAAATTGAGTTCAAAAATTTAAATTTTAGTTTTGAAATTTTTGATTCGAACTATTAATTTGTGCTTGAATCGTTTGTTCGCGTAGCTAACTCCTGAGGAACAAAAGCTTTTAATCCTAAGAGAAGGTGTCAAACCTAGGCTAGGGGCTGATTCTAAACTGCAATTTAAGAAGCTATAGCAACCCCTGTCATTTACAGCCATTTGGAATTGCTCGAGTTTGGCGTCCGTGGATGACTTCACGTGGTTTCTAGATGTGATCATGTCTTTATTCTTTGTCTGGAACGAGCGGTAACTGAAGGATTTCTCGTGGGAGTGGCCGGCCATCAGGCTGATGCGTTGTCATTGTATTATTTATTTGGCAAAAAATAACTTACAGTCTTGAAAGATTAATAAAAACTAAAGATTTGCGCACAGCATGGCTTCATTATAATATTAGGTGCGCAACTTAGTTCTCGCTATTTGTCATTAGATGGCTCCAGCAGAAAGTATTGGTTGATTTTGACATATCTAAAACGCCATGAACCAAGGTTAGACATATATATAACAAACCACTCTGACACGTTAGTGATTTCATTGTGGCGTCATATACTTTTAGCTGTGTGAAAATGTCAGATTTTGTGCCAAATAATCGTCATTTGGGGGAAATGTTACTTTTCTTATTTCATTCAAAGAAAACGACGACTGAAGCGCATCGCAAGTTAAAATAAGTTTACGGAAATGTGAAACATAGTGAAACAACGAGCCACGATTGGTTCCGTCGCTTTAAAGACGACGATTTCAATGTTAACGACTTCCGCGCGACGGAAGCCCAAACACATTCGAAGACGCTGAATTAGAGAAATTCCTTGATGATGATCCGTGCCAAACGCAAGAACAGCTTGCTTCAGTATTACGAGTTATCCGCCAAGCCATTTCTACGATTCAAATAATTCAAAAGCAAGGAGCTTGGGTTCCT
This sequence comes from Baronia brevicornis, assembly GCA_031353405.1. Classification (NCBI taxonomy): domain Eukaryota; kingdom Metazoa; phylum Arthropoda; class Insecta; order Lepidoptera; family Papilionidae; genus Baronia; species Baronia brevicornis. The sequence goes on along the minus strand of JASFAT010000750.1, from coordinate 159,851 downwards.
TATGATTTGAAGCCAAGGGACGTTGATCGTCGTTTTTCGCTTGTGAAGAACTGCTTTAGCGGCAAAAAAAGGAAGGTACGGGTGATGAAAAATGGATTCATTACAGCAATCCAAAGAAAAGAATGTCATGGGGACTGCTCGGTCATGTTTCTAAGTCGTCGGCTCGGCCAAATATACAAGCTGCGAAGGTTATGCTGTGTATTTGGTGGGACCAGGTCGGTGTTGTTTATTATGAGCTGTTGAAACCAAACGAAACCGTCACTGGGGAACGGTATTGACTTCAATTGTGCGACTGAGCCGAGCACTGCGCGACAAACGACCACAATACGAGTAGAAGCAATGAAAAAGTGATTCTATTGCATGACAACGCTCGGCTTCATGTTGCCAAACTCGTTAAAACCTACATAGAAACGGTAAAATGGGAAGTCCTACCCCCAGATGTTGCGCCGTCCTATTATTGCTTGTTTCGTTCGTAAATAATAATGTAATACTAAACATTTTATGGGGATGGCGCGATCTAACGTAGGTGCTAAAATTTAAAAGGCAGAGCAGTTTTGATTTTATGACTTTGTGTGGCAGTTAAGGAGCAATGTCGAGTGCTGTTCCCTTACTCGGCCGTGAATGACGACGAGCTAACGTTATCGGAAGGCGACATCGTGAACATTGTGTCTAAGGATGCTCCCGACCGCGGCTGGTGGAGGGGGGAGCTTCACGGTCGGATAGGCCTTTTCCCCGATAACTTTGTCCAACTATTACCTACCGGTGAGTCCTATATTCTTTATAGTGTTACTTTGGTAAATAAAATTAACCTTGCTTTCTTATTTAACATTATAACAACATATATAGTGGAAATTGAAGCTTGTTTCACGTTTTGCATTTTACAATTGAAATGTTATATTTCATCACCTAAAAATTAAACACATCGTTCCTCATCGAAACATGAGAAGGTATCTCTATATTATTTGTAGTTATAACAGTGAGCTTTACGTAACATATGTTAATTAGAAGTTGCCGGATGTTTTGAATAGATCATATATTAGATTATTACTCATATAAGCATGTACGGAGTCGTGTCATCAAAATGCGGTAATTTAAGAGATAAATTAGATCTTTAGTTATTCAAGACATTTTTCGTTTAAAGATTGTTTTGGTTATTCCATAAAATGTTATTTTTCACGACCAACACAAATCACTTCGATTTGTCTTTAGTTATCATTCTCCTTTTTCACTTTTCCCAAATTCTTGTGTCCAAGGCACTGACATGTTCTAAGAACCCGCAGAATCTGGATGCATGTAGATGAAGATCAGACTAGCTGGCGTACCTTGCAGTAGGCCTGTTGTATGGTATGGGAAAACCTTCATCCAGCATAATGATGTACTTGAACGGTGTTTGAATTAGTGCTGGGTGTAAATTAAATATAAATAAATATGTTCAAGACCCGTTAAAAGGCCCCTATTGTGACGTTACTTGAATGTCCAGCCGCGGAATTTGGATTTCAATGTTAACTACGACTTTGAATCAAGGAATATTCGATTTATAATTTAATATAAATGTCGGTGAATATTCCTTGTTTTATAGTAGTAGTTAAGATTGGAAACCTAATTTTAACACCGGACACCCGGTATTAAAGTAATTTGCTTATGGGCTCATTAAGATTCGATTCTTTTGTTTCAATGAATGAAATATTTTATATAAATGATTTTTGGTTACATTAACGTTTACTTCGAAGTAATGATAATTATATTGCATGATAATAATATAACCAGATATGATCAACATATATAATTATACATTTTTAATGATAGAGAAGAATATGGAACCAATTTAGCTACTTGTAAAAATGTTAAAGCATTTATTATTTAATAACATATTTTTTTAAAAATATAGAGCTTTTTAGCCGAAGATATAGGCTTGCAAGAAATAGATCGTTACATGTGTCTGTTGCGTTAAAAACGAGTACACTTAAAAAAAATATGTAACCATATACATTTTGTTAGGCTTACATATTTAAATTATAAAATTCTGATATACGTTTCGGTTATCATCATACATAATGTATATTATTAAATTTGCAGAATTAATATGTTTAATACATTAACAATATAAATATATACATTAACAATATAACCAACTTAACGATATAAATAATAGACTACTGCAATATTTTCGTAACATCCTTTCAGTTATTAGGTAACTCACTTTAATAATTCATTATTATTATTCCGTGTGTTGTAAATGCAATTAAAATCTTCCTATGACAACAAACTACTAAACTTAGAATAAACACCTGAAGTATAAGTTATAAAAATATTTATCCTGTGGCGCGAATCGAAGTCTTGTTTATATAGTAACAGAAAGAATAAATGCTATTTAGAAGTGTATATAATATTGATAGCGGGGAAGAGTACATCCTAAAAAAGTTTGATAAATGACATTCCATGTTTCCGCCTTAGTATACATATTAAAAATAATTTCAACGAATCAATTTGTAGCGACACAATATTTAATATCGCGTTACGATCAAATTATACAATGAAGTATACATTACTAATTGTGTTAGTAAACTGTGTTGCCCATTGGGCCAGTGTTCGAAGTTGCTATTGACATTTCTCGTGAAGGTTGCGAGCGGAGTCGTGATTTTGCGTAACTTACCTCATCGTCCGCTCTTAGTTGTGTTTTCATAGTTGTGTCGTTTGTATCTATTGAATCGGATAGTGGCAAAATAGAAAGATTGCCAATTGTTAGGCTGAGATGGGAGTTGAAAGTGAGTTTGTATACAACTATTTAATAATAATAATTTTTTTTTAAATAATAATCATGTTATTACCAAATTAGGAATACTTTACTAAAATTATCGATCAGTTTACAAAATCGTTATGAACTGAACGGCCTTGGAGTTTTGGAGCTAAAAGTTATATTGATTTTTAATACACTAATATTTGTTCTTTTTTTAAAATGCGATGAAGTAACTTATAATCAAATTAACTTTGCAGAAATGTCCGAATATTACAACACAAATAGACATATCAATAATAATATATTCATACATTGAAAAAAGTATTCGTTTTGAGCTCCTATCTGAATGTTTATGAAGTGAGCTGTATACTTTCGCGGGCTTGTTAATATTTGTGAGTAGTGTAAATAAAACGATTCGCTTGGAGACTCTCCTGCGTGTTTGATATCGGAAAGGTGATTATCGTTTGACCCCATTATTTTTTTTTTCAGTTTTCAATTTTTTTATTATTGCTAATTGCAATGTCAGTCAGTCATGATGATTATTTATCTTATAACGGTAATTGTTTATTATCTATATGGCCCCTGCCCTCAAAAGGTTTAGGTTAATATGGAAAGCATACTACGTTACACTTGATATTGACATATCTTCTTTGCTACTGTAATCTCTTTATCGAGAATATTTTAATACATTTATTATTTTTTTGGGTTTTTCTTAAGATCTTTTCGACATTTAGGCGTATTTATATAGAAGGGAGAGAGGTTTAATGTTTTTACAGCTTTTTTAAGTAGACTCCAATAGTTAATAGTACTATTGGTATAATAGATACTGAGGCTTCCACTTTCCCGTATTATGTATCGTTCATTTAACTTTTGGATTTCAGTAGTTAACATTATTTGTCGTTTAAAGGCTTTGAATATCAGGATGCGCCATGGTCCAGTAAAAAGGTTACCATTTGTAAGTCTTTTTGCTCCTTCATAGAGGCTGGTCATTTGCCAGTTACTCCATCCATTATGTTTAAATCTAATGTAATTAATCTGGTAATCCTCAGTTGCACATGAAGTAGAAGAGAAGAAGCCAGACCGCCCACCGATGAAGACAAATGCGATATATCCGATATTGAACAAATACTCCGAAAAAACAGCCTCTGTCAAAGAGCTCACTACTTCCAAAATAAGGTTTGATCAGATTATTTCACCTTCTTTAGTTTTCTTATATTATTTTTCCTTATTATAATTGGTGTGATCTAATTGTCATAAAAACCGGTTTAGTGGAAGTTGTTGGAAAAGCCGTCGCAAGGTTTGAAACAAGCAAACAAATATGCGGGGTCAAGTTTAATAAAACATTATATATTTGTGCAGCGTCCCCATTACGTCGATTGCTTTATCGGATATGCTGTTTGGTACATTTTTAAATTTATTACTTATATATTTATTTATTACTTTGTTAAATATTATACATTATATCTGTGGCATATTAAATAAAATTGTTTATATTCTTTTATTGGTAGTACCTTTACTCAGCAAAAGAAATTACATAATTTCTTTAGATATACCTAGTTTTTTTATTGCTTTTAATTGCATAAATATTATTTTAATAATAAGCATAAATATTATTTTACAGCGTTCACAAAGATAATACTATAAGCAAAGAGAGCAGCACACAAAATATAGTCACGCAAACAAATAAAAGCGAATCGGACAAAGTGATCAGCAACGAGACGGTAGCGGATGGAACAGATGGTCAAGTAAGTCTTTTTTGCAGTCTATTCATAGGGCGGAGAATAATCACCACTTCTGTGGAACCTGGTAATAAACAAGTCTTAAGATATATTGTTGTATGCTTAAAGTAACCATACGTCCCATTTTGAAAGGGACTGACCCTTTTCTCACCCTGTCCCGTTGTCCTCAAACAAAAATACGGGACGCCAAATATTCCCGTTGTCCTCTAACAATATTACGGGACGTCCAACAGTCCCGTTTTCCGAAACCGCGCGACAATTTAAAATTAGCACGTCAGATACGAGCGATATAAATAAAAAAAATATGTTGCATATAATTTAATAATAATTACTGTCACAGAAACTTTTCTTTAATAAATATGGCGATTTATTTTTATTTTTCATGATATGTTATAATTAAAATTGTGAAGACTGTATTGTTGCAATTGTTCAAAATAAAGAACATTAAAAAATTGTCAAAGCGAGCACTTTACCACTGAGCTTTAGGTTGTTTTATTTAATTGCATTTTATTCGAATTACAATTCTACATTCCATTATCACATTCACTATACTATTTTATTAAGTAAACAAATATTAATTAAGAAATAATAACATACAAGTAAATATTTATCTTTCCAGGTAAAGAAACCTCCTGTGCCGTTGAAGAAAAGTCCTACGCCGTCTTCTGGGGTTGGTGGTCTATTCAGCGGTCTAAAGAACAAAATGTTGTCTTCTTCTGATAAGTAAGTTTTCAGTTATTTGATGTGTAGCCAAATAGATATTTTGTACAAGAAATCGACGCAAAAACGCTTTTGATTTTTTTTCTTCGGATCAGAAAAAAAAATACGGTGTCGATTGGTCTCATAGTATTCGTAGTTTCATATTATTAGTAGTTTCATAAAAGGAATTTACGTTGCGGATGTGGATGGTAGGATCGGTAGGAGAAGACCAAAGAAAAACATACCTTGACCAAATTTCCGAAGTTTTTAGGAAAAGCCAGGTCAAGTGTACCCTTACCTGGCTGGCTTGCGCGAGGAGAGTGATGAGTGTGGAGGAACCAAGGAAAGTATGCCGAGATCGTAGCAGATAGAGAACTGTGGTCTCTGTCTACCCCCTACGGAAGACAGACGTGACGATATGTATGTATATATGGAAAAGAAAAACAAACAGCAAGCGCATCAGGGAATGGTATGTGATCACCTCCGCCCGTGTATAACAGATAACTAAGTTATGACAGAAGAAGGTTAAATTGGAGGATAAGAAAAGGAAAAGGCAAGAAAAAGGACGGGAAAGAAAGGGAAGGGCACCGGATTCCTGCAATCAACATAGAAAACGCTCTAATACAAAATGTGGGTATGATATTTCCTATTATCCCTGTGAAACCAGCTACCTCCAGCGGTGTTTCCGAACTGATACGACATTGGCACCTTTAAAAAAACAAGCCTAAACTTACCTTTACTTTCTTATTGGTTCTTTCCTGCTTAGTTCTCTTTTCTACACACGGTTTCAACATTTTTGATTTTAACTTGATGTTTGGTATTGTTATTTTTTTGCTTTAATTTAGGATGTACATTTATTGATGATCTTTCGACATATTGTATTTTATTTTCTATTGTGATTACTTCCAGAGATAAATCGTCAACGACAGTATCCAGCGGCAGTAGCAGTGGCGGTGAGTGGGATCGAACGGATGGTGGCGGCGCCAGCAAGCCCGCAAATACCGCCGCCACGATCACCAATAACGTCACGGCCAACGCCAACACGTTTGATCACGTCGAAAGGAACTCCATTCTTAACGATCCCCGCGCCGGCAGGTAACTTAACAAATGTAAACTTTTCATGTTTGAAAAATTGCTCATCTAAATTGGATGCTATTGTGTGTGTTTAAGTGTGTATGAACACTGATCCTGGATCTGATGAGCCAACTAGGTCGAGCGGTGGTTTTAGTTAATCCAAGGCTTGTTACGTGTCAATTTTATTTCCAATTATTTTAAGATCTGTGTGATATTGTGTTTCAATAACAACAACATGGAACATAAAAACCATTTTATATAAATCTCTTTTTTTATTCATAATGTATCACTTTTATCGTATCGTTCTCGTAAAATATTACAAAATTATATATGAAAACAAACAATTTCTGTTCTTTCTGTTCTTCGATTAAACTCGAAGGTTTCGAATTTTATCGCTTTTGTGAAACACTTTTGTGACGTATTCCTTTCAGAGTTAAGGCACCGAGACGTCGTCCACCTAGTCAAGTTTTACGTGATGATACACCTCAACAGATCGGCCTTAGTAACGGTCACGAAGGTATGTAAGTTTATTACTACATGTGCGCGTAATAGTGACGTGTGAGTGAACGCGAGGTTTGAATACAATGCACATGTGATTTGCACGCAGTTACCTGTGTACGTAACTGCGTACGTGCTAGCGCGCGTGCGTTTCTTTTTTTAAATTAACGAAAACACGAAAGAATAATCGATAAAAAAATCCAATTAACTGGCCCAATTTGAGATATAAACGACTTTACCCCTCGTTAAGTGTCATATAATCATTCAATATCATCTTATTTAATATGGTATTTATTACGTTAGCAAGGATAACATTGCTTGTAACTTGATTTTATTAACATTGTAGTAGTAAAACTATGATTAGTTAATTTACTCAGAAATGTAGCTAACGGTTTAACTGTAATGATTATTGAAATATATTGTTGTTGTTGTTGCAAGTTGATAGTAAATTGGGCTCGGTAGACAAAATTTATTGTTGTCTGGTATGGATTTACAGTCGACTCTTGATACTTCAAACCTTCTATTATTCAAAGTAATTGTTGAGTTCCTAGCAAAACTCTCGTTAAATCAAATAAATTCAATGTTTGGTACACTCGGTGATTCGAAGAAAAAAAAACAATCCATTGTTATGAAAAACACGCGGTAATTCAAAAATTTTTCACGCAAACACTCGAAATATGGACATGTTGAAACTTGTATAAACAAACGATCATGTAGGCCTATGAAATATGTATGTGATTGGTATGTTTCAATAAATACTACTTAAATCAATAAATACTATATTTGAACAGTTCAGTAAATAATGCTTTCAGTAATTCGAACTTTTTTGTTTTCCTCTTGGTACTACAAACCTCTCAACATTTCGAACTTTTAGTAATTCGAAGCATTAGCCAGGTCTCTCAACTTCGAATTATCTGACTGTATGTTAAAGTTCTTTTTTTTAACATAGTACCAGCGGATAAAGCACATGAAAAGGAGGAGATACGACCACGAACGCGGGAGTGGGAGAAGCACCGCGCACCTTGGATGGACGAACTCAAATTGAATCAGGCTAAGAAAACTAGTTTTGGAGAGACCAAGTCCCGCTCGGTGTCTGCTAGTTCAGATACAGGAGTGGCCAGCAAGGCAGCTAGTGGCAGTACGGACAGGTTTGATTTTGATTAATTTGCATTTTGTTGTTGTTTAAGGTAGTCAAATCTAGTTTTATGCAGATGGCGTTGGCTCTGCCACGTTACTACACCGGGGAAGTACCACACTTCCGCACAAAACCGGCGTCCGAGTGGTAACTTAGTTACCGCGCGTCGTCCGGTGAGCGGTTTGAGTTCCGCCCCCCTCCCCCTTCATATGATGGCAGCGTAATTTTGCTTTCGGCGATATTTCTGAAACAACCTGACATTGAACGCTTCAATAAACAAGCCTATTCGTACCTTAAAGGCCGGCAACGTAACTGTGATGCCTGTGCAGGAAAGAGAAAAATATAGAAATATAGAAGTGAAAAATAAAGAAATGTTATTGACTTTAAGTGTTGATATACGGTGAATGTGATTTCTGGTCAAATGCTAACGTAATAGTATTTCTAGTAGTTATACTACATTTTGGTTTTATTTCTCAATAACTTATGGCCCCATATTTTTGAGTGTTTCTGTATACATACACATGCACACGCACACGCCTGAAGTACACACACCATCTCACAGGTCTTGCTTAGATTTTGATACTAATATTTGTTTTAATCAGAATCAGAAAAATAATTTAAACAAATTAAATTACTATTTGCAGAATTCTTGAAGTTGGATTAGAAGAAAAGAAGACATCTACTCATTCTATGGAAATGTCCAAGAGCACATCTTCTATAAGCAATAGGATATCTGTATTAGAGAGTTTTGAAGAGGTTAGTTTCAATAATTGTGTATTTCTAAAAAAATATGAATCGTAATTAATTTTAATGTTTATTTAATATATAGGTACTTTTCCGTTAGCCGGGCGCAAGCGAAAAATTACCAAATAATGTAGAATTCCGCCAAATTTCTTACAACCTATCCTAACCTAACCTAATTTTTGTTTTAAAAAATGATAAAAATTTGGCATTTAATTTTCATCATTTTTTAAAACAAGATGGAAGAAAGAACGGAAAATGTGCTTTGTTTTGAAAAAAATCAGAGAATAGAGTACGTGGCCCCAAACGAACATTCCTCTTATTTGGTTCTTAGTTTTTTTTACGTGGGAAAAATCAAATAAAAAAGTTATGTTAAGTTGTGAGAGATTGGATGGAATCCTATATTTTTCGCAAATGTCCGGCTAGGGGAAAAGTACCTAAATGTATAATACATGACCTTTATTATTCTAGACTAAGGTACGAACCTCGATAGAATCAAGGAAAGATGTGCCTACTGAAAAACCACGAGAACCAGAGAAGGCTTTACCCACCGTACCTTCGCCCACTGCAGCTGGTGAGTCACTAAAAATATTCACTTGACATACTCCATGTAACAATAACGAGGGCCGAAAATATTCACTTAACACGTTCGCTACCAGCGCTCGAGAAGAAAATCTAGTAGTAACATAGCCCATAGAATATTTTCTTCTAATATTACTTTAAATGGCATTGAATTTTTTAACTTTAAATATACTCCTTTGCAAAAACAAAAACGGGCACCTTACAGTCACTGGCTTTTTTAAGGATACTGATTAAGACACCGATTACAGGATATAAATGTTAAAAAAAGTTGTAAAAAAAAATTTTAGTCATCTTAACCAATGACATACTAAAAATATTAATATATCCATAGAAAAACCAATAACTGTAAGGTGCCCATTTATTTTGCAAAGGGGTTTATAGATAATTTGTTAAAAATTGAAAGTAAACCCGCCGCTCGGCTGGCTGAAATGCAAGAACTGATACGACGCATATATGCGGGGCTGGTAAGGGATGATTCAAAATTTTATTCCATATAAGTTTAATAATTTACCTGGATTATATTTATATTGTTTATTCATTACAATTTAATTTTATTTGTCACAACTACATACTTTCAAATTTCATTGTTGTTTTTAGAAAAATTGAATCTACACATTCAAAATATCTTTCAAGTCACGGTAGTATTGAAGCACAGGGCAAGACCCTTTTTAACAAGGATTGCCTCCATAAGGTGATTAAATCACCTTTTACCTTATTTGAATCGTTTGTATTTTACAGGACGAACGTTAACAGCAATGCTAGAAGAATTGAAAAAGCCACCTGCCCCCTCACCCCCCACCACGGCGGTTCGTACAACGAACGAACATACCACCGAAAAATTATATAGTGCCAAATTAGACAAAACTGTCAGCACAGAGAAACACAACGAAGTTAGCCCCATTGTAAGAACGTCTGCTATCGTAGACAAACCGATTGCAGTCGAAAGGATAGAGAAGACCGAAGATAAAGAACCAGAAAGGCCGGCTAGTGTGCTCAGTGACAGAAGTTCGGGAACTCTTGAGAGGCGAATGCATTCTGTCAAAGTGGACAGTAAAAACGAGGGAACTGATGCGTTGATCGCTCAGCTCAATAGCAGGGTAAGACTTTGTTACATTAGATATTCTGCAATATACTAGAGGATCCGAACTAGAATCGACCTTCACCCATCTGTTTAATGGATGAAAGTATTTTATCTAAAATTTCGTATGTTAAAAAATATATCGCGAGTGGATTGGCTAAGAAATTCCTGGCGTGACTATGATTAATTAATAATTAAAAATGGACTTTTTATTAAACACAACATTGATGAGTTTAATATATATAATAATAAATTTAATACCAACTAGAAGTCTTTACCCTATAGAATATGCAAACGTAAGGTACTCTATTTTTTTCCTGGCATCACTACTGGGTTAGGAGGTTAATAGACATGTGTATACTAGTTATTTTCACCCATTTGTTTAATGAATAAATTTTATATCAAAATAAGCGCTATTTCATTGTGAACACGATGATATAGGTTTGACGGCAAAAAACCTTGTTTCGAAACCTTGATAGAAACGACGCGAAGGTCGTTCTTAGTTCGGATCTTAAACTATAAAAATCCACTGCTGTTACAAATCTCTTCTAACTACGGACCATTTGCCAATAGTTACTGCAATATTATAATGATCACAAAGTATATATTTTTTAAATAACTCTATTAATTAATTTTCATGTTCACAAACTCCGATGACAGGGCCATGCCATGGCCAGGGACTGCATTTGCGGTTCCTCAGCTCCTGAGTCACTAAAAAGCAGTTGTCTCGTGATTGTGTGCAACATTTTCTCCCAGAACCTTGCCTTCTCTGAACAGGATCTGCTCAAAGAAGGCAAGATCTCTTGTTATTGAGTCTAGGTTCTTTGGACGATTGACCGACTCACGTTTAACCGCTGTGAGACGTAACATTGGCTACACCCCTCTTCCAGCAGCGCTATAATTTTACCAGCTGTTATTGCTTTTTCTATCATTACAATAGACACAGAGATTTTTGTTTTAAGTCACAATAAGGCAGAATGATGCGACAAACAAATTATTTAACTAAATATAACAAGAAGTTTGTTTATATATCTATAAATAAATGGGGAATGTTTGGTTACCTTTCAAACTTTGTTTTTACAGATAACAAATCTGGAGAAGTTGTTAGAAGTACAAAACGCCAAATTCAACGCCGCCATTGAAGAACTGAACACGAAATTGTCAATGGAAACTGAGAAGAGGCAAACGTTGCAAGCCGAACTCGAGAAATTCGCGCATTGTGTCACACAAGTTTAGCCATTGTTGTTATTTTATGCTAGGTGACTTATATATCTAAAGTAATCGTAATACGAACTTTTTTTAAGTAAATTAGTGCAAAATTTTTTGAGTAATATCAAATGGAAAGGCAAACATGAGCGGATAAATGACGCTTACACAAATACGTTTTATTAACAATTATTTATTCTATTATATACTATATTAATATATATTCCATAATAATGTGGTGTACTGAAGATCATTTTTTTCAAATATTGACATGTGTTTAAATGATGAAAATGATGAGTTAAGGAAATAAGGAAGAATGTGACCGTTACTTTTTTTGGTGTTGGTGCATTTGAAATATAGTGATAAAACTTTTGTTGCGTGTTGCCAGTTTATGACTGGCCATGTAATTTCTTTTATCTCTCTCTCTCTTCTCAAAAAACTCTTCACTTTAAATGTGCCCAAACATTGTTTAACTCCACCCAACCATTGCCGTGTGTAAACTTTTCCATTTCCCTTCCTACTACATTGTGTCCTTTTTAACATTTTTTTTTAATTTTAAATACTGACATAAGCTTGGTGTGTAAGCGTTACAACTGTCTTTTGGAGTTTTATATTGATCTCTCAGTTATTGTCGTTTTATTACCACGTAGGTAATATAATTCTGGATCGTAAATATTAGAACAATAATGACCTCATATTTGCAGGCCTCGCTCAGTAGTTATTGTAATATGTAATTATGTTTTGTTAACGTCATTCAATCATAATTCGATAAAACATTGTGGACAAATTCTTTATTTTATAATATGTATAACATGTTAAAAATAATAATTTTATTAGCTATAAGATGTTGTTATTTAGTAGCGGGTTCGTTATCCGCTATTACTGTACTTAAACAGCTTATATAATTAAAAATTGAAGTGGAATAAAATCGATAAATAGTTAGTTAAATTATTATATAATATTATTTTCATACTAGCTGCCTGCTTTGGCTTCGCACGGGTAGTGTACCTAATGCAAAACTGAGACATACCTCATAGGAGAGAACAGCACAAAGCTCAGAAATAAAGTTTTGCTTTTTGTAATACAAAATAAACTGTAATTGAATACAAATGAATGTCAATCTATCAAAACTGACATTTATTTTGTTAATCATAGCTTCTTTTGTTAGTGGTATGGCAATAAATTGACTAATACTGTGGTAGTCTTTCTTATATTAATAGAAAATTGTTTGATGTTTTCAATAATGAATTAAATAAGTCTGGCAACTCCAGTTTGAAAGTGAGCTTTTTTTGTGTTTAAAGTACATAAAAACGAAGCTCAATGATAGGTATTTTCATAAACCTATCTCGGCAGGTGTTAATGTCTCTTTCTAATTTTAAAAGGACAGTTTAACTGCTGAGATAATATTGATTATCTTGTGCTTGTGATACAATCTTAATTGAGAATCGTCCTTATTGTTTATATTTTATTTGTGATTAGTAGATCATGTTTCGTGGGCTGCTTCTGTATTGTTTTCGTTTAGAAATTGTGACTTTTTATCTATCTCTTTCATTAATTAATAATTTTTCAAAATATCTAATAATTTATCGAAATATAGCATTTAACATTTACTCGGATGCCGTTTAACTTCAATAATAATATTAATTAAGTATTATTTGTAAGTGTCAAAGTGTATATTATGATTACAAAATTTGTGCCATTTAATTTGATCATTCATTAAATTGATTAAAAGGTGTTTATTGGTACGTGTGCTGTACAATTTAATGTTGAATTTATATTTGTAATTTACATCATTCCTAATTGTGATTAACACATTCCATGTATACAAATATTTGCATTGCCGTCTTTGTGTACATACAATGTATATCTATGTAACCTGTTCATTGACATTTAACCAAAGTTCAACTGTCAACGGTATAAATAATGACATAATATACATAGAGCCATATTTTATGCGTAGTTAATATATTTTTGTACGTGTACAGAGATTGTTTATAATAATGATTTAACACTGTAACTGTGTACCTTTATGTGAAACATATCTTTCATGTTTGTTTGACCTTATTACTCCATGTATGTATAGTCCACCTTTTTCTTCATAAATATTATTAATGTGGTGATTGTGAATGATTATAATCAGGTTGTGTTCACCATCCAAATTTTACACATTTACTAACGCTTATGGCAGTTATATAAGATCCATTTCTTTCATTACTTATTAATGTTTAATCTGCAATGAAAAAAACGTTATAAATATTTGGAGGCAACTTTCCGGTTTTTGGAAAATAAATAAAATATGGATTTAAGAATATAGGGTGTACATGTTTTAGTAAGATTTCATGCTTTGGCCTATGCGTCTATTACTGACGATTTACGAAGCAATGTCTTCGAGGCAACGCGTCAATCAAACTAAATCACTGGATTTACCTGCTAGTGACGTTTAAGTATTATATTTGGTAACAAAATTAATATAGAATTATGAATAAATTCTTAGTTATATGTTTTATATTGTGATAGATTTCGCCTAATTACCGTACATTCTAAAGTTACTATATCGTTCGAAAGGCTTTAAACTGCACAAATAGGATCACATAAAGGAGTTTGTAGTTGAATCGCTTGTACCCAACTCGTGTTTAGATAGATAATAATAATATAATACGTACGGCGAATATTCGTAAAAATTACAGTTGATAGATGCTTTTCAAATTAACTTTATTGTTGAATCTATTAATAATTAGCATTATACGTAATCGTCCGGTATTTTTTTCTCTACGTATCTTTTAAATGAAGTCTCTAGTTTCAATAATTTATCTTTGTAACCACTGTACTGCTATCAATTTAAAAAATGGTCATTCGTACTGTTGTTATTACTTTCAAGGTCATTAATTGAACTGTATTCACGGTTTGCTTTGCTTTTTTTTTTGCTTACACTTTATATCGTATCTATGTATTAGTTCAAAATGTCAGATATATGTATATTTAATAATGTAATGGTTGATATTTATGGTACTTTGTAAAGTAAATGGTACAAACCAAATCGTTTATGTCCTATTTACACTTTATCCTATTTACGCTCACGCCTATTGCACGGATTGATTGAAATAGTAAATGTTTGTCCTTATAATTTGCTTAACCGTTATTTAACCCTTTCTCTACGGAGCGCTTATGTGAATTCTGTGAATGGAGCGCATTACTGCACAGCACATTACTAATTATAGTCGTGTTTTCTTCTCTAAATTTTACAATGATATTTATTATATTCAGTAAAATATTATCTTACTTTCTAAAATATAAAAAAAATATAATCATAATTTATTTAAAGCAGAACATAATATTAATAATCAACTTTGGTATGATAAAGTTGGAAGCATCGAACCACACAACCCAACATCACATTTTGAACAATAGTACCTCGAATCACGTCTCAGATACTCGATTAACAAACGTATCTCGTGTAAAGTATGAGATAAAAGTGTATACAGTATGAACGGATATGTACGTGTCTTCGTTCCTTCTGTATATGAATGATCATTCTTCTTGGCGGTATATATACGCTCGACGGAGCGATAAGGATTTAAAGAAGCGAATTTCAAAGACCATGACACATATAGTATGGTGAGTTTCTCCCGAAATTTCTTTGACGCACCATCACTACCTTCGACGATGTTTCCTAACCGATACGATTGAAAGCCCTTATCTATGGGTTTCTTCGATAGTTTTTTATTAGGTGACACGTGTACTCGTTTGTTGGTTATCCAATAAAAAAACATTCACGTCACGTCTAACGTCAAGGTGTAATAGGTGCCTATGGATATGCTTTCTTGGTTTTCACTCCGCAAGTTTATAACAACCTACCTATGTAAATACATTGTTTATATTGGTTTCTATACGTTATTTACATTGTATATAGTATTGTATAAATTGGTTTTCAAAATATCCAATAGCGTGAAGTTTTTATTCTATTCGAAATTGATTCACTACAAAATTAAATGAATTTTTTTCACTTTGAATAAAAGTAAAATGATTATTGTCGATTGTGGATATACTTATATTTCATTCCATTTTTTATAAAACATTTTTATTTAGAAAAGTCATGTTTATTTTAAATTGTGCCAGTAAGGACAGCAGCTATTCTTATTTAATTTCATTGACACAAAAAATGTATAATAAAAATTCCTAATGCTAAAGTTTAATAAGTGAAATTATCTAGACTTTAACTTATAAGACAGCATTTTTTGTATAATTTTAAAGCTTGTACCTGATTATAATGACTAGTTGTCAGATTTTCACTGGCATGAAAAAATATATAAGATCAGTTAAATATCATACAGTCAATACTTAATTTTTATTAATCTTGATAAGTAAAAAATAGGCGTCAATATTTACAATGTTAAGTGTTAGACGAAAATATACGGCAATGCGATGCATACATCTCTCATTTTATGAGGCCGACAGATGCATTTAATATAGTTTTATATGTACATAAGCATAAACAAACACGTAGATAATAAATTACGTATGTACATACGAAGCTTGGTGGAAAGTACACGTAGAGTTGAGAATACGTGGTTTATATGATAAACCGTAAGTAATGGTGTATTATATAGGACATTTTTTGATGTAATTTTTAGTACTTAATTTATTTTATGTACGCTGTCCTCATATTATGCATTCCTGAGGTCAAAATGATTCAATATATTCATCTTATGAATAATAAAGTAAATTTATGTAATAATTATTGTTTTATTGTGCTTTTATTAAATTTTAAAAGGCGTGTAAATTTTATAATTTTTAGCCTATTTTAGTCTCCTAATTTATCTAAGAGATAGCGTCGTGATGTGATTAATTTGTCTACTGCAGCCTTCAAGTTATGGTACGTGTCCTTGGAGTTTAGATTTATTCGTATATATTTTTTTGAGAAACAAAGACATCTGACCAAATAAGCAAATTTCATATAGGGTGACAAAAAATACGTGCAATTCCGGCGTTCATTCTTCTTTCTGACATTATTTTGTTTGGTCGAGTGAACATCGCTTCCGACACTTATTTTTAAAATGGCGGTTCTGTTATTTGATAGATGCTGCGATAGATGAAACTAGTTCAGGTTACATTTTATTCTTCATTCTCTAGACTCGATGCCAGATCGCAATGCGATTATTCGTGAACTCTATAAACTTCATGAAATCCTTCCGTATAGTCAACGAGTGACAGTTTGGGCGATGGTATCTGCGTTTCGAGTATCGGAACCATACATCTTTTAAGAGAATGCAGCAGTTGTTAGTGACATCTGCTCATCATGTTTACATATTATAGACTTCGCACAACCTAAATTGGAGCAGCTCAATAGGGAAAATGGTTTCCACTAAGGAAGTGATCCACCTTCCATGGTGATATAGTAGACTCTTCGGAGGACAACCGATAAGATTTATTTTTGAGTTCCCCGTAAATCCACTTCTTCTAGTAGAAAACACACATTATATTTCTGTTGTTTGCTTGTTGCGGATCTTAGCTAAGTAAAAGCTCTGACTGTCCACATAGTAATGGATTTCCGCAAAGTAACGCCTTACTCCATTAATCATCTGCATGATGTTAATTTTAGAAAGATAAAATTGAGTGCAGATTCTTTACATATGTTAGGGTAAGTGAAATAATAATCTTATCTACCCTACCCACGCCACTGAAGTATGTCTATGGAAAGAGGTAATCATTTCGAGGGACGCCCTACACTCCTTTTCTTAAACGATTCCAGTTTTGACGGCGATAAAAACGTCAATGCTCCAACATTCAAGTGGTTCATATTAAATTCATAAATTTTTTTATTTTTATTTAAAGTAATTTGTATCCATTATTTTTAATTATTAAATATATATATATTCACGCCTATCCCCCGCAGGGGTTGGCAGAGACCACAGAGCTCCATCCGCTGCCATTCATCGCAGCGAAACGGCTCGTCATTGGTCGCTTTTCGCCCTCGTGAGAATCAGGACGTGACGGGTGGCGAACCACGTCGCCGTCATTTTCGACAAATTAGGTATATTAAATTCGTCTTTAGTGAATCCCACGAGCCGCAAGGGGGAGCCCGACCCCGGAACGATCGGCACGTTTACGACTAGGCTCGCCCCTAGCCACGCATCCATTGGCACGGCAGACCGTGGATTGGCGGGGAGGAAGGGAAAGGATAGAGAAGAAAGGAAGGGGCAGGAAAGGAAATGCGGATTGGGGGGGTTACCAGACTCGGAATAAACATTTAAAAATCCAAGCCAATCGGTCGTAATTATTAAAATTGCGAGAAATTATAAAAATCAAGACATGATTTGTTGCAAGAAATGCAAAGACCGTGACGGTCGATTTGCATCTGAGCATATAATACATATGAAGGGGACAGCGCGTACGCAGTCCCCACTACCAAAAATTACGCGTCCGAGTTATCCACATTAGGGATAATCGCAGGGGTCAACCCAACCGCAGTGCAATGGAAGGGCCTCGCCCTGGGGGAACCGCCTTCATGATCACGGTGTCCCCTACGCCAGGTAAGTATGATTTCTACTTCGAATAACGTGGTACTGATTGTAAAGACGAAAATCTGAACACCATGAACTAAAAATAAGTTTAAGGATCACCGTGACATCTGTTGGTAATGTACATTAACTACGCAAATTTTTATTAGCATGAGTCACAGAAAAACCCGCAGATGGCGCTGTTATACATTTTGATGTTCATAGTGTCAAAAAGAATGTTAATATACCTATTTTTTTCTTTAATGTTGTTTCCGCTATGATATTATTAAAATATTTTTATCAATACTCTTTTAACAGGCCACTATGAATATGACAAAATTAAAATTCTTATATTATATGGAGAGAGCATACAGACGTGCACGAGGGAACAATTAATACAACCACTGATTTTTTTTAAATAAAGGTAGTTTATTTTGTATTCACATATGTATGTTTTTAGTTTTATTAAACATAATAATTACATACATTTATAAAATTATTTTAATTTAAAATGATATAAAGACATTTTTTATTTTACATATTCGAATCATAAGTGCTATTTTTACTTATAACATAAAAATTGTATATACATATAAACATAGTACGTACTCACATAAAAACGGACGGTTGTTCTGGAAAATTTGATGTATAATTAAAATTAGTTGATAAACTTTTACATGTTTATGTAACATTTTATATTAAATTTATAATAAGGTTTCATATATAAAAATAGAAAGTTATGACCAAGTTCGTAATGATTTGTAAAGAAATATACACATTTTACTCCATTAAATAATAAAACATTTATAAGCTCCTCAGTTATAATGATTACAGGTCACTGTTCACGATAAATCTGTTACCCTCGGAATGTTTGCCAGTGTATTTATATCGGCATTTTCCATAAGCACCTGAAAATAAAAACATGTATGTATAGGGGCATAAAATTAAGTCAGAGGGTAAATTTGTTTTAAAATAAGTAGAATTCGGATACTATAACAAAACGTCTCGGATAGAAGATGCATTACTAATTTATTGAAATTAATTAGTAATTACCGCAATCGCGAAAAATATACGATAATGGTAATTACATGAAAAATGTATATTTTATGAACGATGTAGTCATAATTAATTTTTATAACATACGAATTTTAGAAGCTTTAAAATTTTAATGGAAAAAAAGGATAAACGTATTAAAAGTACTCCGCAGCTGCACATTTACCCATTGCTATTAGTGGTATAGTCCCAATAAAAAATAGTAATGGTATGGTTATCTTTTGAAACAATATCATACATGAATTGCAGGTTTCTTAGTACATGTTTAACAAATTGTGTTGTTCTTTTTGGCACACTAAATTTATTCCGATTTATGTGCGAAAAAGAACACAATTTGGTATAACAAGATTATTTGATGTCCCGGATTTTTGTTGGGGGACAACGGTACAGGTAACCGAAAAAGGGACAATCCCGTTCAAAACGGGATGTATGGTCACTTTATGTATATGCCAATCGATTAACTTAAATGAAAGCTTTCAATTTTCACACGTTAAATATAATGAAATTGACTTGATCATTTTTTGATTGAATCATACGGTGGAGAATACGTAAGATATAAAGGGGACGGCGCGTACGCAGTCCCCACTACCAAAAATTACGCGTCCGAGTTATCCACATTAGGGATAATCGCAGGGGTCAACCCAACCGCAGTGCAATGGAAGGGCCTCGCCCTGGGGGAACCGCCTTCGTGATCACGGTGTCCCCTACGCCAGGTAAGTATGATTTCTATTTCGAATAACGTGGTACTGATTGTAAAGACGAAAATCTGAACACCATGAACTAAAAATAAGTTTAAGGATCACCGTGACATCTGTTGGTAATGTTCATTAACTAAGCAATTCTTATTAGCATGAATCACTGAAAAAATCATAGATGGCGCTGTTATAAATTTAGAATATTGTTATTAGTTTGTTTTTCGTATGATTTGTCACAATTATCTTTTTAGGTTATTTTGTCTAAAAAGGGTTAAAAAAATTGCTCCATATATTTTTCGACATAATATATTAGACAGTCTATTAATCGGAACATATAGTACACAACAATAAAGAATATAACTCAACTTTAATAAAAATATTTTAAGTAAGGTAATGTAAAGGATATCAATTATTTTTCAATGTGAAATATTTCTTTTATAAAAATCTTATTCAATGTAGCTATTACAATAAGCAATAACATAGCAAGAATGTTTGTATGCACATTTTAATCTTTATGTTACTATTTTCAACATATAAATTTGTCATGATTAATAGCATCATGATTTTTTTACCAAGATCCGTGAAGATTCTAAATATTATATTTAATTTTGTATATAAATTGAATAAAGTACTCACGCTTATAACGTCGAGAAACATAGACGTACAAGATGGAATGTTTGCCTAAATAATCCATTAATTTGAGGTCACGTTCATCATTATAACGTTATATGTCAGTTTTATGTTGCAAAAGAGCAGAGTATCGACAGTTTGTTTATTCCGAAAGATGTTATAGTCACTTCAACGAATCTCCAAGACTACCCTAGGACACTATTGAATAATTTGTCGATAGCCTTTACAATACTTCAACAATTGGAACGCTTAAGTAATTTGTTAAAATATTTTAATACCATTAAATTCAAATGATGTTTGTTTAAATGGATTCGACTGATTACTTGCCATGTACCTGTCGTCTGTTAAATCAATCAATCAATCGGGATTCGAAAACTTGGAATAAGTACGAGTAAGCCATACACATGTTTATTCCCAAAGCAGTATTTTCGCTACTAAGCCTGCTCCTTTACCGAAAAAAAAACAGTCTTCAATCGTGAAGTATGTTACCTTTATGTTTGCCGAGTGACGCAAAGTCCACTGGCAGCGGTCGCGCGTTGGTTGTAGGTGTATATTTCTGGTTTTCGGAGAAAATCTCAGGTGGGCGCCTGACAAGAGTGAACTCTCCTCGGGTAACAGCTTCCATCCGTTCGGGTGCCGACACCTTCCGTGAGTCCAAGAAACGGAGATTGCGAAGCTTATATATAACGTAATACCTGCGAAGTTGAAGTGTACGTTATTTAAGTAACTTGTTCTAATTAGTCAAAACACAGTTAAATAGTATTATTTAACCTTACAATTTTATATTTGGCCAACGTCAGTTTGTTTCGCTGGTTGGAGAAGAAAGTGCAAAAGAAACATAAATTTATTTTTTTATTTTAATTCAAATTCTGTAGTTTTCGAAATATTGCATTTAATTTGTCAAAAGTCAGTCAGCCAACAACCATGCTTTTACCGCAATGAAGTTTCTCTGAACGGACTAGAAACGGTGAATGAAATTTCGCAAGTATTCAAACATTTGATCTTTTTATTATTATAGATAAATAAGGAACAGGGTGGCTTGTGAAAGAATTGACTGGAAAAGGACTTTGCCGACTGGCAAACTGATCTATAAAAAAATAATAAACAACAAATATTAGATTAGACTATTTTAAGTTTATTTTATACTACATAATACATATAAGTTCACCTGAATAAAAGGCTCTATTCATTCATTCACATAAATATAAGAGAAGAGTGTCTCTTACAATGCTGAAATGAGTAGTAGACTGAAGGTTCGTCTGCCTCACAAGCTCAGAGTCACTCAGAGAGATATGATTCCGAATGAAGAAATTAGTCGGAAAATCATAATTAACAACATAGTCCTCATAACTGAAGAGGCAACGAACTGATCACGTTTATCGAAGAACTTACAATAGTTGAAGTAAAAGAGCGCTGAATCAGAGAACACGTCTTGTTAAACGTAGTATGGGACACTTTGAGTTAGATGGCGGAAATTGGATGGGTGTAGCACGATCCTCTCAGACTGAGTGAGCACCTTGGTGAAGGCCTATATGCAGCAGTGAATTGCCATTGGCTGACGAAGATTATAGTGTTAAAACTCAAATGTATCGGTTGCATTGTACTTGTAAGATGTTTATGTCGCCGTATTAGAATGAATATCATTATTTAATTATTTTATGCAATAAAAAAAACTAATTTTATGTGTCTGTTTTATAATAGCTGTTGGCAGATTACGTAAAAACGATGTACAAATTATTTATGTTCCATATTATTATAATAATTTTAATTTCTGTAAAATAAATTATTTAGAATTATCTAAAGTTCATATAAATATGTAATTTGAATATTGAGCTGTATTTTAAGAATTGTTTTGCAGTAATTTCATTTATTACTTAAAAAAATATTGTTGCTATGCTGAAGAAAATCTATTTTTTGATTCTTTGTTCATTCTTTATTGTCCTTGCGTTGTTCACGACTTAGTCTATAAAAGCGGAAATTCAGTGTGTGGGGGCGGGAAGAGTAATTCTAATTCCAATCGCCGTAATATACTTACCTGTATCTCTGGTAGTCGGATTCGTCTTTATCACAGTCTGAGAGTTGATTTGGACACGCTTTGTTACTCAGCAAGCTCAGGTATGAAAGGGCTGGAAATCGTTCACTGATCTTTTGCATAAGGCCTTCTAGGTCTGTAATCTGAAAAAGTCAGTATTTGAATGCAGATTAAGAATAAAATTTATTTAGACGTAATGTTAATATTCTACAATTCTTGCGGATGCGGATGGAAGGGTCGGTAGGGGAAAACTAAAGTAAACATACCTTGACCAAACTGCCGAAGTTTTTAGGAATAGCCAGGTCAAGAGTACCCTTAACCGGTGGGCTTGCGTGAGGAGAGTGATGAGTTTGAAGGAAGCACGGAAATGCTGAGATCGTAGAAGATGGAGATCCGTGGTCTCTGATTACCCCTACGGGAAAAAGGCTTGACGATATGTATGTATGATATTCTACAACAAGATTCTGAGAAATTATAGAGAGATGAACGCAGAAGGCACTATCTCGCGAAATTTTAATAGTTTTAGGAATAAATCTGTGCATAAATGGACCGGAGACTTCTCCGGTCCATTTATGCACAGATTTGTATTCTATAAGGTTGTGGTACTTACCACAACCTTATAGAATGTTGGCGTTAAGTTTTGTGGTACCGCGTTTTGTATGGTGAGTGATTGGTGCAGGGATTCGAAGGTCATCCATTTTCTGTTTTTCCTACCCGTTAAACTCATCCTTATCCTCAAAAAGGCAATACATCTGCACTACCCTTGATGTTGCTAATATCCAAAAGATGATGATGCTTAGTCGTTTGCCTATCTCTTCCATGTGAAAGTTGTATTCGAATGCAGTGTCGAAAGTTCGAACATTGTACACATTAATTGCTTTTAATAGACTGTAAGGACAATAAGTAATTTTTATGGAAAATTGATTATCATAATTGATAGCTTAAAAAGGGAGGGACAAAAGAACCTAAGCTGTGTGGTTAATGTCAATCAATCATTTTATATATAATACACTCACGAATATGAGTATATTAATTATTATAAGTGTATATTTCGCAGAACTTGTAGTATCCAGTAAAATAAGTTAAGGTAAAACTGTGTTTATCATATACGAAAGAAAAGATCTTTAAAATATATTTTATTAATTTTAAATGAATACTATAATACTGGTTTTTCGCAGCTACTGGTTCCTCAAGTTCAGCAAATAAATAAAATACAATATAGTGACCGTACACCAACATGACAGCTTTATCCAAGAGTCCATTCTCTATTGCACAAATTTCGAATTGAAATTTAGATCAATAGATGTAATCGATAATTAATAAAATCATGCAGATTATTTTTAATAGATACATATAATATTGTAAAATATTTGTCTGTAATTTCAAAACGATGCATTTATATAAACATACATATTACGACATCTTTATTCAGAAATCCATTTTCACTATTTCTGACTGTTCGCCTGTTTTTTTTTTTTGATGAGTCTTTTTTTTCTTTTTTTATTAATTCTTTTGAGGTTGCCAATTACACTATTGAGGGACCCTAAGCGACATTACGACACTCTTTAATTTAGGGTGAAACTCAACAGATGAACTAACTAACTTTATTGGCGTAGCGACCCAAAATGGATCTTGGCCTTCGAACAGATCAACAGATGAACATGAAATTCAAATGATTTTAGTTCAGGAACAGTTAAAGGCTATTTGATAGTAGCACACACACGGACTGTTCATATTTTAAAGTCAAATTGTGATACAATACTATATATACAGTGTAAACTCCATTAGACGCCATCCAAATTATCGACAAACTCCTTAAACTATCGAATTCACTTGACTTTGGCCGGCCTACCTTGTTATTTATACAATGACACACTATGTAGCATCAACAGTACCTTCTAAGTTACGTGAATAAGTTCTTTTGATTGTTGTTGTATTGTCTAGCTTACCTTGTTAGTTAACTAGTTTACCCTAACTGTCAGCATCATAGGTACCGAGAATTCTAAGAAATTCGTTCTTTTGTTTGTTGTGATTACCTTGAACGTGTTTATCTCGGCTGCTAGACCGTCGCTGGATTACATGTTGTCTTTAAGTTATCACATTCTTAGTTGTTCGCACACTTTCAAACTGTGAATATGGCGAGTAAGAGAAAATCTGTAGTGTATTGACGAAAAAGTTTTGTTAATACGCGCAATAGAGGCCGGAAAAAAATAAGTGATTCTGCTTTGGATTCAGTCGTTTTAATGTGTCTACGATATGGAAGAACATAGAAAAAATTCTTAAAGTAGAGGAGGGATAAATTATTATAGTAAAATAATCTATGTTTCTTATCTTCATTTAACGAGAACTCTCAGTAATGCCATAAAATGCGCTGTCCCTTAAGTGTCGCTATATAGAGGTTACACTGTATTGTATTTTAAACACGAGTTTTAATACACAACTAAATAAACAGTAACTAGAACAAATAAGAGAGATGCGTCAAGCAGACGGTTAAAGGATATTAATGATGTAGGATAAATATTAAAAAAACTCAATTCAAACTTTAGTCGTTAGTAAATGAACATGAATTTAAAAGAAGCGGCTTCTATACTTTAGACTATTATTTATATTTACCTTATTATTATTCAGCGACAGTGTCTTTAAATATGGCAGGTAAGGGAATACGACATTGTCTTCTAATTTATTATTATCGAGTATAAGTTCTTGTAGCCTCTTGAAATTCTCCAAGCCTTTCAGTGTCTCGATGTTATTGTAGCTAAAATAATTTCATACATAGTTGAATAAATACACCTTTTATATCTTTATGTCCCACTGCTGCGTACGGACTTACTTATTTCTTAAGTAATAGATATTAACCACCACACTTATCCATGGTGGATTGGTGGAGTTCACAGAATCGGAATAAGTGGCTGTAGGCTATACATATATGGGTATATCCCAATGTTCATAGGTGGTCGTCGTTCACATTGGGTATTGTGGTGAAGCAATCGCCTTCAGAGTCAATGGTAACGGGCTCGATTTCCGCATTAAAATAAATATGTATATTTACTTACGGGGCCAGAAATGGAACTTATATGGGTTGTAGAAAAAAAGAATAGTGTACACAAAAGTGCTTAAGGATTTAGACAAAATTTCTGTCTACCATCTGAGTATCAATATACAATAAAGTTATACGCTCACCACCTCATGTCCAACATTAAGTTTTTAATTGCCAATAAGCAGCGCAGTACAGTGAATGATTCCTGATTCACTGTTCACGTGTGGTATGGTATGACGTAATAATTGGATGAAATCGCAAGTGTTATTAGGCATATAACATAATAATAATAATATATTTATTGATCATTAACAAATTTACAATTTTGTTTCACTGCCTGCCGAACTAGGGTGAGCGTTGTACTACGGTAGACAGTTCCCTTCTATAACACATTTATATATTCTAATTGCCATACTTAATGTAAAACAACAAAAGACTGAAAAAAAGAATTAAAAACTATAAAAAACTAAATTATTTAAACAAAAAAGAAATATAGGTTACAAAAATTATATTACAAATTACGATTGGTGCGGCGCTTATGCGTGTTAGTGTGTGTAGGTGTGTTGTTTTTCAGTGTGTGTGTGTGTATGTTTAATTTATTTTATTTTATGCTACTAAACTAATGTTTACTTAATATCAATTTTGTAGGAATATATGCCAGGTTGGATAGCCATTTGTTTATAAGTTTTTTTTGGCAAGTTGACATTTAGGTTATGAGACTTCTCTAACCGATTTAATTTAGTATATATAAACGGAGACAAAAATTATGTTGATGTTGGGCAAAGCTAGTTTTAGTTGGACCAAATGGTGACCTATATATCTACTTGATGGAATTGATGCGTGCAAGGTGACTTCCTTATGATATGTTACCACACATGATTGTATATATAGCTGTCTGACTACGTAAAGTTTTGTTTGATTATACAACTCATTTGTGGGGTATCGGTAAGGCTTGTGTAGCATTACGGTTATAATTGCCCTTTGTGCTCTCTCTAATTCAAGCATATGGGTTGAATCAGCTGCTCCCCACGCCACAATGCAGTACGTAAACAGGGGTTGGCATAGGGCTTTGTATATTTTGATGCTGAGTTTTATATTATATTTTTCACGCAAATTTTTAAATACTGTTATTAATCGTTTAATTTTTCCCGCCAGTAATGTGATGTGTGATGCCTAGCTAAGTCTTTTATCTATTAACACCCCTAAATATTTAATGGACTGCCCTGAGATGAGGTAGGTATTCACAATCACAATGTTTTCTTTTTCCTTGATTTTCACGATCACAAGAGTAGAATTAAAGCAAAGCCCGAAGGAGGTTGAGTTTTAGTGATGATCCCAAAGCAGATGTACTTGGTTTTGAAGAGTTTTAAAGTTAAGAGATTATCTTTCAGCCACATTAATATTAATTTTAGACCATTCTTTGCCATTTGCCTCATTTTTTCCGGAAGTTTTGACATGGAATATGAGAGCGGTATCATAAAAAATATGACCATTTTTCATCTGCAGTTTGCTCATACTATTCACAAAAGCCAAAAACTAAGTATGGACTGAAGTGAAAATTTAAAAAGACCTCACTAAGTTAAGACTAAAACTTGCAGACAGGCCTTATATCTAAAAAAGGTTTTTATCAAATATTTAAACTCTTAAATTCGTATTTATAATTTCGTATGTCAGGTTATTTTTGATGAATCCATTCACTTTTTTCGACACCGGTTCAAGCTTAGGTCTCAAGCTCCCTTGATTCTTGTAACTACTAAGGCTTGGCTAACTAGTGTGATGAATTTTGCAGCGTTTCGATCCATGATTTTGTAACATAAGACCTATAAGGTCACCCCACATACACACACACGACACAAAAGAAATGGAAAATAGGCGTTCGATAAATGAAATATAGATTACTTTTATCAGAGAAAAGAAAAACCATATAAACTTATTGCTACATTTCGATATATAAATAGCTGGTGAACATGAAACTCTGAATGTGACATTCATATTAGGCTCTAAGTAACACGTGAACGATTTAAAATAAAGCTTTTTGTTCAGTATTTTTTTCTGATATTAACCGCATCTACTAAAAGCAATAAAGGGAGTCTATTAAAAACGAGTTTATCGACAGGCACGCTCTGAGGTTAGACTCACATTTTCAAAAGAATTTAACTTGTTTGACAAGTGGAGCGATTTTTATTTCATACATACCTTAAATCCATATAGTTGACTCTAGTGCTGTACATTTTCCACAAAGCCGGGGGGATTCTTTGACAATCTTGGCCGCAATAGCTCAACTGTAAAAAAAATATATTATCGGTGTAGAAAAAACAGTCAAATGTACGGGACATATCCAATGAACTCTTGAAATAAATGAAAAAGTTTTCATTATGATTGTAAATTCGAAGCAATTTCCGATTAGTACAAGACAAATAATACATAAAGCGAGTGTCTATGATAAAAATAATACTTTCGGATCTAAAAGTTGATCTTTTTATTTCTAACGATTTTTTTTAAATTTCCATGGGTCATAAGCAAGGTATTACTGTATTCTAACTACTGAGCCAAGCGTCCAACGAATTACAAATGTGTTCTTACATGTTTCTACTCAACTACGTAAACATAAATTCATCATGGTGAAATTCGGTAATTTTCGACTTTTTCCCTAAAATCTGTTCACGCCCGATCAAATCGTCAAGCAATATGTATATTAATACATACATTCTTGACGATTTTCCAACTTGGGGTGGGTTTAACAACAAACGGCAGTTCCTTTCCTTTTATTAAAAAAGTTCGTTGGAACTTTATATGGAAAAATCACATTAAATATATTCTACGTTACTTTTGATGACTTTTTATTTGTGCTGAAATTATTATGATTATATATTTATAAGATAACATCAACATGAAAAACAGTCAACATAAGCATCAAACTGGTGGACATCGGTCTCTTCCAAGATCCAGCCAGGTGGAGTCGTCATGCATACAGTTTCTGCCTGTCGTCCTGCGTAGATTGTCCGTCCTTATGGAAATCGTAGTGTGTGACAACATGAGCAGCAAACTGCTGAACTGGAAAAGACCTGCTCTTCCAAGATCCAGCTAGGTGGAGTCGTCATGCATACAATTTCTGCCTGTCGTACTGCGTAGATCGTCCGTCCTTATGGACCTTATGGAAATCGTAGTGTGGGTGTGTAACACTAAGATTTCTTGGCGCTCGTCTACTCCAAAGGTTGTTGGTTCTCCAACAAACATTCATGAGCAGTCCATTGTCACTTAAGTTTGCAGATAAATATATAAATGTTCATCGAAAAACTTCAATTTCAATTCGGTAAGATATTCATTTCTGCTATCTGTGTTCGTGTCGGGCGTATTCTAAGTACAACGCACTAGAATACACACATTTATTTAAATTATATTTATTTAAATCGCCCTATTTAATTCCTTGAAAGATTCTTTAGACAAACGAAAATAATTAAAAAAAAAATGATAGAATATATCCACAAAAGTCCCCCCTGTTATTCTTCGTATGTTCGAAGACTGTATTCAATTTCGTCTACCGTGATACTATAACGTTTTCTTCTATGATATAATATAGCCAATACTGAAACCACTAAAGAAATGTCTTCTCCCAATGTCAGTTTCAATTCAATAATATCATACATATTATTGATTTTAATAATCTCTAAAAATTAATAACATATAAGATAGGCAAGGTGATTTCGTAATAAAAATAATTATCTAATCAAGACAATCTTATATTAATAGCATCTAACTTCATAGATTTACGCTTTACCTGGGGAACAATATTTTACGCATGTACAATACCTACGTACATATTCAGTGAAGTATACATTACATTTATGATCTGACAGATATACGAAGAACACACAGATACTTGAACAGATATAAGAAACGTTTCAAAAGATTTAATAGAAGTAGTTGAAAAAGCCTTCGCAGGATATGAAACAAGCAAAGAAATAGTGTCATGCTAAATAAGACCGTTTAAAAACAGTACTAATTAATAACCTAATGAACTATTAACGAAAAGTGTTGATAATAAAACTGGACTCTATAAGCGAGTTAGAAAACACCCGTGATTTAGTTTATTGGGATATCATAATGAGAAATCTTGATTTAAACATATTTTTACCGTCAAATGATGAAAGTGAATGTTTATCAAACCAGAAATACTTGTAGCTTGAGGCAGTTCCATTGTATAAACAACGGAAAGGGTTAACATTCGCAGTCCTATTTAACTTTCATTATAGCCAATGTTATTGAAATGTCAAGGAAAAGATAATTATATATTACATGATTGCGGTACATTAGGCACGACGAAAGTCATTTACCAATTATGTTGTCGATAAGTCTTCACTTATTAAATCTAAACTTAAACACTAACTTATCTATTAAACCAATAATTTATTAAAATAATAGTAAATTTTATTAATTTATATAATTTTGATTTCTATTCAGTTGGTAACATTAAGTTTTCTACAAACCAACTGGTAGTTTAAACAGAATTCTTAATATCATAAACAATATTTTTAAAAAATCGGTATTTGACAGAGAATGCCTTCCGGCATTGACTCCGTCTTTATACCAGAAATGTACATTAAGAATATAATATGTATTTTTTAAATTTTATTAAATTAAAATTTATTATAATTGATTCATTAAAGTGTATGCTAGTAAGTGTTGCTTAATTTTGTTCACTTAGGTGTATATAGTAGGTGTACAGTAATGTATACTACTTATACACCTCTAATTGCGTATTTCTTTATTTTGATTTGCGATATATCGATGGTGTATCTGGTGTAATCAATTAAAAAACGCGGCACTGAAACTAAACTGTAACCATTAAAAGATAAATGTAAAAGCAACAAGCAATTAATTTAAGATAAATCAAGGATTATAGCAAGAGGTTCAGGCGATTGCCGTATCACACTGATAAATGAGAACGAAACGATCCCTAAAATCCAATGGTATATCTTGCCTTATAGTCAACGAAGCCATTTAAAATTAATGTAATTGTTGTGTAGATAGGATTTACGAATATAGTCTTTCTAGTATATGTTCATACCTACCTTCCTTAGATTAATTAAAGAATAAATCAGTAATACTCAGCTATCACTGAAGTATGTGTTTTATTACATACAAACCACATGGCGACGACAGGTGTGCGGTTATTCCCTTCGTCATAAACATACTATATTTATCTCAAAGACCGGCAACGCATTTAAATGTCTATGGGCGGCGTTGGTTGCTTTCTATCAGGTGACACGCTGGCTCGTTTGCCTCCCTATCCCATAAAAAAAATTCTCAAGCTACTAATTATACCGCAGTCTACTTAGCTAAAATACGCCAGCCATGTGAACTATGCAAACTCGCGAGTGCGACGATCTCAACGAAGTGAAGTGCCACTCATAGCGAGGATTTCAGCTTACTATTCATCGTATTCACTAAGTGAATACAGTTTCACTTAGTCGTCGTAGTTGGGCGATATGAGTGAAGCTTAACGACTTCAGCTTCAGATGGAGATTCAACAACCACCTTGCTAAGATCCGAAAAACTTCATAAAAAAAGAACAATTTTATAATTTTAGAGATACATACTATGTCTTAAAAACGAACATATAATAATAACAATCATAATTGGTCTCTCAAAGGTTATGAACAATTGCTCGATTATTGTACACGTCAGTTGGATTTGAGACTTATTATGCTCCACCCAAATTAACTTTATAACTGTTTTAAATAAATAAACAAATTTACAGAGAGACATTTGCTTCATTGGCTTCAAATTAATCTCTGTAACTTCTTTGCGCCATGATATAATTGTATTACACAAAGCGAAGCAATTTATTAATTAGTTTTTAGTGTAGCGAAATATATTACATTTATTTAATACAACCTGATTGTGATATAGAATTACCACTGGGATGTTCCATATAATGAACGTATCGTTTTATATTCTTATTTTGTTAGTATATAGGCAGTACATCTGAACTCGTTAATATTTTCTTTTAATATAATAGGTATATAAAACGCTTTAAATTCTCGGTAGTCTCCAACTATTTAGATTACTTTGTATTTTGGGTACTATTATAAACACATATTCCAAAGACATACGTCATATACTACTTACATATACAATACTATAAAAATATGTATCCTGATGCTGAAATCGAACCCACTGCGTCATTTATTTGGTCATATGATACACACACTTTATGAGGCTGTGTGTACACGATACGGTAAATATTTTTTATTATTTATTGTCTACGTCAATTTCGGATCAACTTTAACGTTTATTTTCCATATTAAATACGCATTTTTCCTCAAAGCAATACACAAAGAATCATCATATCAATTTATATCGAAATATACCTAAAATTGAATACTGAACGCCAATCAAATACATTCAAATACGTTGTATGGCCCCTTATGTTTTAAAGATATTAATTAGTACCTGAATTTTAAACCAAGGGTTCATTGGATTCTCGATTTATGTAAATCCCGGGAGGCTGAACACAATTTGTACAATATATTCCTAATATATCTCAAAGATACTTCAATCTTATTCGCTTCCTGTTAACCCTTTGGCCTATAACCACGAGTCTGACTCGCGGTAAAGAATTTGTGTCATAAGCGAAAATCACGAATCTGACTCGTGGTAAAGCATTAAAAATTACTATTAATATTAACGTCTTAAAATTACTGTTTGTACCTAAACATCGTTTATTATTTCATAAAAATATACATTTTGCGCCAGTTTGGATACACGGCTGAATGACGTTCTTGTTTACCATAGCTCGCGCAATTAGCAGATATCGTGTAGGCCAAGGGGTTAATAAAAAAGGACGAGAAAGTGTAGTCTGCGCTGCATACACATTGGTATGTCCAGCGCAGTTGAGACTTGTGAGTCGCCAGAGTTTCTGGATTTACTTTTTATTTACAGATAGCATTGTGTTTTTTAAAAGCCTAGAAATTTTATTAAAATTTTAGAAACATTAAAGAAAACTCACAACATCATAAACACGATTCTTACGAATTGAGGTATTGATGCTTAAATCTTATCAGAACCGATTAAATGTTTCCTAGCGCGACAGTGAAATAAAAGACCTATGTATTAACGCGTGATTTTATAACAAGAATTTGTTAAACTATGTGTACCGGACACAGAATTAAATATTCACAAATATGTAACAAAAAAACTACATAGGAGGAAAATAAAATTTAACAACTTTCATTAAGTAGACCACATTCTTGAAATCTGGATACAGTAGTCTGTGCCACTCACTGAAGTAATGGTGTCGGGACACCGTTAACCTGGTGCACGATATTGTCTTTTAGTACTGATATGGTCGTTGGGTTTGTTTTGTAGACTTTTAATTTGGTCACCTCGGTGGCCAGAGGATATCATTGAAATGGCTTATTAATTTGTTACGGAAGAAATCACGAAAAGCTACAAATTCATTCATTCTAGTAGTGTGAGGCGTGACGCCATCTTATTTAAACCATGTGTGGAAGTTAAGGCTTATTTTTCGATTTATCGATCTATAACCTAATTCTGCCATCGGACACCGTTATAGCAGGAGAAAGCAAAAAAGTCCAATTATTTTTAACAATGTATTATAAGACATTTTACCACGGCATATTTACGAGGAAGATCGTAATACAAGGCAGAAAGAGATTTTACTTTGCGTTCATAAAACTTAACAATCCTGTGGGTTGGCATACTGCGCAGTAATGTGGTGTTATCTTTATTGCGGGTCATCTTATCGGTGGCTATATCGGGTGCATTTTATGTTCTGGAGCACCACTTCATCTTTAATATTACAGTTAATATTCGTTTAAAAGGCGATATTATGTTGGAGAACGTTTCTATATTATTTTTTTTACTAGAGTTAGACAAAAGATTCAGAACCTACGCCTTAGAAGTTTATTACATTTGTTCCCAATGATAGAAGTATTCATATATTATAGTATTAAATAAAAATCATAAGAATTTAATAGTCGATATTCATTTTTCTCACGTTTAACAAGGGAATTACCATAATTTTACTGACGTTGACATCTTGTGTCGGGAAACAGTTTGGGATTTCAGATCAGATATTTTTGGCAGCATTGGACGTATTTCAAAAGAACGTTAAAATCATGAAAGGAATATCTAAAAATGTGTTTAATTTCAATATAGTAGCAATTTTTAAGACAGATGTTGCCATATTAACTAAATAAAATTTAAGCATAGTTAATAAGGGATACCAATTTAAACGAGATATTAAATATCACGATAGAAATGTACACGAATGTAATGTACAAACGAAAATAATTAAGATTTCAACTTTATTATTCAAACATTTCTAAAATATTAATCTATTCAGACGTTTTATGTTAAAATATTTTAAACAGTTATATTTTATATTAATTTTTATACATTTCTACGATCTGTCATTTAAGTTGATGATATCGCAGAATGAGTAATCCTTGCTACATCTGGAATTGCGTTCCATGATTTTTTATGGGATAGGAAAGCAACACACCATAACTAGGTAAAATCCGTTTGAAAATAATGGTGCAAATAATTGTTAACACCGTGATATCTTAATTACTCATATCAATTTAATTAAACCTGGTCTCTACTTTGTACTCCTCTGTCCCAAAGTATTCAGCCTTTCTTCATATTTCCCCGCTCATGTTATTCTGCAGCGTTGGGCTGGTGGCATCCATGTTTCCAACGGACTTTGCACTTTTGGGATTAGTTCTAGAATTCGTTTTTCAGCATAGCTTTCGTTGTATTTGTTTTGACTTTTGCTTTGTATATCAGGACTGTACGGAAGCTGACGGGGCTATGCAACTTTGTGCTTTGTCAAGTATTGTTGGAAGAGATCCGTTACATGCGTTGGCGCGTTATCGTGATGAAGAAGCGAGTCACCGTTTGATCAAAGCTGAGGCCGTTTCCTTCTTTGTTGTATCACGCGATTTTTTCATAACCTCAAGATAACATTTTTGTCGATCGTCTGACATCTAGGAGGATATTCGTAATGTTCAACACCCTTATAATAATAATAATAAAAAACTTGTTGTAAAATTGACCTTGCTCCGACTTTGGTGTACTTTTTTCGGTCGCGGCTCCGTCAACAGCCGCCGCAGCAAAGACTGTCGTCCTTTTTTTGGGATCATATCCATAAACTCATCATCACCAGTTTTTTTTTCGAGTTTTAAGTAAAATTTAATGTAAATTAGTTGAGCCGATCTTTTCATCGTTTTAAGAATGCGACAAACGTAAGAAACAAATCCACATCATCCAAGCATTAGAGCAGCGGGTTGGCCTTAGCCTGGTTCAGTAGATGTGTCCATTCGGATCTTCTATTCGATCTCCGAAAAAACAAATTCACGCTGCACATAAAATAAGGCATCCCGATGAAAACTGCGGCATCCAGGGAGTTCGTGAAGCTTTGCAGTTGACACGCGGCACAGGACGTTAACATTGCGAAAAATAAGAAGGAAGGCCGGATACTTTTGGGACAGACCTCTTATATTACATATTAACTTGTGAAGACTTGAAATTAGAAATTACTGCGAGTGTAGTGTTGCAACAATTGAGTGAAGTTATGCAACAATTGAGTGAAGTTATGCAACAATTGAGTGAAGTGATGCAACAATTGAGTGAATGTATAAAATATGTACTTTCAAAATGCAAATGCAAAAATTTTCTAATTTTTTTCTGTGGCAATAGTTGTCTGGGAAAGTACCACATACAAGTCAAAAAACATGTTCTGAGTAATAGCTTTACAATTACTCTTCCTTGGATAAATATTGAGGACTAATTCATTTTTCCTCTTATCATTTCTTTCTCGACCTCTTTTTATTCACATCTTAACTCTACAGAAGGCAATGCATCTACAATATAAAAATACTCTTGGCATACACAGAAATTGACTTGGTTAGTTAATTTCATTTAGTAACAGAAAGTAACTAAAGAATTTAAGATCAACCATTACTTTAGGCAAACTGTAGATTTTTTGGCCTAACAGAATATTAGGGTTAACCTACTTAAATGCTAGCAGATTCTGATTGAATACTAAATCAAGTGTACTACAATTACTTAAGGTAAAAAGTGTATATTTTACTCAGAGGGCTGCTTACCTAGCTGAGAACAATAGTGATAGAAAATTACTTTTATATTGATCAACCATGAAATAAATGAAAATATCAACCAGTTCAGATAATTCAGTTTGTATGGTATATTAGATTAATAAAACAGATAAATAAGAAGTAAAATTAATTTAAGAGAAAAAATACCTTAATATTATGTAATTTTGGAATGACCATAGTGGCGCAAGTCACATTTTTCATCTTTGTGAGAAATAATTGATGATTTTATCTTTAAAAACTTTTTACTGGTTAATCCTTATTAAACCGTCTAATATGTAGGGATGGACTAAAACCAAATTCTTAGTCAATTATTTTTAATAAACAAGAAAATACTGATTTATAAACAAAAACCTCTACCCAAAAAAATCCCACTTGGATCACTAGTTTTACCAACATCTGGGAATTTTAGAATAAGTAAAATTAGAATTACAATGGGGAAAAAATTAGTAATTTTATTTACACTAAAAATAATACAATGTGTAAAGTTCTAGTTATGTCCTGATATGTTTAATTGAAATTAACTTACTGAATAATCAAAATGAATTGAATTTCTTGAATTGTTTGTAAAACAGTATTATTAAACTGTATTCAATAAATTTGTTTGTTTCAAATCATGTTATTGCTTTGACAACTAGTACTAGTAAACAGATTTTATATGAAACTTTGCACATGTTCGAGTTCCCATGACAATACAATACTATGATAGTTTCAACCTGGTAGCGAGAGTCTGTCAGGAGTTGGACAGAAACTCTTCTACTGTTACTAGTGACCTCTAGAGTTTACATTCGTTTGATTAGTTTGACGAATCCCATACATTATACTTGGTAGAAAAAATCAAACTAAAAATTTGATATTGTAAACATATGATTTTGTGTGACAGAATAATATTCAATATTCTATGATACTCTTACCAATGCCTTAAAAAATAGCAAAAATTAAACATTATAGAACTAAACTTAAAAAAAAAATTCATAAAGTATCTTAGTTATGTCTTATTTTTGAATAGGCACATATGATAAAAATAGTCGCTATATAACGTTATACTTACGCGGTTGTTTTCAAAAGACAAGGCAAATTTGTTTATGTGACTTTCTTCCATATTTAATAGTGTAAAACCTCACTGCTTTTATTTTTAGTAATACGTAACATTCAATAAAATTATATGCAAAATTTATATATTTAACTTGTATTTTAACAAAGTTTAAAAGTTCAATTTTCTCTAAGACCTATTCAAGACAGTTTTAATTTAGTATTTTTATTTATTTGATATATAAATGAGCTAGTGTTGCCAAGGCTTATTTGTAAGACTCCATTTTTTTTACTTTAGCCATAGACGTATTAAAAAAATTATTGGAATATATAAGTATAAACAACATTGTTTTAATAATTTACAGTATAAAGAAATTAAATTTATAAAAAAACAATTTACTGTAAAATAAAAAAGTACTAACAGTACATATTTTGATGCGGGAATTAAAAAAGAGAAGTTACATTGTAATGAGGTGTTAAAAAGATAATTTTTTAGACTGTTAAACTTTGTTACTTTAGATCGTAGTCAGAGGGAAAGAGAATGTAGAACGTAGTCTATTTCAACAAAAATCCAAAAATAATGATAAATAAAAATGTTTTACACTCACATTTACATTACTTGTATCGTGAGTGTCTTTAAAACTCCTAAATAATATGAAAAACGACCAGATTACAGATAGATAACAGAGGCAGATAGATAACAGAGGCAGATAGATAACAGAGGCAGATAGATAACAGAATAAATAACTCTCAGGTCATATAAATATTTATCCCAGTGGCGGAATTGAAGGCAATTCCTTCCTTATTGAGGCATTTAGATTGTTAAAAACTTACATACTTTATTTGCAATACAGAGAATATTAGTGTGAGGCTATGAGTGTTTTTTTGTTATTTATTTGCTTAGTAATTACAATATTATAAAAATATTAACAAGTAATTGTCGTCTTATACCTTACGTCAGTCACGCAGTTAAGAAAAAGGAGTTGTTTCAATGCAATAAAACAATAATTATTTTGTTTACTTTTATGTTGAATATATTTATATTGTAATGATCTCCATGTCTACATATGTGTAAGGGATAGAACTTTACCTATACCCTAAAGCTGTTCTGCAGGCAATTTTAGTCTAAAATTAATCAAAATCATATACGTAATCAATATGTACGTAAGTCGAATCATTAAACAATAGTTTATTTGAAGTGGTTAACGAGACTATTAATAATCTTCGCATTATTAGTCGTTAGAATCATATTTTTATTCATTATTTGACGAAAAATTATATATATAATTATTTTTAAACTACTATTGCGGAACCATTACATTAATTACCCATTTATATTATTTTTTATTTGATAACGGGAGGTGACGACCTAATTGGCTCGGTAGGAGAGTGGCTCATGAATCCACCTGAGACAAAGGTTGTAGGTTAACATTCATTCATTTAGAAATGGGAACTTCCGTACTTAGCAATGGGATGTAATAGGCTGTAGAAAAAAAGGCACTGTTGGGTATTTTCCGCCACGTTTATTTTCAGCCTTGAGTAAATACAGCTGACATTGCGCGGAACTTATTTTTGAATTCATATAGTGGTGCAAAAAAATTTAAACATACAGAGGCATAAACAACAACTGATTGCTCATCATTATTGCTTTCAGATACAATTTTAATAACGTATGGATATGTGATGTCTTTTTAAATGTAGATTTAGTGGAGAAGTACTTTCAATGTACCTACAATAAATAGGCTCTATTTGAAGTTGTTAGCGTCTCCATTCTATGACATACTTTTGTAAGAGGTAGTATCTTAACTGTGAAGTGATGCAACAGGAGTCTGGTTTAAAACTCTTTTTTCATTACAAGTGGACCTATTATATATACAACTGATGAATGGCGGGAGAAGAGCGCGGGGTGCGGGAGACGCGGTCGTGCTTGCACGTGTGCAGCAACAAAGCGCGTTCCACGAATGCGGAGAATCAAAGCGCATTCCACGAATGCGGCGTAACAAAGCGCATTCCGCAAGTGCGTAGTAACAAAGCTTGTTCCGCGAATTTGTTCTTGAAATGTATATTCTGTAGTAAGCAGCTACAGTACTCCCCCTCAAGCGAAGCGTACTGGTAACTTGATAATTCGCCCACGACGCGTTGCTTGAGCTGTAGTAGAAGTTGTAGGTATTGCTGGTGGTTGTAGCACATTCCTCGCAGTTGTAGTAGGTTTAGACAATGGTACGTTGCTATGTAACGGGGATGTGTTGCTATGCTGCTCGCTGCTTGTTGTTTCGTTGAGTGTGTACGCAGGTTTCAGTCGGTCGATGGAAATTGAGCTTTGTCGACCAGGGAGTTGTATTTTAAATATCTTTTCTGATCGTTCAAGTACAGGATAGGGTCCTTCGTATGCTGGTTGTAGAGGTTTCTTGACTGCGTCACAACGAATGAAAACTTGTTGGCAGGAGCGTAGGTCTGGATGGATGAATATTTTTCTTTGATTGCTGTGTGAGTGTGGTACTGGCTTAAGGTCGGAAATCGTCTGGCGCAGTTGTTCGACGTAGGAATAGTCGTATTTGTGAGTTGATGAATTTGTTTCGAAGAAATCTGCTGGGAGTCGGATAGATTTTCCGAAGGTGAGCTGCGCGGCGCTTACATCGTTATCGGAGCGATAAGCGGCGCGTAATCCGAGCATTATTGTAGGAATTTCTTCGATCCACGACTTGCTTGATAAGAGTCGTGCGGTTAGTGACGATTTCATAGAGCGATGCCAGCGTTCGACGATGCCGTTGCTTTGTGGGTGGTATGGCGTAGTACGTTGCCGTTTGAAACCAAGTAGTTGAGATAGCGAAGTAAAAAGTTGGCTTTCAAATTGTCTGCCTTGGTCGGTTGTTATCAGCTGTGGGCAACCATAGCGTGATATCCATGTGTTGTAGAAAACTCTCCCTACCGTTTCGGCTGTAATGTCCTTCACCGGAGTTGCTTCGGGCCATCGAGTGCAACGGTCAACCATAGTCACACAGTAACGGTGTTCATCGGCAGTAGTAGGTAGTGGGCCAACGATATCGATGTGTATGTGATTGAATCGGCCAGCTGACGGCGGTGAAAATGTTGCTATCTCGCTCGATGTATGTCGTTGAACTTTATATTTTTGGCAGGGAATGCAGGTTTTTGCCCATTTCCCGATATCTGCGTTCATATTTGGCCAAAAGAATCGTTTCTTAATGAGTGTGCGTGAAGTTCTTGCCCCAGGGTGACTCGTTCCGTGAACTGCGTTGAATGCTTGTTGACGAAACTCTGTAGGTATGTAGGGACGGATGTGCTGTGTAGAACATTCACAGTAGATCATCTGCGTAGAGCCAGGGAGAACGACTTGTTTAAATTGTAAGTTGTCTTGTTGAAGAAGAGAAGGTAGTTCGCTGTCTCTTTCTTGCGCTCTCGCAAGCTCGTCGTAGTCGATGCTAGTTGGGCATGTTATTGCTTCGATGCGTGAAAGTGCGTCTGCGACTACATTTTCTGAACCACTGATGTGACGTATGTCGGTTGTAAATTCGCTAACGAACATTATTTGTCGAGCTCTGCGTGGCGTCTCTGTACTGCAGTTGACTTTCTCGAACATGAATGTTAGCGGTTTGTGATCTGTGAATACGATCAGCTGTCTTCCTTCGAATGTTCTTCTGAAGTGTTTGACGGCCATGTAGATAGATAGTAATTCACGATCATAAGCGCTGTACTTAGTTTGGGCTGCAGAAAGTCGCTTTGAAAAATAGCCAAGTGGTTGCCACATGTTGTTTACTCGTTGTTGGAGTACGGCGCCGACACAGGTGTTAGATGCGTCACACATAAGTGAGAGTGGGACAGAAAGATGTGGGTGAGCGAGAAGAGTAGCTTCTTCAATTGCGCGCTTGCAATCAGTAAATGCGTTTTCTGCATCTGGCGTCCATTGAATTATAGTCTTATCCCTTTTCTTGGAATTTTTCATGTAGGCGTTCAATGGGGCTTGGATTAGAGCGGCGTTTGGTATGTGTTCACGGTAAAAGTTAATCATACCAAGAAAACGTCGGAGCTCTTCTATTGTTGTTGGTTTTGGATATTTATTTATGGCTTCAATCTTCTCATTAGGAGGTTTAATTCCATTGTTTGTGACTGTGTAGCCCAAAAACTTTACTTGTGATGCGCCAAAAACACATTTGGCTGGGTTTATTGTTATGCCGTTTTCTTCGAAGCGTTGTAAAATGATACGTAAATGATTTCGATGTTGTTCTTCGTTTTCTGAGGCTATGAGTACGTCGTCTATGAATGGAAATACGAAGTCGAGTTGTCTTAGTATTTCGTGGATAAATCGTTGGAATGTTTGACCGGCGTTGCGTAGACCAGGGCACATACGGGGAAACTCGAACAAACCAAATGGAGTGATTATGGCTGTTTTCTCTACATCTTTCTCGTTCACTGTTACCTGCTGGTAGGCTCGGTTGAGATCGAGTGTAGAGAAAATTGTTTTCCCGTGCAATAGATGCGTGAAGTCACGGAGTCGTGGTATGGGGTAGCGGTCTGGCTTTGTAATGTTGTTAAGCCTTCTATAATCTCCGCAAACACGTATATCTCCGTTTTTCTTCGGCACTACGTGTAGTGGGCTTGCCCATGGGCTTTTGCTCGGTCGACACAATCCTTGTTGCATCATTGTCTCGAACTCCTTTTTGGCTGCGATGTATCGGTGTGGGGGTAGTGGACGGGCGCGTGAGTATATGGGCGGCCCGGTGGTTTCTATGTGATGTTCCACGTTGTGCTTTGATGTAAGATTCATCGCAGTGAGGCGTGTTGTTCCTGGGAATTCGGCAAGAATGTCGTGAAATGGCTGCTGGTTATCGATGCTGCGAATGGTTGGTAGTGACAACCTACAGACTGGCGCATTGACTGCCAAGTTTGTAGTGTTATCTATTAATTTTTTGTTCTTGACATCGACGAGAATGTTGTAGTGGTTGAGGAAGTCAGCACCGAGGATTGCCTTGTTGACGTCGGCCACGATGAATCGCCACTTGTAAGCGCGTCGTAAGCCTAGGTTTAGCTCCAGGGTTTTCTCGCCGTAGGTAGATATAACAGTGTTGTTGGCGGCGTAGAGCTTGAATGACAGTGGCTTCGCGATTGCTCCTTTGTACTTAGGTATTACCGATATGTTTGCACCGGTGTCTACCAACAGTTGGAGTTTCGTGTTCTTGTCGGTGACGAAAAGGCGGTGTGAAGGTGCTGCAACACTGGTTCCCGCCGCATCCAGTGCTTGCTTTAGTTTTCCGACTCGTTGGGCTTGAATGTGCAGGGAGTTGTGCACTTTTGTGCGCGGCTACCAAAACGGCGATGGTAATAACATATCGACGATGTCGGTGTTGCGCTGCGGTTGCGGGACTGTGATCTGCGGTCTGAAGAGCGATGACGTTGGCGGTTGCGGTGGTAGTTTGGGTTTGGGTTATGGTGTGATATCTTCAGTGCGGCGATTACTAACTTTAGTTTTCTTATTGCTTCTCGTAGAAGTGAGTTTTCCGATTGTATCGCTGGTTGAGTAGCTGGCTGTTGCGGTGTGGAAGCTTGAGTATTTCCTGCAGCCATGTTGTTCAATTTGGGGTGACCAATGTAGGAGGTCTTTATGACGTCGGGTTTGATCACGTCGGTTTGATCACGTCGGTTTTGATCACGTCGGGTTTGATCACGTCGGGTTTGATCACGTCGGGTTTGATCACGTCGGGGTCACCAATGTAAGAGGTAGTATCTTAACTGTGAAGTGATGCAACAGGAGTCTTGTTTAAAACTCTTTTTTCATTACAAGTGGACCTATTATATATACAACTGATGAATGACGGGAGAAGAGCGCGGGGTGCGGGAGACGCGGTCGTGCTTGCACGTGTGCAGCAACAAAGCGCGTTCCACGAATGCGGAGAATCAAAGCGCATTCCACGAATGCGGCGTAACAAAGCGCATTCCGCAAGTGCGTAGTAACAAAGCTTGTTCCGCGAATTTGTTCTTGAAATGTATATTCTGTAGTAAGCAGCTACACTTTTAATATTATTACGAGATAGGGGTTTGGGGATCAGAAAAAAGAAATCGACCCCTACTTTCACTTTTCTTCACTTTAAGTTTCACTTCTCTTCCTTACTTCCACTTTTTCTCTTCTGCTATTTTCTTCCGATTTTCATACTGTATTGAACTATATCCGTATTGAACTTTAAAACTTCCCTTCTACGCACTGTCGCCCCCTTATATAAGTAAAACAATCAAAAGGTCTAGCTTTCCAAAATTCGAAAATGTTCCAGCAATGTGTTTTTCAAACAAATTTCACTTAAATCAGTTTTTGGCCGATCAGCATCAGACTTTCTACAAGCGTAGAATTTTCAAGATAGAAGGCAAAACGTTATCAAATAAAATGGAAAAAACATCATAGATTAAAGTTCATTCCAATTAAAAAAAAAACTATTTTTTTTTATTGAACAAATGGGCAGTTATTTAGTTACCAACCTAATAATTATTGTAAAACATTAATTCAGATAAAATAAAAATAAATGTCAACCTAAAATCTCTTCTATAGGTATATGCCATTGTCATTTGTGTTACTATGCATCCTCATTCATTTGTTAGGTTGGGGAAAAAGTAATCTATTATTTTTACATGAAATACAAAACTTTATTTAAGATGTTTCGGTTTGTCTGATTTGGGTCAAATATGCACCGTTTTGTTGTATAATTTGTTGCTATTTTAAAGGTAACTTGATAATGTCTCTCTCATAGAAGTCTCGGTCCTTATTGGGGAAAAACTCTAGTAATCTATTTACACAATCTTCTCTTGATCGCAATTTCTTATCACTCAGGAAGTTTTGCAATGCGAGAAAATGGTGGTAATCGCTTGGGGTGCCAGGTCCAGTCCTGGTTTGGCCACCGTTTGTGCTGCTTCACCACGCTTTGACCACAATTGTTTTCGCACAATATTGTCCCCAGTCACCATCCGTTTAAGAAATGTGTCGAGTATGTTCCGTTTGGCCAAGGCTTCGCAGATGGAAATTCGATTCATCATGTTTCTTGGTGTTAACTGGTGTGGCACCCAAATATCGAGCTT
This sequence comes from Baronia brevicornis, assembly GCA_031353405.1. Taxonomy (NCBI): domain Eukaryota; kingdom Metazoa; phylum Arthropoda; class Insecta; order Lepidoptera; family Papilionidae; genus Baronia; species Baronia brevicornis. Next base: position 116,167 of record JASFAT010000750.1, on the reverse strand, counting down.
CTTTTCGAATCCAGCTTTGCGCAAATGGTTTAAAACTATTTTATGGTCGCTCTTTAGCTCCCGGGCGATGCTACGACTACTAACATTCCAGTCAATTTTATTTAATTCTGTAATTTTATCAACATTTTCGACGACGGGTCTCCCTGTGCGAGGTGCATAAATTCTTCTGAATAGTGAAGTTGACATTAATTAAACTTGAAAAACAGTAACATAATACCATCTGCGGTTAAATAATAATATATATATAAAATCATTAATTAATAATAGAATAAAATCATGAAATATGGACTAACCACTTACGCAATCATTAAAATATAGAACAACCACTTACATGTATACTTATATACACAATGATGTTGGATCTCGATAATAACATACTCAATGCCACAATAACTTGGAGTTCGATAATATGTGTTCACAGGAATTACAAAAAACCTTATTTTATTTAATTATTACTACTTATTACAATGTGACCCTAATAAAGGACAGACATAACATTCACATATAAAGGAGTCAGACTAGATATTTTTAATAATTCGTGTAATGGGTATCCATTGAATTTTCAATTCACTGAAATGAATTTATAACAAAACGAAACATTTTTTAAGAAGTCTTTCGATGCTTTGATATTACTAAATTATTTTTAGTACTCTTCCAAGTGTGTTTCTTGCTTTTGCAACTAAAGTAATAACTGGAGACTAGATTATATGCATTAGCATACCATATTTACATATACATTTAGTTTAATTATATAATAGGTCGGGGCAAAAGTATTTTCGTATTTTGAATGTATTATTAGTAATCAAACCTCTTTGGCTGTACTGAATGTAACTGGCTGGTTTTTAATACCATTAAATGTGACATTCTGAAGATGCAATAAATAAAAAAAAACTAGTTCCCGCCATTTTTCAATTATTTTTCAAGCAAGCAAAATGAGCGTATGTGACGAAGAAATTCGGTACATTTTAAAGTTTTATTACAAAAAAGGTAAAAATGCGACGAACGCTGCGAATAAAATTTATGCGGTTAACGGACCTAATACAGTATCAATAAGAGTAGCACAAATGTGGTTCAAGCGTTTCAAGAATGGAAATTTTAGTGTGAAAAATGAGGTTCGCTCTGGACGCCCTGTCACAGATAAAATCAGTGCCATCTTTGAGAAAGTGGAGCAAGACCGACATATTAGTAGCTACGACATTGCTGAAGAACTTGATATTGATCATAAAATAGTTGTACGTCATTGACGAAAGTCTGGGTACAAGAAAAAACTTGACATTTGGGTACCACATGATCTCACTGAGAGAAACCATGACAACGCCAGACCGCACTCATCTATAGCCACGCAGCAAAAATTGAGAGAGCTTGGCTGGGATGTGTTGATGCATCCTCCGTATAGCCCTGACCTTGCTCCATCAGATTTCCACCTGTTTCGGTCATTGCATAAAGCTAACCTCAAAAGAACACTGTGAACACTACTTGTTAGATTTTTTTAATCAAAAATCTCAAAATTTCTACAGGAATGGGATCATGGCACTACCCACAAGATGGCAACAAGTCATCGATCAAATTGGCACATACATATTATAAATAAATAAAAAAATATACCTAAAAAAAATATTTTCCTTTGTATGAACAATACGAAAATACTAATGTAGCCCATTCTCAGCGATTGCGGCATATATTATCTAGGTTCTAGATGATGCATATTTTCGCAATATTTTTTTTAGATAATCTTAAATTAATATCGGACAAATATGGTTATTTATCTTCAAATGAACTCATCGCCGTAAATAATGCCGTGTAATCTTAAGGACAAGTTTAAAACATTTTGAAAAATAATGCAAGCTATGAAAATTAATGCCTAATTCATAATTTTAATAATGAAATAGCTTAAAAACTTTGTCGAAAATTACAATAATATAAGATTAACGTAGTACTATAAGTGTTAACATATTACTTCAATAATCTCAGTGGATGTGGAGCGACCTTTTTTCACTTATAAAAATATTTTTAATGATCGCAGACAAAATCTTACTACCGAACATTTGGAACAAAACCTGATTATTTACGTTTACGAATATATTAAATAATAGTTATTTTTATTATATTTATTGGTCTTTGAAAAGGTCAATTCAAAAACCAATATATACAAAGGTAATTTTTTTGGCATATTTTACATGAACATTCGGATGCATATGTCTTTATAATCCAGTCTTTGTTATTCGGCTTGATTTACCGGTTCATACCAATAGCCAAGTGGTGTACAGAACGAACTGAGATCGCGTAATCCTAATTGAGCTAGTGCTGTTTAAGACTTGAAATTGATATATAAAGTTTTAGGTAGATATGCCAAATATTCGTTCCAATGCAGAAATAAAGTCCTGAACACTTCATGAAGTATCTTTAAGTAAAAATAATCACAACACGACCGGATGCGTGTGATTGATATAATTACTTGATTGTTCGTTTCCTTGACTTGACGGCTTTACAAGTCAGCGTGACTTTCACAATTTACCTAATCAATTTACATATTGATATTGAGAACGACCGGTAGTGTTCAGTTATGGCACCTGAAATTAAATATCGAAAGGTTCGTAACTAAAATAATATTCTTATATCTTTTGATCATCTTTATTTCTATATTTAAGTAAAAATAATCACAACACGACCGAACGTGTGTTGTTGATAAAAATAATTTGATCGTTTCCGTGAAAATTATCTTTACAAGTCACCGTGACTTAACAAAATCAATATACCAGAGATGTCTTGATAAAAAGATTCGGTAAATCCCTTAATTTAAAAGTATTAAGAAAATAAATATTTTCATTTTTTTTAATATTGAATGAATATTGAACTAATGAATTTTATAATGAGACTTCAATTTAATACGTATATCAATTCGGCTTCGACCCCACTACATACATATATGTTTATGCGGGGCGATTGGTATGCACATTTTGACCTCCTCAAATTTTTATAGTATTTTGTATATACATTTTATGAATCATTCGTAAGCCTAATAAATTATTATTTTTATTCTAGCTCTAATAGTTTTTGAGCTATTAATGAAATCAAATTCGTTCAATACATCACCATCTTTTAACTTAGTGCAATATAAAATCTTTAAATGAGCAACTTACAACTTTATTGTAAATTATAAGTGAAATCAAATGTTTTCAGCCCGTGGTGCTCTTACAGGTTTAGAATTTTGTTTCGGCGCCCTAACTGTTCGAAATACGGTAAACTGTACTACTAGTATACGTGTACCTAACATAAATTAAAACATCCGTAATGCAAAATGAAACTGCGTTTTATATTTATATTGACAAATAAAAATACATTTATAATTTCAGAAAAAGAAATTGAATATAAAAGTAGTTACTTAGGTACTGAGGCTTGTTGAGTGAACACGTTTTTAGTTTTTGTAAATGATGCAAACTCCTATATATAAAATCACGTCGCATTAAAAACAGCAAGCCGAAGTTTAAATAGCTATCACGCCTCACGCCATCATTACTCTCTACGACACACACTTTGAGAATCCCTGCCTTATATAAATAGATTGATTTTTGATCAAAATATATAAATAAATTCATTTTTGATCAAAATTGATATTTTATTGTTTAATATAATATATGTTGGCTCCATATATGTTGATGTTTATGATAGTATTTGCAAATCATTATTTTTTATTAAATATATAGATATATATGTACATACGATATTTAGGAATACTAGCACGTTATACCATCTTATCCATAGGCAGGTAACCCATTTAAACTGTCCTTGTTGTTTCCGATATCCATTGGTGGCGGTAACTTACCATCATGTGATCAACCTGCTCATTTATTCCACTAAAAATAACCAATTTGGTTGGTTGGGTTAAGGTTTAAAAAAATACCTTCAAAAAATTAGTGTAAATTAATTTTAAATGAGCGTTTGTTGATACCAAAATTAACATCAGCCACAAATAAAACGTCCTCGTCTTATCGCAGTGATATGATAAGATGCGTATAGTCGTACCATACCGCTCATTATATTTTGTCAAACGAGTGTTGATATCGGTACTACCTGGAAGTGTTTGACAATGGCACCTGAAGTTAAATATACAAAGGTATGTATGTACCAATATTTACATTTAATTATCAAATGTGTTTTTTAATTAAATGTTTTATTATATTATACGTGAATAATATATATATATATATATATATATATATATATATATATATATATATATATATATATATATATATATATATATATATATATATATATATATATATATATATATATATATATATATATATATATATATATATATATATATATATATATATATATATATTATTCACGTATAATATAATAAAACATTTAATTTCAAAGGATATTCTTTGCCTCTTTTTAGAAGTCACGAATATTTTAAATAAAATACATTTCACTTTGGAAACGGGTCACATATTTTAAATGTTATTAAGTCAACCCTCTTCTTAAATACAATTTTATTGTATTATAATACATTTGCATCTAATATCTTTGTATTCATTCGCATTGAATCGCATATTTACATACTAAATGTAAGTATTGTCTAAACAGAAAAATAATAAAAATTAAGATAATTCGACTGTGATTTCAATAATAATTAAACTGACATTAAGAACTGGATGCAGTTTATCTCACGAACTACATATATTTATCAGGAATTCCTTCGCGTTGACCTTGCAATTGTTATTATGATATGTTTCATTTTTATTAACCTCCATAAGCTGTATTTTCTTTACTCCTTTTTATCAACTATTTTAAACATAGAAGATGTTTAAAGTAGTTGCGTCAACCGCCACTTTGCTCGGTTTTCATTAGCTTGTACCTCTTCGACAACGCTTTTGTTGAGATTAGCGCGGATTTAGTCAGTCCAGCGCATTGGTCTCCTTCCTCTCGGTCTTTTACCTTCTATCTTTCCCGTAACAATTAGTTTCTGAAGATTGTACCCAGGATTACGGCTATGGTAGGTTATGTGTCCAAAGTACTCAAGATTTGGAGACAGCTCAAAAACAAAAACTATTTAAACATAAGTTTTTGTTTTTTAGCTGTTTAAGTTAATAAATTACTCAGTATATATATTTATATTATCACTCAACAGCCTGCGACAGTCCACTGCTGGACATAAGCCTCCCCGATAAAGCGCCATCTAGCCCGATCTTCGGCTTTACGCATCCACTTTCTGCCATCATCCGCCCTTCGCAGATCGTCGCACCATCTAGCCAGGGGGTCTGACACTACGTTTATCGACGTCTCCACTTCAGCACTCGTTTCGATTCGCTCCAACAATTGTCAGATCTCCGACAAACGTGACCAGCCCATTGCCACTTTAATTAGCTAATTCGAAAGGCTATGTCGGTGACTTTAGTTCTCTGGCCGATTTGTTTATTCCGAATCATATGTACGAGAGAAACTCCGAGTATAGCTCTCTGAGTGGCTCTGAGCTTGTGAAGCAGACGGACTGTCAGCGTCCACTTTTCGGTGCCGTAAGAGAATACAGGTAGGACACATTGGTCGAAGACCTTTTTCTTCAGGCTCAGAGGTATGGGGGACGAGAAGACCTGAAAAAGTTTCTCAAATGCTACCCAACCTAGCTGAATCTTTCTATCGGGTTCTTTCTCGAAGTTGACTCTACCCATTGTTTGACTTGCCCGAGGTAGATATACTCCTGGACAATTTCGAGAGTTTTACCATTGACGAAGGTTGGTTGTGAATCCAAACGATGGTTGACCATGACTTTAGTTTTATCGAAGTTCATGGTCAAACCGACACGTCGAGAGGATTCATTTAGGCTGTTCAGCATCTCTTGCAGTTACTGTAGCGATTCTGCCAAGATCACGATATCATCGGCAAAACGCAGGTGTGATATGTACTTACCGTTTAGGTTTATGCCACGCTTTTTCTAGTCTAGCGTCCTCCAGTGCATTAGTGAACTGTTTCAGGGATATGACATCCCCCTGTCTTACTCCACTATACAACTGGATTTGTTTTGTTTGACTGCCCTGTAGTCGAACGAACATCGTGGCGGCGTTGTATAGACATCTCAATACCTCGATATGTCGATGATCTACCTGGCACCGCTGCAAGGCTTCTTGATAGCCCAGGTCTCAATGGAGTCAAAGGCCTTCTCATAGTCCATAAACGCTAGGCACAGGGGCTGATTATATTAATTTGTTTTCTGTATCATTTGCCGCATTGTGTGAATGTGGTCTATGGTGCCCACTCCTCTTTGAAACCCAGCCTGAGGTTGAAAGTCGTCAAGTCTTCGCACGAGTCGATTGGTGATGACCCTCTAAAACAATTTATAGACATAGCTCAGGAGCGAGACGGGCCAATAATTACTGATTACCGTCTTATCCCCTTTTTTGTGGAATAAGACGACTATGCTCCTGTTCCATTCCTGAGGAGTTCTCCCGTTCTGCACGATAGAGTTGAATATTCTGCAGAGCTCTTTTAGCACGGGCGACCCTTCTGCTTATAAGAGCTCCACAGTAATTCCGTCTCCGCCTGGGGCTTTTCCATTTTTAAATTGTCCGAGGGCCAACTCCATCTCTCATCAACATTATTCTTAGTATATCTCATCAAAATTATTATTAGTATATTTCATTAAATTTATTATTAGTATATCTTATCAAAATTATTATTAGTATATAAATTATAATATACAGTATTTCACTAAATCAGTTAGGTAATATTAGTAATTTACCTTCCAGTCGTTAAAAATTAGTTGCTAATTATAGGGTAAAACTGGAATAGATATCGCACTGGGATAAATGCCTCATTTCTACAAAATTAATTCCAAAAAAACAAAATAGCAAATGCATTGTGCAAATACGTGGCTCATGCACCCTTCACCTCTGTGAGGCGCAAGTTGTTGCACGAGGTGAATTTTAGTCGTTTGTATGTTTGAATATATACGCAGCAGACGTGACGAACGTTTCAAACGTAACTATTCACTGCTCCATATCTTTATAAATAGTAATAGTTTAAATATTATTTTGCATTTGTTTTAATTAAAAAACAAAGGGGCATCTGACCCTAGCGAAAAGGAGTTTCCCAAGGATAGATGCCCTTAGAGGCTTCTATCCCTCTATGTTGTATGAGACTTGACAAAGTGTTTTTATATTATGTCATAATTATTTTGGTACTTATCAATACAATATAACAGATACTGTATTGTCTGTGTGGCTATCTTTATGTCATTTAAGTGTTTTATTCATACCAGTAGCCTTAAGCCAGGGCTAAAGGTCTTAACAGAGAAGTGAATAATTTCCATGAACTTTTAACCGAAGTACTTCTAATGCTCATGGATTTATAATATGGACGAATCGGGAATTCAGCATAACAATAAACCTGAAAATTTTTATTCAAAGAAATACGCGACAGTAGTCAATTTAGTAAGTAACATCTGCGGAAATATGTGAGACGATGACTATCGCAGCCTGTTGGGATGTTTACTTATTTACATTTTGTTAATATTTTGTTTCAAATACGTATGAATGTTGATTTTAATATATGGAATAATTATTACTAGTTAATGTCTCGTTAGCGATGATTCTATGAAAGATACAGATATGAAAGCGATATGTAATCGCTTAAAACAATTTTTATTGTATTATTTGTTAAAAAGATGCAAATATTTAATTATGGTTATGTGTGTCATATTACCTATATATGAAGATAATAAATAAATCTTACATTGTGATTACAATTTTTTGTTGATAATTTAAAAGGGCATCCATCCCCCATCACAGGCATCAATCCATTTAAGCGAAATCATAGTGAGGCGAAATCCAGGTAGGTAGACATGTATCCCTCCAAAAACTATCTTCTACAAAAACAGTAATAGTTAAGTAAATAAAAACAATTTCTAAAGTTGTAAAAATGGTTAAACTAGCTATATAACAGAGATAATCTATTCCAACATATTTGCAATTAAAATAACAAGGCTCTTTCGGAAACTGGGGCATTTTTTCCGGTTTTACCCTTCTTTATTTCAGATAAATATACTTTAGATTATAAAAGAGAGAGAGAGAGAGATTATAGAAATGTTTAAATATACCTTGCATAAAAATAAAGTATCTAATAATAATTTGTTTCCAATCTTTACTGTGTTGCCACAAATTAAACAATTATATGGCTAAAAATAACTAAACGATATATTTCTAAGATAAAACAGTACGTACGTACAGACATGATTAAATTTATTTACTGAAAGATTGAGCTTGCCCATTAGCAGTTTTCACCGAAAGAAACTTTTAAAGGCTAAAAACCAGGGAAGAAAAAAAAGGAAATCCTTTTTTTTTCTTATTAATACTTGTTTATTTTTCTTTAAAATGTCGGCAAGCTTATCAAGAATCATTGATAAAATATTACATGCGATTGCACAACAATTTCAACAAATTTATTAATATTGCGTAATTCCTCTTTTGTAACAATTTTTAAAACTTTCCTACCATTACCTCTAACTAAATACTTTAATGTGGGTAAAGTAAATAGATTTGATAAAACTTGGGCTACAGGAAGATACATTATCGGTTATTTCAATGTCTATAAAAATATAAGTAAACTTTTACTGGACTTTGAGCTGCAATTTGTACTGTGTAGAACATGTGGCCAACTTAATTAGATCAAAGATCTACTATTTACTAACTAGACTGTGCGATATACCATATACTTCTTTATTTAATTTAACATATAATCGTATTTTACACGAAATACTTGGAATTTTATTGACTTAACGAAAGTGTCCAAGTAGTATTTTATATTTTATTACGAGATAAAACAATAATAAGATTGATTTTTTATGGGATAGGAGGGCAAACGAGCAAGCGTGTCAAGATTATTCTTATTATATTAAAATGATGTCTTAGTTTTACTTATGGTGCCAAAACATGGACATTTACAGAACGTCTGTCCCATAAGCCTAAAGTCAGTTAGAGAGGTATGGAGACGAGTATGATCGAAGTCTTTCTGGTGCATAATAATCATAATGTATGTCTTTAATTTGTTAAAATACTTATATTTTAGCAAATAAAGGACATAGGAATAGTTCTTACAAGTAGCTTGAAGTTGCAATGGCTAAATGTAATGTTAGAAGCCTTCCACCTAAATGGAGCGACTATCTAGCCTCACAGGGCGGTTGGCAGGCACTGGTTATGTGTAATATAAAATCGAGCTAGGACGTGTTTTTACTAAGGCCTCTGTACAACACTGGATTGTTGCAGGCTGATTATAATGTTACTAGATTACATAAATATATATGATAAAAGGTTCTTTATTTCTATAATATTATGTGTCCGAATGAATTGAAATTATTTGTACTTAGATATTTGGTACTGTACTGTACTATATATATATATATATATATATATATATATATATATATATATATATATATATATATATATATATATATATATATATATATATATATATATATATATATAATATATATATTTTTATAGACATTGAAATAACCGATAATGTATCTTCCTGTAGCCCAAGTTTTATCAAATCTATTTACTTTACCCACATTAAAGTATTTAGTTAGAGGTAATGGTAGGAAAGTTTTAAAAATTGTTACAAAAGAGGAATTACGCAATATTAATAAATTTGTTGAAATTGTTGTGCAATCGCATGTAATATTTTATCAATGATTCTTGATAAGCTTGCCGACATTTTAAAGAAAAATAAACAAGGGCAAGCTCAATCTTTCAGTAAATAAATTTAATCATGTCTGTACGTACGTACTGTTTTATCTTAGAAATATATCGTTTAGTTATTTTTAGCCATATAATTGTTTAATTTGTGGCAACACAGTAAAGATTGGAAACAAATTATTATTAGATACTTTATTTTTATGCAAGGTATATTTAAACATTTCTATAATCTCTCTCTCTCTCTCTCTTTTATAATCTAAAGTATATTTATCTGAAATAAAGAAGGGTAAAACCGGAAAAAATGCCCCAGTTTCCGAAAGAGCCTTGTTATTTTAATTGCAAATATGTTGGAATAGATTATCTCTGTTATATAGCTAGTTTAACCATTTTTACAGCTTTAGAAATTGTTTTTATTTACTTAACTATTACTGTTTTTGTAGAAGATAGTTTTTGGAGGGATACATGTCTACCTACCTGGATTTCGCCTCACTATGATTTCGCTTAAATGGATAGATGCCTGTGATGGGGGATGGATGCCCTTTTAAATTATCAACAAAAAATTGCAGTTAGAGAGGTATGGAGACGAGTATGATCGAAGTCTTTCTGGTGCATAATAATCATAATGTATGTCTTTAATTTGTTAAAATACTTATATTTTAGCAAATTAAGGACATAGGAATAGTTCTTACAAGTAGCTTGAAGTTACAATGGCTAAATGTAATGTTAGAAGCCTTCCACCTAAATGGAGCGACTATCTAGCCTCACAGGGCGGTTGGCAGGCACTGGTTATGTGTAATATAAAATCGAGCTAGGACGTGTTTTTACTGAGGCCTCTGTACAACACTGGATTGTTGCAGGCTGATTATAATGTTACTAGATTACATAAATATATATGATAAAAGGTTCTTTATTTCTATAATATTATGTGTCCGAATGAATTGAAATTATTTGTACTTAGATATTTGGTACTGTACTGTACTATATATATATATATATATATATATATATATATATATATATATATATATATATATATATATATATATATATATATATATATATATATATATATATATATATATATATATATATATATACCTGTGTTCATTCCTTGGCAAAAAAACGGGTGGTTTTGATTTTTCTACATTATTGGTAATAAATTAGTTGTAAAGCCGTTTTAATAGCCAAACTATGTTACTGAATAAAGAGGCCGGGTATGAAAAAAACTTAATTCTATATTCGAAACTTTTGCAATTTTAAAAATTTTATTTTTAGTTTATTACTTTTTGCGGGTTTATTGTTAGAACGTTATCAGTCAACAAAAATTAACTTTTATTTACTAATTTTTTATTTAATACTTTATTGTACACATAAAACATGACATACAAGAATTTAAAGAGAAGGCAAAGTTCTGGGAGAAAACGTGGCAAACTACCATGAGACGACCGCCTTTTAGTGACTCAGGCGCTAAAGAACCGCAAATGCATACATAGACTATCTACCGATTTCGATTATAGGAGTAAAAAAAAAATAAGAACTTTCTAGTCAGCTAATGACATACTAAAACTAATAATATTATCCATTGAAAAGCCAATCAATGACTGTAAGGTGTTTTTTTGCAAAGGAGTATATTATTTGTACTTCGTAATACATACGAAAATTATCCATTTGTTCAATTGTAGCTTTTCATCAACAACGAGTGGGTCGACTCCAGGAGCGGCAAGACATTCGACACATACAATCCTCACGATGGCTCCGTAATCGCATCGGTTGCTGAAGGTAGTGAGGTAAGGAATTAATAGTACATATGCAGTTTTATTGACGACCAATTAGCTCAGAGGCAGGGCTGCCGCCTACGGCGTTCATGGTCTCAGATTTGATCGCATCACGACCCGTGGAAATCTCGTCAAAATCAGTTCAGCTGCGTCCAATATAAGTCTCAACGAACACACAAACATACATTTTTATATATATTATAATTTAAATATGTTGATAGTGTCATGTTGAAGTCTTGGTATATTTTATGTTCTATTGCAGGCTGATATAAATTTAGCAGTGAGTGCCGCGAAGCGTGCGTTCCATCGTAACTCTGAATGGCGTCTTCTAGATGCATCCCAGCGTGCAAAGTTACTATACAAATTTGCAGACCTTGTCGAGCGTGATATGAGCTACCTTTGCGAATTGGAATCTTATAACAATGGCATGGTGCATAGCTTGACGCGCCAATTTATGCTTGCAACTATTGATGCCACTCGTTATTTGGCTAGTTTAGCCGATAAAGTTCAGGGTGACACTGTGCCCGTAAGTAAGTACAATGAATGAAAAAGAAAATTTTTATTTTATTAAACATATGCGTACTTTAAATTTATAAATATTTCAAGTTTTGTTCGATAAAAATATTGAAAAGATAACAACGAAATAAAAAAATGTTTTGTTATGTATTATTGCATTATTATAGTATTATATTATTCTACCTATTGTAAAACATAATATTTATATTACAAAAACAATCGTATGATGTACTTTCACTTTTATACATTTTTTATTTATATTTACGCTACAAAGCTTAACATTTTTTAAAAGACTTTATTGTAAAATTCTAAGGGAATATCTAATTTTATTAGTTTATTAAACAAAAATTTAAAATAATTAAGTTATTTTGTTTTTAAAATGTTTATTACAATTTTAAAATATAAAAAGTAGCTTAATCGGCAGACAAGAATATAAAGTTACATTTGTTTATTTTTATATTTACGTATTTAGTTATAAAATTTGTTATTGTGTACAGACTTTTACGTAATAAAAAATAAATGTTTTCCTTTGCAGAGGGTGATGTGTTCTCTTACACATTAAAACAGCCAGTAGGTGTATGTGGCTTAATCTTACCATGGAACGTGCCAATGTTAATGTTCATACACAAGGTGGTCACAGCTCTTGCTGCAGGTATGCTATATTATCCATTTTAAATTATTTGGTTATCACACTTGCACTAATTAGTGAACATTTTCTGCTTGAATTTTTTCTTAAAATAATAACAAAGAAATAAGTGTTTATTTAAATGAAGTTTACGCAAATGTTTGGAGAATATACAGTTCAAATTAACATATTCCGATACGATTTACATAATGTTTTATGATATTACATAAATGATGATATCACACAGGTGATGTCATAATTATGATACTTCTGAAATATGATGTAGGGGAACGCGTACAACACTAGGACAGTTTTTTTAGATACATATATTTTTTACTGTAATTTAACGTCGATACTGTATAAAAACCATATTTGCATAGTTTGTGAGATCCATTATCTGAGTATTCACCACCAAAATATCAGAAATGTTTATTTCATACTTACATGCACTTAAGACGTTTTATAAAAATGATAAATAAGGCCAAGGTACAACACACCCTATGTACCTCGGCCAGTACCGTGGTGTACCTAAGACACGATGAGAATTTGGGGGTAAAACATAGATATTAAAGGAAACTATTAACTTTTCTCTACTAAATTCATTTTATTCGGTCTACTGAGTTATTCAAATCATAATTTTTTTACAAAATCGACATAAAATTCATATTTTTTTACATAACAAACAAAATCTTTAAACATAAACAAAAAGTTTTTAATCACTGTTGTATTACACGGCAGTCTTTAAGATTAGTAGGTTCATAGACATAGGTACATTTAAACATAACATACATATATAGCGCTAGTCAATGACACAACTCCTTTTTTTTCACATAGAGGTGCTAATATCTTTGGAGGTACGTGAATAGTTAATAATCCAATCTCGTCTAAATTCCAGATATTAGCCGCTTTTATGTCAGGAAGGCATTTAGACTTTCCTAAAATTGTCAAATGTTAGGCTCACGGTATGTTTATTAAACACCGATGAGCAAACTAAACTAGTGACTTCAGGCTTTCTCTAAGACAAATCGATCTGGTACCGCTTCCTAAATAATCGCAGCCAATATTCTCCAGCCAATTTTATTAGTATCCCAGGTCTTAGGGTAATTTAGATGCAAAGTTGTTCTTGATAATCCCAAAGCTTCCAGCTCCCAAAGTTTGGAAGCACCGAAAGTCGTGAACTTTACTCCTTAACCTTTTTAATTGCATTTGACAGATTATCCACATTAAAAGACATTCATTCATTGTTTTCTTCTCTTTACATCTACGCATGATTTATGCAATGTTGAATATTTTTTTTATTAAAAATCTATTATGTAAATGTGATATAATCAAAAATATATCCTCATGGCCAAAGTACAACATCTAGGTTTTATCTAGGCCTCTGACCAAAATACAATTGATTGACAGTGACCGAAGTACAATGCTACTTCATTGTTGTAGAAAATTTTACTCCTTCATGCTGTTGAATTTCAAATATTATGAGGTTACATATCTCGTAAGTTTGTTATTGTTAACACTTGTTAAATCAAGGAACTGATCGCATATAAAAGTTAAGTGACTATTATATAACAAATAAAACTATCAGACTTCAAAGTATATTAAAATACATTTTTCAGCAAAACAAGTTTTCACTCGATAATACCAAACACTGGCTATCTACTTACCAAGCATTCGCTTAATGGCGGTATACGACTAACTTTAAATTGGATAGTCAGCACTGATGTTACGAATACCACAGACAACAGAATTTAGTAGTGCAGGAATCATTGAAACTAGCTAATTGGCCTATGTACACAAAATGCCGAGGTTCAACAGGTTCCCCTATACGATTTACCAACATGTCGTCATTTATATGTTTCTTATTTTCCCAGGATGTACAGTTGTTGTAAAACCAGCAGAACAGACACCCTTAACAGCATTGGCGTTGGCCGCGTTGTTGAAGGAGGCAGGTATACCGGCTGGAGTCGTCAACGTCGTAAATGGATTTGGAGTCGGTGCCGGTACAGCACTAACTCATCATCCTGATGTCGCTAAAATCTCTTTCACGGGATCGCTCGAAGTAAGTAATCGTACAATTAAAGGTTAGTCGTAAACAGGCTAATACATCAAGTTGGCACGTTTATACTCAACTCGTTAATCTTTCTTTGGTTTATTTTCATTGCTATTTGACTAGCTAAAGCTGGAAGGAATTAACTATTATATTTTTATTAATGGAGCCAGGCGTTACTTTGCGGAAATCCATCACTATATGGACAGAAAAAGTTTTATTTAGCTAAGATCCGCGACAAGCAAAACCATAACAGAAAATTAATAATGAGTGTTTTTCTGTTGGATTAAGTGGATTTATTTGGATAAACTTAAACCAAAAAGTTGGGGCGAAACACGTGTCGTTTACAAGATGTGTGTTTGGTGTTGTGTATAGTGGTTGGTGGGTGGAGAATTGATGGCCGATTTTCGGTAAGTTTTTGGTTTAACTTCCAAATAATTCCACTTAATCCAACAGAAAAACACAAATTATTAATTTTCTGTTATTGTTTTGCTTGTCGCGGATCTCAGCTAAGCAAAACTTTTGACTGTCCATATATTATATTTTTATCAAGTATTTCTTTTTGAAGAGTTTTGTTTGGTTGTGATTTAATTTACCTTACTATTATATATTAGGTTTTGTTCATTTGTGCTCAAGAGACACACTTTCAAATATCTTTAATTTATTTTGTAAACGCCCATAAATATTATAGTTAATTATGTAACATTAACTTATTTATGTAGTGAAGCGGAAATGCTGTAAAAAAATCGTTTTAGATAGAGAATTTTTATCAGAAAGTTGTAATTACAATAACAATTTTGATTTTATGTCAAATTTTATTAACAATTTTTTTTGTTATTAGCATAAGGCGGCCGGCTCGTTTAGGGCAATACAATACTTTAACATAAACCGATTTCTTAACAGCTTTGTTACTGCGCCGATTGTTTAACCACCCCTCGCCTCTTCCTCCTTCGCTCTTATTCCTTCATACTATTTTCCTCCCTTACACTCTTTCCTAACCTCCATCTCCCTATTCCAATCTTCTACATAGTGGCTGAAAATGTGCTGAGTTCATTACCGTCAAGTGACTGTTTGCTTATTTGTCCGGCTCTTCTATAAAAAGGGCCTTCATTTGTCTTTGTCTTTACCGCTTGCTTATTTGTTCGGCTTTTCTATAAAAAGGGCCTTCATTGTCTTTAATAAACTGTTTTGTTCTCTGTCATGAATAGGTCGGCAAACTGATTCAGCAAGCTGCTGGAGCAAATAATCTGAAGCGGATAACGCTTGAACTCGGCGGCAAAAGCCCTCTTATCATTATGAACGATGCAGACTGTAAGCATTCTATTAAAATTTTATTAAGTGGGATTTTCTTCTAAATATTAAAACCAATAGATTGTTTTTTACAGTGGAACTCGCTATTCCGTGCGCCGCATATGGGATATTTAACCATCAAGGACAAATTTGTATAGCTGCATCACGACTGTACGTACAATCTGGGATTTATGACAAATTTGTAGCAGGAGCTGTGGCTTTTGCTAAGCGAAGGAAGGTCGGAAACCCTTCCGATTCCACATCAGATCAGGGACCACAGGTCTGTGTTCAAAGTTAAAAGGCCCTATACCTATTAAAGAATTATAATTCTTAATGTGTTTCATTAATTTTCAGATTGACAATGAGATGTTTAACAAAGTACTAGGATACATCGAAAAGGGCAAGAAGGATGGAGCCAAGTTGTTAACGGGTGGTAACAGAATTGGTACATCTGGCTTCTACGTGGAGCCTACAGTTTTTGCAGATGTCACTGATGACATGACTATTGCCCAAGAAGAGGTAAATACGTTATTATTTTTGTAAATGTCACTTGTGTCAGTATTTCTTCGTTCATTAATTCTTATGAATACAGAAGTAACAGACCTGAATTAAGGGATAGTGTCATATATATATATATATATATATATATATATATATATATATATATATATATATATATATATATATATATATATACATACATATATATATATATATATATATATATATATATATATATATATATATATATATATATATATATATATGTATTTATATATTATTAATTCTTTAATTACATTTACTATTATATTTATCTCTTGCATAAGATATTTAGCAGGATATAAATTTATGAATAAATACCGTCAATGGCGAAGCGTGTAGATTGCTGGAAAAAGTAGGAATTTACTTTAAATTCTTTTTTTATATTACTTGTTATTCTCAGGTTAACGTTGCTGCTTATATTTGCACCCGTTGTTGCCTTATATGATACCCATTGAGAAAATGTAATACTATTTTATGCCAGTTAATCACACAGCGATACATTACGTTATATTGTTTCTAAATAGATGCATTGATTGAAGCAGTGATAAATTCACATTTTCATGGTTGTTAGCGTTTAACAATCAACTGTAGGACGTAGGCTGCGAAACTGTGGAATACACCCTATTATTTGCGTTAGACGGCGGGATCATTATATTAGGTCCGGGCAACGGTATTTTCGTATTTTGAATGTATTATTAGTAATCAAACCTCTTTGGCTGTACTGAATGTAACTGGCTGGTTTTAATACCATTAAATGTGACATTCTGAAGATGCAATAAATAAAAAAAAACTAGTTCCCGCCATTTTTCAATTGTTTTTCAAGCAAGCAAAATGAACGTATGTGACGAAGAAATTCGGTACATTTTAAAGTTTTATTACAAAAAAGGTAAAAATGCGACGAACGCTGCGAATAAAATTTGTGCGGTTTACAAACCTAATGCGGTATCAATAAGAGTAGCACAAATGTGGTTCAAGCGTTTCAAGTCTGGAAATTTTAGTGTGAAAGATGAGGTTCGCTCTGGACGCCCTGTCACAGATAAAATCAATGCCATCTTTGAGAAAGTGGAGCAAGATCGACATATTAATAGCTACGACATTGCTGAAGAACTGGATGTTCATCATAAAACAGTTTTACGTCATTTACGAAAGTCTGGGTACAAGAAAAAACTTGACATTTGGGTACCACATGATCTCACTGAGAGAAACCTAATGCAACGTGTTTCTATTTGCGATTCTTTGTTGAAACGTAACAATTCCGAACCATTTCTTAAACAGTTGATTACGGGTGATGAAAAATGGGTGACTTACGATAAGAATGTGCGAAAAAGATCATGGTCGAAGCATGGACAAGCTCCACAGACCGTGGCAAAGCCCGGCCTGACTCGGAACAAAGTGACGCTATGTGTATGGTGGGATTGGAAAGGAATCATCCACTGATAAGGTTAAAAAAAGCTATTGAGAAAAACCGGCCGGAGCTGGTGAATAGGAAGGGCGTGGTGTTCCACCATGACAACGCCAGACCGCACTCATCTATAGCCACGCAGCAAAAATTGAGAGAGCTTGGCTGGGATGTGTTGATGCATCCTCCGTATAGCCCTGACCTTGCTCCATCAGATTTCTACCTGTTTCGGTCATTGCAGAACTCTTTAGGAAGCATAAAGCTAACCTCCAAAGAACACTGAACACTACCTGTCTATATGTAATAAAAATGTATTTTTTTAATCAAAAATCTCAAAATTTCTATAGGAATGGGATCATGGCACTACCCACAAGATGGCAACAAGTCATCGAAAAAAAATATTTTCCTTTGTATGAAAAATACGAAAATACTTTTGCCCCGAGTTATTATATACATCATATTGACACAAGTTCATCAATATGTATCAGGTATTGAAAAAAGGTGTCAGTTAACAGGATGAGATAAGAAGGTTTAGTTAATTGTATCGTCATTTTTGAAATTTCGACAATCAGAGCCTCTTTGTTTTTATTTGTTCGGGACATAACAAAGATGTTACTGTTAAAAATAACGACTATAACTTAAATTTGTTGATATAATTTGTTTCAGATTTTCGGACCAGTACAAAGTATACTGAAATTCGACACACTTGAAGAGGTCATAGATCGCGCCAATAATACCAGCTACGGCCTTTCTGCGGGTATCTTTACTAATAATATAAACAATGCACTCCAATTCAGCAAACACGTAGAAGCAGGCGTTGTTTGGTAAGAAATATATAATATTTCACAAATGAAATACATCCAATTTTATTAATTTATTTTATAATTAATTAATTATATTTTTTGACTACCAGGGTAAATACATACTTGGCGATGGGTCCGCAAATGCCATTTGGTGGTTTTAAGAATTCCGGTATAGGACGTGAAAAGTAAGTATACCTTTAATAGGTTTTACCATATTTAAAAAAAATTACCTCATCCACAATTTGCATAACTATTTGCACATCTTCCAATCGTCATGTGATGTGAAGATGCCTTTAAACAGAAAATTATATGCATTAGATTTTCTGTGGGATGTGTAACTTACAAACATAATAATTATATAATTCAAACTGTTTTTTCAGTTTTAAATAAAATAGTAAAGGTTATATTACTTGCCAAAATAGATTTTGATAGTATTTGTTTGAATAAATTTAAAGCTGAACTAATAATGAATGTACACGTGGGCAAGAAATTTAAGTGTTCAACAAATATTCAATCCATAGATTAAATATTCTTCATTTTAAAAGTGACTGTGGTATTCAAATGGAAGTGTTACCAACATCGCTATTTTCAATGTAATAAATTTCTTTTTTTCAGTGGTATAAGCTGTCTCGATGCTTATTTGGAAGTTAAGTCTGTTGTGATATCTCTACCCAAGAAATTTTAATAAATATGCATTGTCATAAAGGAGTGTTACGGCAATTGATTTTGTAATAAATTTGTTTGCTTTGCAATCAATAGTTTCATTACTTTTTTTATATTTTTCTTATAATTCACAGAATTGATACATGTTATATGTATAGTAAGGTATATAAACGGCTTATGTACATAATATAAAATATATTTTTTGTGTATAAGCCAACGTTGTTTAGATTTGTGGTATTCGATTGTTGAAGTGTAAAAGTAAAGAGTAACCTAATTTTATTAACCATAGATATTGTTTGGTTTCTGGTACAGAACAGGGTTTATCTGCGAATAAAAACCTATCTGCGATTCTCAATCCAAATTTTAAGCTTGGTTACTATATAACACATGTTATTTCACAAGAATTTCGGACACATGCAATGACATGTAGATCCCAAATACTAATATTTTATCAAAAAATGTGTTTTAACCGTAATTTTAACACAGAAATCTTAGCTGAACAGTTTTTTAAAATTTTAGTACGCGGTTGCCGTAATATTGCAAATTAATGTAAAAAGTTAGAGTAGATGTTCCTCGGTATGTGTTACAATGAAACAAAGAATACAATGGAAGTGTTTTTATTTATATTCGCAGCAACATGTGTTTTGCTGACCTAACCCTACAAACGACTACATGCGCAATCTTTGTTTTGGTTCAAAAACTGTAAAATGTTTGTACTGATTCAAAAATCTTCCCGACCGAGCTAGCAGTAATGGCATCAGATAAAAACCTAATATTTTCTTTTTTCCTTTAATTCCATCTCTTTGTTTCTAGCCAGTAAAGTGGTATTATTTCAGTATTACTTTACCGGCTATCATTAATCATATCCTCGGTATTGTATTATATTTCATATTATCAGACATGACACAGGTCGTTTATTCCTTTTTTTTTCTTTTAGTCTTTCGGCTTCTTTCAAGTCATGTGTGGTATTTTTGTAATAAATCGGAATACATAATATGAGTAACAACGAGCCGCGGTAGATTATTTAAAACTTAAAAATTCTTCGTCTTTTGAGTAATAACAAAATCCCATCAATGTAATATTTTAGTTCAACCGGCTACGAAAAATATTGCCAATGAAACGTCCATAGCAATAATGTTGAAATAATAATCGAAAATTAAATTATCGCTTACATTAAAAAAACTTGTTGGGTAACAAGTTTACTTTACTTTTTTTAATTGTTTCTCCCCAATTCCAAAATTGAAGACATTTCTTATGTTTCATGTAATATTTTAAAAGTATAAGGAATTTTGAGGAATCTATTTCCCTTGTTGTGTTATATTTTACATCTCAATACGATAATCTCGATCATATTAATTAAAAATTTTTAATCAATGAAATTATTACTTAATGATTTGTGAGACGTCAGAGATATATATATAGTCTTTTTCCCATAATTAGTATGATTGTGAATTAGGAGATTGATGTGTTAGTTCCTAGATTATTTTTACAAACCAACGATTTCATTAACGTTGCACAAGAAATAGTTTTTGGGTATATTTCTAAACTAATGAAAGCACACTCATGTACTATTACGACGGGGTAAGGTATGCCCTAATACTCCTTACGTTATATATACATTCGGTAAAATTAATTTAATAATGTTTATTGCGTTTACTTATAGTTAAAAAATATATTTAAGTATCTAGTAACAATTTGGCTGATGACGATAAAATTCAATTATTTACGTAATGTGGTCTGATAGTAGTGAAAACATTATAAAGATGAATTCAGACCTATGAACAATATAAATCGAAATTTGAGGGTATAGGAAAATAACTTAAGTTGAGATTAAACTCTTATGATAAATTTTAAGTCAATGTATTTTAAGTGTTTTCATTGTCTGGATCAGACTATATGTTTACTTTGTTTAAAATCGAGTTTATAAGTGAAGCAAAGATGGAGATAAAACACGAGTCACATTATTTAATACGCTACTGTGTGATTTTTCAAAAAAGTCACCGCCGCTATATATTGCAGCATATCAACTTATCATCATCATAAACAGCCTGCGGCAGTCCACTGCTGGACATAGGCCTCCCTCAGAAGCGCCACCTAGCCTGATCTTCGGCTTCACGCATCCAGTTTCAGCCAGCCGCCCTGCGCAGATCGTCGCACCATCTAGCCGGGGGGCGTCCCACCCTACGTTTACCGAGATATGGTCTCTACTCCAAGACTCGTTTGCTCCAACGATTTTCGGATCTCCGAAAATCGTGACCAGCCCATTGCTATTACTACTACGTATTGTCCAAAATTAAATCTAATTGTTATTTATAAGCATTATAAAAATAAACGACACGAGCTCGGTTTATTGCTTTTTGGGTTTATATAGGTAACACACACACGCAAGATGAAAGGGCGTTTTTTAAAAACAAAAAAAATATTACAATCCTTTCGCTTAGTATTAATATAAAACAAAATAAATCGCCTTTACCTTGAGCCCTCTCGTTTGCCAGGCTAACAAAATATCTTTGAGATAAATTGCGCCACTTATATAATCCACAAAGGACTGGTCATGTTCTAAGAATAAATGCACAGAAACTCTCGTTAGCAATTTATACCTTGAAAAAAATTCTGATTGTTTTATTTTAGCGTATATATACAAAGATCTTTTTTAAGTATTTTAAGAATGTTCTTGGTTTTTCGTCGGAAGAAGTTGCGGACTAAGGTCAACAATGACAACGATAAATCAACTACTAAACCTGCTTCTGAATGCTGGAATTCACACTAAAATAATGAAAGAGGAACCATGACAGTATACGGAGGGAAAAACGGAAACCCCTCAGATGAGGACAAGACTCAGTGAATTGGAAATGGCCTGATACAAAAGGCATAAAATCATGAGTTAACTGTAAAACGGTATTTACAAATCTCTTGCCGTATTAGCAAGTAAACAAAACTAAAACCACCAACAACAACACCGTTTTGAATATAGGGAACAATACAACAAGCAATTTTTAAATTTTTGTTTGTCTAATATATTTGGTCTTGATTTTTTGATTCAACGAATTTATTTGTTACAAACATCTCTTAGTGAGTACATGTGTATCTATGTAGGTAGTTAAACAAAAGTAAAATATTTAGAACCAATTTTACTTTAAATACCTATTATAAATAAGTTTAGTATCGAAACTGCAAAATAAAATGCTGTTTTATAATAAAATAATAAAAATCAAATTACGTAAAACAGAGATTAAGGTACGATTTAATCTGTGCTTAATCTACCATTAAGGATAGCACCAGAATTACTAATGATAGAAAAAATACTTTTATAAATTCTATTAAATAAAATTTGAAATATATTTCAAGCCTTCTAAGCTTATTGGTTATGACATAAGTAAATGTAAATTTCATTGGTTAGCATACTCAAATATATAAGTTAAAAAAAGTGTTTTGAAATATATTTTTTTAAGTTTGCGAAAAATATTCAGTCAATCCCAGAGAGTTTCATATGACTTCGTAACATTGTTGTTAGAGCTAAGCTGTAGGCGAATTTCTGTCAATTTTTCCAAGGACTTCTGTCTTTTCTGACTTCTGTCATGTCTACGTCTAATGTATTAAAAAAATCCTTCATCCAATATATTGTCCAACTGCATTAAAAAAATATGTGTATTGTACAAAAGAGGGGTTGGACTAAAAAGAGTGATTTCTGCACACACTTAAATCTTAAATGATTTATAATATTTATATATTCCTTTGAACTTAATATTTCTGTGATTTCTCAGGAAGAGTTACCGTAGCCGAATCGGTTAGGATAACACCTTATATCGTCATCATTCATAATTTATCATCTGCTGGGCATAGGCTTTTCCTATCCAAGCCACGCCCCTCAAGTAAGACACGCGATTAACCCGATCTTCAACTTCACGCATCCAGTTACTGCCTGGCGCAGATCATCGCACCATCATTAACAAATCTAGTGGGGGACAACCCCTTACTACTTTTGCTTACAACATTTGGCATTGACTTACTAGACTACATATTAAACATTTTATACAACGGCTATAAGTACTTGATGAATTCTATAACTTATAATAAAGAAAAACGATTTATTGACAATATAAATAATATATCGTGTAAGATAAGTTTAAACAAATTATGTAGCGACTATCGTTTTGAATTACAAAGTTTAGCATTAGGTGTTTGTTAATTCAAGCGACGACCTAATTGATTGTGGCTATATATCGATACGTTATCGCTTACGAAATCAATGACTTTTTACAATTCGTAGAGCGACACATTTGACCAAATAAGCATATCCGCATCTCATTATCGATTATTAATATTTGTTTTTTTTTGTTTGTGTACCGTCAGAAGCGTGACTCACACCGTCTCTTTGTACGCGCCATGACAAATTATTTGAATATATGTCAAATGAAAAATTAAGTTCCTCTCAAAACCTCTCCTCTGGAAGTTACAATGGTTACGTGTTTGGTCTGGTTTACATATGTATGGTTAATTATAGGGTAAGACATATGTATGGTTTATTACAGATTTAGGTTATTTTTTCCGAATTTAGGTATCCCGTCGATTGGCCTTCGACAACCAGTACTAAAATATATATGGGTTGTGAAAAAAAAAGTTAATTCTAAGAACTCATTGTACCATATATAAATGGTGATTCATAATAAACGAAAGCAATTTTTTTGCTCAACGAGACGACTACGCAAGTCGTAAAAAATTATGATCTGTAAATATTTTCAGGCCGAATACATTATACTCGATATTCAAATTAAGCGATTCGTGTTATCAAACCATCACAAAAAAAAATTGTAACCTGAAATATATATGTCTTTCAATACAAGAATCAAAGACAAATTGTGTCTTTTATTCTTAAAAAAATAAAGAATCCATGTAATGTAACGCACTAACATATCGACGTAAAAAATTAAAAACATAGTAAACCGCAAAATGAAAACCACCTGAGCCTAAAAACTTTTAACATTTCTGAATAAATTGTATCTGATAAAAAAGCCAATTTCAACGTTGTACAAAATTTGCGAGACTCGACCATTACTATTTTTGTACTCAGTATTTTTGTTTTGATCCCAAAATGCAATGAAAAATTTTTTTGACAATCATTTACAGCCTTTTCGCTTTTTTTCGTCTAAATTAAAATGCTATCACATAACGTGACGTGAAGGCGTAGAATTCTTAGACCGACCCATCGTAGCTGCATGGCTCTATCACTATTTTTCGATCATATGAAGCCGCATCCGATAATTTTATATGAAGATCTTGCCTTCTTTTCGCTCTGAAATTTATGATAAATTTAAATAATAAAGTAAATTTGAAAAAAAAGTATTATAAATATGGTTAAATATTATTTTTTATTTAGCAAACGTGATGTCACTTCGTTTGTTTTTCAATGACGTGTAGCTTTCAAGCTCGTATAGCTAATACAAAAAAGTAATCACACTTCTATTACGTATTCAGAGTACAAAAAGATCCGTTTATCATCAAAGTAAAAACATTGTGTTGTATATTTAGTCTGACTACATTATGTTATATCAGATATTTGATATTATTATACATTTAGCATATGTTATTATATTTTTTATTTATTTGCCAGGAAAAGGAAATATTTTTTTGTAATTGTTCACTTTATCAAAACTACTTGTATATTATTATTAAAACGGTTATTTGTTAATCATTTATACAATTGAAAAATGGTGGGAACTAGTTTTTTTTTATTTATTGCATCTTCAGAATCTCACATTTAATGGTATTAAAACCAGCCAGTTACATTCAGTAGTATATATATATATATATATATATATATATATATATATATATATATATATATATATATATATATATATATATATACTGAATGTAACTGGCTGGTTTTAATACCATTAAATGTGAGATTCTGAAGATGCAATAAATAAAAAAAAAACTAGTTCCCACCATTTTTCAATTGTTTTTCAAGCAAGCAAAATGAATGTATGTGACAAAGAAATTCGGTACATTTTAAAGTTTTATTAAAAAAAAGGTAAAAATGCGACAAACGCCGCGAATAAAATTTGTGCGGTTTACGGTCCTAATGCGGTATCAACAAGAGTAGCACCAATGTGGTTCAAGCGTTTCAAGTCTGGAAATTTTAGTGTGAAAGATGAGGTTCGCTCTGGACGCCCTGTCACAGATAAAATCAGTGCCATCTTTGAGAAAGTGGAGCAAGATCGACATATTAGTAGCTACGACATTGCTGAAGAACTAGATGTTGGTCATAAAGCAGTTTTACGTCATTTACGAAAGTCTGGGTACAAGAAAAAACTTGACATTTGGGTACCACATGATCTCACTGAGAGAAACCATGACAACGCCAAACCGCACTCATCTATAATTGAGAGAACGCACGCAGCAAAAATTGAGAGAGCTTGGCTGGGATGTGTTGATGCATCCTCCGAATAGCCCTGACCTTGCTCCATCAGATTTCAACCTGTTTCGGTCATTGCAGAACTCTTTAGGAAGCATAAAGCTAACCTCAAAAGAACACTGTGAACACTACCTGTCAGATTTTTTTAATCAATAATCTCAAAATTTCTACAGGAATGGGATCATGGCACTACCCACAAGATGGCAACAAGTCATCGATCAAAACGGTACATACATATTATAAATAAATAAAAATTATACCTTAAAAAAATATTTTCCTTTGTATGAACAATACGAATATACTTTTGCCCCGAACTAATAGTTTCTTTACTGGCCCTGAATACGATAAAGCTGTTAAAGCCAATAGGCTACCAGCATTAACATCTTCGAATCCAACTAATAGTTAACGAGTTAGTAGGTGGCTTGGTTAGGTTGGCATGGGTCAAATAACCCATTTCTTCTCGTAGGAGCAAATACCAGTAAGTTGACTGCAGCGTCTGCCTTAAAACGAAAATCAAACGTTCCCTAAGCATAGTGTGGTGATTACGCTATAGCACTCAACTTTGAGGGAGGCTAATGTTCAGCAGTGAATTGTTAAAGCTATGCATTGATATTGATGACTATGATATAGGGCAAATATAATATTAAGTACTCTAGATATCTATGTAAATTCACGTACATTAAACATTTTTAGAGTGTTATAAAGTATAACACCACTCAATTTTTAGCGAAACTAATGTTCCACTGTGAATTGTTAAAGCTGTATATTGATATTGATGACGATGATAAAGGGCAAATATTATATTAAGTATTCTAAAAACCTATCTAATATCATGTATATTAAACATTTTTAAAGTGTTATAAAGTACAACATCACTCAATTTTCAGGGAGACTAATGTTCCGCTGTGAATTGTCAAAGTTTTATCTATATTGATATTGATGACGATGATATAGGGCAAATATAATATTAAGTATTGTAAAAACCTATCTAAAATCATGTATATTAAACATTTTTAAAGTGTTATAAAGTACAACACCACTCAATTTTGAGGGAGACTAATGTTCCGCTGTGAATTGTTAATGTGATATCTGTATTGATATTGATGACGATGATATAGGACAAATATAACATTAAATACTCTAAAAACCTATCTAAAATCATGTACATTAAACATTTAGAGTGTTATAAAGTACAAACTGTCACACACACACTTGAATCGGGACAAAGGTAGTACGTACGTACGTATGATCGTAAACTGTCAATTTTGATGCTGGCTTTATGTTCGTCGGACATCCGTAACATTTGACGACGTAGGCGTATGTTTGAGAGGCAATTTTCCGTTGCTCTAATTAATTTAGATACTTTATTACATTCGTGTGTGAACATCGATCACGATTACAAATAATTGACAACGAATTAATTTGTTTGTCTGTATATATGTTTTTATGAATAATCTAAGCGGAGGTATCTTCACGGATATTTATTGAATTTTCTTAAATTGATAGAAATACATTATTAAAAAAGTTCTAACGAAAAAATAGTAAAATTTTAAAATTTATGGGAGTAGGATGGAGGCAAGAAAACGTTCTATTCCTCATTGATAAGTATTTATTAATAAATAATTTAATCCCAAAGATAAGTTTAAGCAAATTTTCTATATTTATGAACATTAATTATGAAATTACAGATTCTTTCATAGTTTGAGAAATTTTTATAAAACCATTCCTTTCTTTAATATTTTTTGGAGTTACTAATTCTTATGATTAAGCCAAAATTTTATAGGAATCATATTATATATTCCTAATATATTACTAATATATTCCTAGAGTTGTACTTTTGATTAGTGACGTTACTGGCCCTAACACCTCATCAATAAGACTGTCAGAAATTGTCGGGAGCAGGAGGCCTGTATGTTACAGATCAGGGAAACAAACAACAACGACGAAAACAATTCCACGATCAACGAGTAACAAAAACTGCCCGCTGCAATGACAGAAAATGTAACTGACAGATCGCACAGAGACTAGTTAGTAAACAATAGACCTTGGGTCCAATCAAGCTGACCACTCCTGAGGAACGAATCGTTCATAATAAAATAGCTTACAATCTATTTCCTCACCACTTTCTTACTAGGGGCGTTATTTTGTGTTTTGAGAGTTAACTGTTCGACCTCTTTGCGTTTAGCTACTTCAACTCTACCTTAAAATATTTCGAACGTCTTATGTATATATTTTAGATATTATTATACATATAGATACTTATTATACATAACTATGTAAATGCGTCTCAGATGCGTATCTTAAACATATGACAGTATAAAAGGATAAGCGACGTTATTCGCTTGTCTGACAGGCACTGTAAGAAGCAGAAGACGTCGAGTCATCTGATAAAATTAAATTCCATTTTTATACGCATAAGTAAATGTTATACTCGAATAAACTAAATCAAATCTTTTTTTCTATTTTTCCAGATCAAATCAAATCTATGAATTTAAAATTTTCTTTTAAAGAAAGATTTTTCTTTAGAAATAATTTTTTTTTAATATTATCCCAATGAAATTTCACTTTTAATTTAGTAAGTATTTTATAATGTTATCAATAAAAGTTAATGTGAATTAGTAGACTAAAATTAAATCACCCTCATTGTCAGCCCGGATAGCCTACCGCCGGTCAAAGGTCATTCGAAATTTCTTGGTTTGGTGGAAAATTCTTGGTTCTTGGAGCTGTCATTTAACTACCTAATTGATTTTAAGCATACAATAAAATCCGTGGTGGTTTAATTTCAGTTCCTTCAAAAATGGAGAAACCCTTGCCCAGCAGTGAGATATATATTGTGACTTTTTAATTACCCGAAAAAATTAAGTCATATATTCAGTTATCGATATACATTAAATTTGGCGAAGAAAAAAAAATTTAATTTTTATGAAATATTTATTAAAAATGTCCTTAATATACACCAAAAATTATACAACAAAAAATCTTGCTAATTCAAATAGACATCATTATCATTCCAATATGAACTGCACCCAATCCAACCTAATTTGGTCGCGTAATATTTACAGGATTTTTTTGAAGTCCCATAAAACAATATTTTTGTATAAACGCTATAATATTTGAATGTTACCTACTTACTGAAGTACATATTTTTACAAACGCTCTGGTAATTAAAAAGTCACAGTGTATGTATATGGGCTATCTAATAACACCTTACTATAAAAAATATAAATATAAATTTTTATAAGAAGATTATCGTCGTTGGCTTGAATATCTTAACAAGGCCTTGGCTTACAAAACGATAAAATCGTGATTGGGTTCAAGAAACCTTTCATAGCTTTGAAACAAATAAAACTATTATTGGAGGATTACGCGGCGTTAAGACGAATCTTTGTAAAGGATTTTATTTACTTGGGGAGATTTAGGGAAACTTCAGCATTAAAACCCTTACTTGTAAAGTTACTTTACAATGATTTTTGTTTATATAATATTTAGTATTGAAAGCTTTTGTTACAACGGGTATTTAGAACTAGAAAATTAATTTTAGGGAAAATCAATTAATTTGAAAGTAAACAATAGTATCTTATTATTATTACGCATGTTTAAAATATTTAGAATATTAAATCTATTTATAATAAACTCTTTTATTTTTCAAAAGTAAACAAACTATTTGAACTTACTTTTTTGATATATTCCATCCTCATTTTTTGATTATTTTTTGGCTTAACAATGGATTCCCATTGTTCTTTTAGCTTAACTATTGAGGACACTGTAACCGATACGACATTGGCACCTTCAAAAATAAGCCTATACATACCTAAAAGGCTGGCAACGCTTCCCCGACTCCTGCGTTGCCGCGATTGTCAATGGGCGGCGTTGATTGCTGTCTATCAGGCGACACGCTTGCTCGTTTGCCCTCCTATCCCATAAAAAAAGCAAATATTTTTGGTTATTATGATGGCCTTTCAACTAACACCAATATCTATCATAATTCTAGTCATCAATGGGATGTTTCTAAATATAAGTTGTCTCTCCCTTTTTTATGGTTGAGGTAGAATACCGAGTGAGAGGGTCCGTAATGATAAATATAGTCGCCCGTGGATATCTGCAATACTAAGGATACATCTGCAGTATCCTTAGTATTGCAGATATCTACCAGTTCCATTGCCGGTCTAGGAAAGGCGAAAAAAAAATTATTTGTTGGAAAGAAGGAAGTGAAGGAAGAGATGAGGAATGCGCAACTGCTCACCCCTTCCTTTTCTTCCTCCGAATTCCTGCACTAACTGTACGAAACAGTGTATAAAAAATGTTAACACTAACGCTGATAATCTGAGTGTACTGTCCCGGGCCATTCATATACGGCTCTAGCAAATTTAAAGTATTCCTACTCTATATTTCAAGTAACCCTTTTAAGTAATACAACATTGACAGCAAGTTATTTGAACAAATTTTGCAAAGTCTGCCATTTCGGAGTTTCTACTATACATATATACATGTATATTTATCTAAGGTAACTTGACGTAAGGGGCTTTACTTTCTGTTTGAATAGACTACCCTTCACAAAAGTCTTGGCAAAAGGTCAATTCAATACACTCGTATTTACAAAATATTTCTTCAGTTCAGCTCAATTTTTTAGATTTTGAAAGCAATTTGCTTTGTACATATTCTTTAGATATTGTTTACTTTGGAGTTTTCTTTAGTTATAAGCTTTGCAATGAAGATTTCTAGAAGATTTTATCACCGTATTTACTATTTTTTCTGCTACAATATATTACTTAAATTTTATGAAAAATAAACAAATATTTATTTTATTATAGAGAGATATTATAGATTTTATTATTCGAAAAAATAACACTGATAATAATAATGAAAACTTTTGCAAATGTATATATTTATAATATGGCTTGTATTTCTAGTTTAATTAGTCTTTTTCTTTAAAATTTAGATAGTATACATAAGATATCATTCCTTAACAATAATTAAAAAACAATACCAAAATGCCTCAATAAAATTGTACGGTAACATAAGAAAAGCATTATGGTAACATACTTTTTTCTACTTTTTATACAGCTCATATGTATGTATGTATGTCCTACTGCAGCGCACAAGAGTTCGCCATTTCTGGAGGAATAGACTTTAAACCCACCGCACTTGACATGTACCCGCGAATATTGACACCGAAAGCGGTACCTTCTTCTTATAAATAATTTCATCGGTCATCGATTAATTTATTATATAATAATAAAGAAATGAATCATTATTAGTTTATTATTTTTAAATCACGTATGAAATTTTTCTTCACTATAAGTAGTTATGTATTAAAAGTATTTGTTATATAACCAAGCGTTTTGCTGTTAATTACATTAAGTCACGCCAAAAGATGATATAACTTTGAAGATTTTTTTATATAATAAGCTTATTCAGGGGCGGATCGTAACTTTATGGGGCCCAGAGCTAATACTACTCGGGGCTCCCCCGAGTGTTTTGTGTATGTGGCAGGTTGTTTAGTGTATAGGTATCAGAAAAAAATTCGGCTGGTAAAAATATTTATTTATCAATACAAATATTACAATAAGAAATATTTAATTACAAATCAACCTTTCTGCATTTTCGTGCAGCAAATTCCTTTATTTGCTCATCAACATTTAAATCTTTTGTATGATCACAATTTATAGAAAGAATAGATAAATGACTAAGTCGATCGTTCGACATTGTTGTCCTATACATATTTTCAATATATAACGTCCTGGAGAAGAAGCGCTCCGCTTCGCAGCTGATGTTAGACAACGTTAATTTTTTTTTATAATGGTGTAAGAATTTGGAAATACACTAACAAGTTTCTTTTAATACAGAAGATTATAAATTTCACTGCAAGAGGTGTAGCACTTTGATTTAGATTGTAGTAAATACAATTTTAATTGAATGCACTCATTTACTAAATTTTTATCTACGTCATCTGAATAATATTCTACAATATTGCATACACTTTCCAGATCCACGCTTTTCTGATTTTTATTTTGCAAATCCATTAAAAAATTGAATTTTTTGCTCATTGTCTCATAGACTTGACTCCTTTCATTTAAATCCATAATCAGCTTATCCAAGGCAACGTTTAGAGTGTCTCTTTTAAAATTTTCTGCGCCGAGCATTGAGACTTTAGCTGTAGACTTATATGTAATAAATAAATTTGGAAGTAATTTGTCTCTCGTTAACATCACTGTAATCTGTTTCCTCTTGTGTGTATGGTACTTAATTTTTTAGCTTTCTCTTCGTATTCTTTTAGCTTCTGATCTGAATACAGTATGTTGTACGCGAACTCTTTTAATGCAAAAATTAACTTGTTGCCTTCACAAATATCTAAACCAGGGCTCTGTATTTTTTTATTTACTATATGAAATCTCTCCAAAATTTCTTCCCAAAATGTGATCAAAATTGCAGTTTCGCCAGTTTATCAAATAAATTCCGTACCTCTTTTCTGAAACCAACTTTCTCATCCTCATTTTCGCTAAAACTTTTTAAAATTTTCATAATATCAGCATAATGATTTTTTAAAGCTTTGACAACCTCATAATGACAAGACCATCTGGTCTGGCTTAAACTTTTTAACGTAAATTTTAGTTTTATTTCACGATTTAACAATTCCCACCTATGGCTTGAACATGAAAAGAAAACGTATATTTTTTGCACCACTCCAAAAATGTTCACAATTTCGGTTGCAAATTTAACAGATTTTTCACCAACTAGGTTAAGGGAATGCACAGCACATGGTACCTAATTCGCAATTTTATTTTTTTGTTTTATTAATGCTTGGACACCTTTGTAGTGACCCGACATATTAGCTGCGTTGTCATAAGACTGCCACCTACAATTATCCAGTATCAGTCCATTTTTTTTTTAAAATTCTTGTAGAATATTAAATAAGTCTAAACCAGTATGAATACTATATTTTGATGAACGAGACACATCTTTCGTACACATTTCCCTGAAAACAGTATCGTAATACAATAGCAAGTTGGTCATTGTGAGACGGATCTGAAGTTGAATCCATTACAATTGAATAATACTTTGTGTCGTCGTTATTTAATTAATAATAATTTAATAATACTTTATGTTGTCGTGTAAAATTGTTTACTTACCTCCTAAAATCAGGAAACCTTTACAAGCTGATCACAGAAAATCTATTTATTAAACTTTTAAGTTATCTTATTACTTTATAAGGACACCAATTACACTAATAAAAATTACACAGCCAGTTCTTGTTTTTTTTTGGCACTTCGAAGACAAGCATGAACAAAATTGCGTCCGGTGATCTACAGGGAATCCCCCATACGCAATACACACGCCCGATACACCGACTATAGACAAGCGAAGCGGAATTTCCCGTTTTGTTTGATAGTCGCGCACACGGGTTGATCGATTTGGGTTGCCACTCTTATCTTTTTTTTGTTACAAGTAACGTCTTAAATTACGATTCGTCTATTATTTTTAATAGGAGCTGGGGGGAGCCCCAGCTCCTATTAAATCCACTTTATGTATCCACGGGGCCCTGGGCTTAAGCCTAAAAAGCCCTTAGGTAGATCTGCCCCTGACCTTATAGTAATATAACTGATTACCTACTACTTGCAAGGATTACTTTGGTGATAAAGTTTATTTGTAGTTTGCACTGAATGTTTTATTATCATTTTATTGCCAGACAATATTAATGTTTATCTCCATTTTTATGATGAACTGATATTAATTGCTTTCTTTCATTTCTTGCCATTAAATAATAATCACCGTCCAAACAGCTTTTTTTATAATTCTTATTACCTATGTTTATGTAAGGAGGCTTCATTCAAAGCTCTTTACATTCCCTACATTATAAATCTTTCATTTTTTTTACCACACTTTCGTATTTTAAAGTGCGTATGTTCCACTAGTGGGCACGGGTCTTCTCATTTCTGGAGTCAGATTAGGGCCTAGACTAGGAAAAATACCTGTAGATTTACGAATATTAATCCCGATGCAACAATAAAACTCGTGTGCAGTGAGTCCTGAAGCTGTAGCTTCGCCACAGGGCGATTAAGTAGAACATTATAAACTTTATTTTCATTAAAACTATTTTGATTTGTAATTTTTGTTTAGGGACATGTTTAAAACACGTTTGTAAGATTAAGTTCATTGTATAAAGGTAACAATGGAAAACATTATTAAACGTTTCACGAAAATCTAATGACTTTGCGAAATGCAAGCAATGTAATCAATTTGCCTCACGGGCTGTGGAGCAGATTGTAGCAGATTACTTGCAAAATTGTTCTTGATTATATTTCTCAACACGGTTAATGGAAAACAAATATTTTAAAGTAAAACGAAGTATTTTTCAATTTGATTATTTATTTTATTTTACTTTTGATTAACACATTTTTTTTCAATCAAGTCTACAATGCCACTCCCACTCACCTCATCTTAACCTCACGTCTATGGATAATTACACAATCCCGAAAAAAATACTTAACAATAAAAAAAACAGATGTGTGTAATTCACATGCGGTAGAACCTATTGTATTCTGACTCTCGCAAGATAAATTTTATAGATGTACTTATGTATTTTGTTCCTTTTAATGTCGCTTTTCGATTCATCGAGTTTCAAATCGAAAAATAACGTACTACATTCAGTCGAGAAAGTATCGGGAATGGATTATTTGTTTATGGTTCCAAATTCGAATTTTTGTTTTTTTTGTTGTTGTTAGATTGGCACAACCGTTTTCCATTTTGGCGCGGCGTTTGAGTTGCATCTGTTATTTATATTAAATACAGTGCTGTTTTGAATTATATTATATCTAGTGTGTATTGCGAATTTCATAATGGACAAAAACATCGAACATAGAGTTTGTCTTAAATTTGTGAAAATGTGGCCAGATTTGTGGAAATAAAATTCTTGGATTTTGCGCCACGACAATGCGCCTTCGCACAAGGCCATCATTGTGAACGAATTTTTAATCAAACACTCAACAAATACCATCGAGTAACCACCATATTATTATTATTCGTTAGCGTAAGTGTATCGTTTCTGAAGGAGCGTACTTTGAAGGTGATAAAATAAATTTGGATGAATAACAAACAGTTTGTGTATTATCTTTTCCCGGTACTTTCTTGACAGAGTGTATGTTTTGTGCAAACCGAACACTCGAACCCACACAACGGTCCGTGGACCACGGGCTGGAGACCTTTTCTCTACTTAATAACCAGTTTATTTCTTTTATACGACATCATTGCATTTGACTAAAATCTTTAATACGATAGATAGAAAACAAATGTATTCTAAATAAGGTGAACGAATGACAAGATTTTTTTAAAGGCATTACAAAATATGATACAAAAAGCTTTTCATTTTAGACGTTTTTGATTCATTCATCAATTGAATTTAGAAAGTTTGGCGTATGTGTCAGACTTTTTCATTCTTTCTTCAAAAATGTAAGTACCTCGTTTAAAACGGATCGGTCCTGTGATTTAAGAGTCTATGTTAAATATTAATATATTCATTATCGCCATTCTCAATATTGGTATGACATTTATTTATGCGAAATTAATTACAGTTGGCTTGTTTCATTTTCAGACAACTTAATCTAATAAATCTTTACCAAAAAATTAACATATTTTTGTTTAATTTGAATATTAAATTAATTTGAGATTAATTTATAAGAATTTGAGAGTTATTTGAAATATAACTTTGTTCTTATATGACTTTTGAATTTATTTATATTAAACAAAGATAAATTCAAAATAATGATTATAATAACTGTATATATTATATGTCATCAAAAATAATCTGTATTTAATTTTAAGGCAAAAAAGTATTTTAATTATTGCACTATAAACAAATCCTAATACGGAGAGCGCCCCAAATGTTCTAAGACAGTGGTTCTCAACCTTTTTTTAATAGGGGCCGCAAACACCCGTTAGTCGTGGTGTCGCCGAAACAAAAGTAAATAAATAGAATTAGGTAATGACTTCTTAGATTTTAAGACAGTTGTGTCATGTAAATAAATACAAAACAAGTCACGACTAGCAAACAAAGCGACACGGACACGGAAGTATGAAAGACAAGCAAAGGGTGTTCTTGCGGTCTCGCAGCCCTCTATACGGAACTAAAAACGACCAATGCCATCCAAACACTGGAATTGTTGTATTTACGTAAAAACTAAAATGATGCATTGGCGTGATATAATCAGACGACATATCACACGCAATCAGAAACAAAAGTAAATAAATAGAATTAGGTAATGACTTCTTAGATTTTAAGACAGTTGTGTCATGTAAATAAATACAAAACAAGTCACGACTGGCAAACAAAGCGACACGTACACGGAAGTATGAAAGACAAGCAAAGGGTATTCTTGCGGTCTCACTCGCTCTATACGGAACTTAAAACGCCCAATGCCATCCAAACACTTGATTTGTTGTGTTTACTAAAATACTAAAATGACACGTTGGCGTCATACATTCAGACGTCATAATATTCAGTCAAAATATTTTTCTTTCTTAAAATGACACCAGATGTGCACAGAAGCCCCGCGGGCCGCAGGTTGAATATAGCTGTTCTAAGACGTCTTTAACGAAATGGAAAATAATGATTATAATAACTCTATATATCTTGTCATCAAAAAATAATCTGTACTTAATCCGCAAATAGTTTATTTCCAACTACTTAAATTCATCATCTTGACCATTTGGAACTCCTTGGCCGTGATCTGGTAGTTAGAACGCAGAAGGCGATGGTGCTCGATTTAAATCGTCCGCCGGTTTCTATCATTGTCAGTCTAAACCCCAGCATTTTCATGTGAATGCTGGGTCTATCGCCTTTAACCTCTTCAGGGACATTGGCACATGTGTGTACGTTTAGCTTTATTTTCTATTTTAGTTATTTCAAAAGAAATTACGCTAAATGGCCACATATGAGGACATTATTTATTTTTTTGTAAAAATTATTATTATTATATTTTATTTTTTTGTAACTATATTCTGTTTTTTCTTATCTTACTGAATTGTTATAGATATAAGGTGAATAACTCGTAATAAAAAGAAAAATTTTATCAATGTTTTCTCACTTAAAAAAATTCGTCCCTGAAGAGGTTAAGGAGAGCCAAGGGCGATGAAAATAATATAAATTGTGATTTATGTCCGTTACTTAAATACATATTCAATAGCACTTAGCACGAATCTTTATACACAAGTTTATGTAACAAACATAATGACGCAACAATTTCGTTTGAAGGTGAGTCTTGTTTGAACAACGACATCATCACTATCGACGGTAATATGATATTACTTAGGGGTAATTGCGTCGCATATTGTAAGACTTTAGCTCGTTACGCTTTTATTTTATGCAATATTAATTTATATATATTTAATATATTTAGTATTTAACGACAGTCAGCCACTGAAACTTTCATTGTTTTTTCTCTGCTTATATCTTATTTATAATATGTATTTCAAATATATTGTGTTTTTATTAATGTTTTATTCATTGATATTCGTATTCTTTTGTTGTACTATTAACTAAGGGAAAAGTCTAGTTTCCAGACAGTTAATTCTAGTGTGGGAACATTTTTTTTTTTCGACAGCCCCTATATGTTCCGTGACTGAGCACGAGCCTCCCCGTTTCTGGAGGAACAGACGTTAGCCTACCACGCTTGTCCAATGCGGATGGCCGGGGTTACCACTCGGGATAAATATCTCTAGGCCAAACATATATTTATTCCGATGCGGGAATCGAACCTGCGACCATTGACTCCGTGGACGAAGGGCCGCGCCACATGTGGAAACATAACATGAGTAAAATTCTGAAAATAAAGGTATTATACATATCAACAGCAAAACAGCTCTAACAGTCCACTGCTAATTCTTGGATCTCCTCCACCTCCAACGCTGGGATGATTATTAATCAGTAAAATATGCATGTGTGTTTTTTTCATGCCCTTTTGTATCGTATATGGATAAATGTATATACAATACGGTGCAAAACTGAACCAATACATAGCAAAATTATTGTTTCTTAGAAAGAAAGAAACACTTTTTAAATTGAGTCATATTAAGATATAAGTACCGTGCAGCATTTATTATTAATTATTAGATTGAATTAGTGCAAAATTAATAATAAAATAAAATGAAAAAACACTCGATCATTTTTACACAAAATAAATATTTATACTTTCATTAGTATACTTTCAAATATTTTGTCATTAAGCTTTTAACTTACACAACTGCTTGCAATCTTTTCTTCATACATTTTACTAATTTTTCACAGAAATCAAGCGAAATGTATTCCCATTGTTATTTTTTTATGGGATAGGAGGACAAACGAGCAAGTTAATTGCTTGCCTGATGGAAAGCAATGAAGGCTGCCCATAGACAATCGCGACACCGCGGAAGTCGCGGAAACGTTACCTTTGTTGAATACCTTTTAGGTATGTGTAGGCTTTTTTGAAGGTGCCAATGTCGTATCGGTTCGGAAAGACCGTCGAAGGTAGCTGGTTTCACAGAGTAGTGATGCCTGGAAAGAAGTTTCGAGACAAGCCCACCGTAGTAGATCGCCTTTCATCCAGATGTTGAGGATGAAACTTTTAATTGAATTTGAATTTGAATTTATAATTTATTCAAAGAAAATGGTGGCGAATCATAATTATTAAGAATATCGTTTTTAATTAAGACCTCAGATTTTTTATTTACAATAGGACATTGTGCCCGCCACTGCAGAACTGAATGTTTTGTTTTTTATGGGATAGGAGGGCAAACGAGCAAGCGTGTCACCTGATGGAAAGCAATCAACGCCGCCGAAATTCTTGAGAAACAAGACAGTAATTAACTAATTTCGCGGTTACTTCATTAACTGAATAAGGCATATTCTTAAATGTTTAAATTAATATTATATGAATCTTAAAACATATAGATACACTTCTTTTTTCATTAACTCAACAATTATATGAATAGGACCCAACCCATAAGCACTTATATACCCCCGAAGCATGACACTACTTCCCCGTTGTTTAATCATATTATATATCGACAAAGCTTTTTTGGTAGCTATATATCTAATTATATGGCGACACTCCCTTCTTCGGCTAACTGCTAGAATTTTTTAAAAGTAAATTATATACATATTTCTAATCATTTGAGCCGTATTTGACCGAATTTTTATACTGCAACCGATTGACGCGTTCTGTTGCACTCTATTCGCATATTTTTTATTGTTATGAAATGAAATTATCATCACTTCATATTGAAATTCGATTGTAACTAAATTTGTATTACACGTATGTGTATGAAAAGTACAATGATATAGATCATATATAATAATAGTGACCATATGAACCTACTTATTATTAATGTAAATACATTTATTTTACATTAATAATAAGCAGGCGTTACTTTGCGGAAATCCATCACTATGTGGACAGTCAAAAGTTTTACTTAGCTAAGATCCGTGACAAGCAAGCAATAACAGAAAATTAATAATGTGTGTTTTGCTGGATGAAGTGAATTTATTTGGAACTTAAACCAAAAATCGGCCATCAACTCTCAACCCACCAACCACTATACACAACACCAAACACACACTACCACTTTTCCACCTTGTAAACAACACGTGTTTTGCCCCAACACGAGGCATCATCAGGTTAACAAATAATAAATCAACAAAAGAACACAATACCCAATAATGTTTAAATATTTTGAGACCTTGCTAAAATAACAAAGATCTTTACAAAAAGATTCCTTTTAGGTATGATTTATTATAATTTGCAGCAACTGTGTGGGTTGTAACAAAGAAAATGTATACTACCTAGTATATTTTATAAACATAATTTCCTTTAGATATTTTCTCATATAATTTATTATGTATAAAAAGTACGGAAGAAAATAATTGCTGTTCAAAATTTGTTTTTGATTTATATCTCTATAACGCTTTATCTTTGTTCTCACCGATTTTGGATACTCATTTTACAATTTTATTTTACTTTTTATATAAAAATCATAATCATCATCAGCCTAAGACAGTTCACTACAAGAAATAGACTTCACGTATTTCGTTTCTTTCAATCGTCCTCCGTAGAGACTCGGCCTCCACTCCAGCACTTTTCTTTTGATGTCACTCTTATCGCTTTAACTCAGTTGTAATCACACGCCATAGCGGGGCAAATAGAGTATAGTTTCTAGTTTACGATGCAATTGATCACGATGATCACGCAAAATAAACTTTCTCAATTATAATATGTAGATATTATGCATTGTGTTGTTGTATGTATGATGCAGTGAGATGATTTCATCGGTAAGACTTTCATCAGAGAAAATTTAAGGTCACTCAGTGTTAGCTAAAGGTATTTTTTTCTGGAAGAAGTTGGCACTGCCGCCCATGGACATTACTAAAGGCACTGCATATGCATTGCCTAATTTAGGGTAAAAGTGTTAATAATTAGAGGGAAAAAAGAAAATAAAGAAAGGGGAACGGTTTCAACTACTTCGAATTTTCCCTTTTCACCTTACGAAACGCGTACACATAGAAAAATGCTACCGAAATTCTGT
This sequence comes from Baronia brevicornis, assembly GCA_031353405.1. Taxonomy (NCBI): domain Eukaryota; kingdom Metazoa; phylum Arthropoda; class Insecta; order Lepidoptera; family Papilionidae; genus Baronia; species Baronia brevicornis. Next base: position 75,834 of record JASFAT010000750.1, on the reverse strand, counting down.
GCGGTTGCAGTATTTCTTTTGAACTGTTCAAACATGGGTCTTCCACTACGTCCCAGATTTGGGAACCGTTGAAGGATGACAATTGAAACATTTTTATAAGATTATACTATTTAAATATCGAATATAAGACCAGGTACATGAGACAAATCCGTTCTTTAATAGCAGTGAGAGGGTGTTTCGGATTGACACCTACCTACAACTTTAGAAATATTTATTTATAAATTATATATAATAGGTAATATACAATAATTAGGAATATATTTTATTTTATCACTAGGTCGTCTTTGTTAGTTTTATCCTACTATAATATTATAAATGCGAAAGTTTATGTGGATGTATGTTTGTTACTCTTTCACGAAATAACTACTGGACGGATTTGGATGAAACTGTACAGTAATATAGGTCATACATCGGAATAATATATAGGCTACAATTTGTAATGATTTTATGTAATTTTGGTCGTAATATAACGATACATGGCAATTAAGTAAGAGCTATACGCTGCCTAAACCATTGGAGTTACACAAAGATGACGCCGTAGGATTGTTTGTCTTGAATAGTTCTAAATAAAAGTCCGCGACAGCATATATCTACCTTTTATGTGGAAGCCACTATGACCAAAATTGAGTAAAAAAAAATACATTTATTTAAAATGACGACCGATTGGCTCAGTGGCGGGGCCCTCCGCCCGCGGAGTCAATGGTCGCGGGTTCGATTCCCATATCGGAATAAATATTTATATGGATTTATAAATGTTTATTCCGAGTCTGGTAACCCCCCGAATCCGCATTTCCTTTCCTGCCCCTTCCTTTCTTCTCTATCCTTTCCCTTCCTCTCCGCCAATCCACGGTCTGCCGTGCCAATGGATGCGTGGCTAGGGGCGAGCTTAGTCGCAAGCGTGCTGATCGTCCCGGGGTCGGGCTCCCCCGGGAACTATGGTGCCTTACCTCAGCATGCAGGGCTCTGCTGGGGCTGACCTCCATCCTCCCTTGCAGCTCGTGGGATTCACTAAGACAAATTTAAAATACCTAATTTGTCGAAAAATGACGGCGACGTGGTTCGCCACCCGTCACGTCCTGATTCTCACGAGGGCGAAAAGCGACCAATGACGAGCCGTTTCGCTGCGATGAATGGCAGCGGATGGAGCTCTGTGGTCTCTGCCAACCCCTGCGGGGGATAGGCGTGAAAATATATAAAAAAAAATGATCTGTCACGAAACTTAATGTGGCAGGCCAAGCCAAGCAGGGGGTTCACGCGAGCTAAGCCGCGGGCAAAAGCTAGTTAAAAATATTTTTTTTAAGTAAAATTTGTAATGTGTAAATTTTTTTTAACATAGGTCTAGGTTGATAAGAAAATCATTAAATTATTTAAATAATTAATGTATTATCAGTGGTTTAGTTTTCGAACGGATGTAAGGATAGCGTACACTGACAAAATTCACATAAATCAATACAACACGGAAGTTGTTTACATCGTTTGCATCGGTTGAAAGATTGTAGCAATAAACTGATGATATTTTTCAAGAACACATTAATATTATTAAATAAACACGCCTATAAAAATACTCCATGTTTAAATGCATTACTCTGTTTGAGGTTATGACATAGGTACACTTTGATCTTATTTTAAGTGATTTTTTAAAATGATAAAATGGTTTAAGATTTTTCAGACAGTTATTTTTACTGGATGATGTATAATCCCTACATTTTTCCCTTTTCTCAAATAAGAATCGATCATACTAATATGAGAAAAGCCCAAGTAAGTGTTAACATAAAATTCTACCGTAAACAAAGTTTTTTTTTCTCTACTTGATCTGGATTGGAAATGGGTCAAATTACTGACCTTTTTGGTTAAATCTAAAACTTAAAATGTTTATATAAAGAAATTTAAAAAGGAATAAATTTACATACATTATTATATTACGGTAGTACTAGTATGGTAGTATTAGCTAAGTTTTAGTACCTTTGCTACTGCGATTTATTTCGACGAGTGTAAATGAAGGGCATCACCTCTTCTCACTCTCCTCCTCTCCTCAAAAATATAGACAACCTATCTGCAATCTTGTTATAGTAATGTATATGTATGACCTTCGGTGATAGAGATTTTTAATTATCAGGAGATTTTGCTTGCTTTGTCTTCCTTTAGTACAAAGTTATAAGTTTGGTTTTAAAAACGAAGAACAAAAATGTCATATAGTTTATTTTTCCGATAACAGTAATTATATTTAATTTTTTATACCTCATTCAGGGAACAGGTGGTTTACCACCATTTCGTTATAAGATCGCTACACAGAGAAACGATAAAAGAAACTCTACAGGTATCTTTTTTGTTTATTTTTTTCTTCTTTTACAATGCTGTTATGTCTATAACGTAAATATTATAGACAGTCTCATCGATAACCAGGAATTCATGCTTAAATGGGCAATCCAATGTTATATTTTACTACGTCAGTCAATATAATACATACACAATGAAGCCCTTATGTCGGTGATGTCAGGTGTAATGATACATATATAATAAATAATACACGTAATACACAGTGATACTGTAATTTAGTACCTACCCTGCAACTTCATTACAGGCCTTCTCGATTAGCAAACAACGACTCATGTTACTGTTGGCTCATGTCAAACATTCCAACTGGACTAAATGTCGGTCCTCCATTAATTTACTGCGGCAGTGTTCGACACTAACACTACCTATGTACATACATATGTATATGACAGTAATAAACTGGAGTTTGCTTTTTAGAAAGCAATTTTAGGAACCGTATAATTTTAATGAAAGTAAAAGATAAATAGGACATTATTATAAATCAATTCTTGTATGATTACAGCCATAAAAAAGAGTCATTCTATTTCTTTCCGTAGACATTATACAAAACGGCTATGAGAGCAAATGCCAGTAGATCGACCGGAAAATTAAAACTATTTTGAGAATATGAATTATGGTGAAATTCATTTATTCAAAAAAGAAGAAGAAGAGCTTCAAAAAAGAAATACGGAACAGAAAAAAGTAAAAGTTTGTTTATGGAATAGGAAGATCAACAAGCAGGCGTATCACTTGATGGAAAGCCTGACCAACGTCTGTTCATAGATATTTGTGGTATCGTAGGTATGCATTTGCACAGAAACGTTTCCGGACTTATTGTTACTCAGTTATCTTCTTATATTCAGTACCTCTGTTGGAATGAAGAACAGAAGCGGGATTTTAGAACAGAAAAATATATGAATCATTGTTCTTGAAATAATGTCTCCTTGAAAAGAATTCTTTTCTATCTTAAAAAGCATTTTATATTTTCTTAATTGGAGGGATACATTGTTTGAAAGTTTCCAAAATGTGAACATTTATATTGAAACTAACGAACCAATTTATTGTACTACACTTGGTTGGTAAACGAGGTGCAATTTGTTGGAATAAAATGGGTATATAAATTTTTAAAAAATATTATTAAAATCCTTTACTAAACGATCAAAAAAATTAAAATTCGTGTATAAATATTCGGTAACAATTGTACTTATCATCGGACTATCATATATTAGGTCGGGGCAAAAGTATTTTCGTATTGTTCATACAAAGGAAAATATTTTTTTAGGTATAATTTTTTATTTATTTATAATATGTATGTGCCGTTTTGATCGATGACTTGTTGACATCTTGTGGGTAGTGCAATGATCCCATTCCTGTATATATTTTGAGATTTTTGATTAAATGGACAGTCAAAAGTTTGACTTAGCTAAGATCCGCGACTATTTTTGATTAAAAAAATCTTACAGGTAGTGTTCACAGTGTTCTTTTGAGGTTAGCTTTATGCTTCTTAAAGAGTTTTGCAATGACCGAAACAAGTGGAAATCTGATGGAGAAAGGTCAGGGCTATACGGAGGATGCATTAACACATCCCAGCCAAGCTCTCTCAATTTTTGCTGCGTGGCTATAGATGAGTGCGGTCTGGCATTGTCATGGTTTCTCTCAGTGAGATCATGTGGTACCCAAATGTCAAGTTTTTTCTGGTACTTTCTTTAATTTCTAGACTTTCGTAAATGACGTAAAACTGTTTTATGATCAACATCCAGATCTTCAGCAATGTCGTAGCTACTAATATGTCGATCTAGCTCCACTTTCTCAAAGTTGCTCCACTTTCACACTAAAATTTCCAGACTTGAAACGCTTGAACCACATTTGTGCTACTCTTAATGATACCGCATTAGGTCCGTAAACTGCACAAATTTTATTCGCGCTGTTCGTCGCATTTTTATCTTTTTTGTAATAAAACTTTAAAATGTACCGAATTTCTTCGTCACATACGTTCATTTTGCTTGCTTGAAAAACAATTGAAAAATGGCGGGAACTAGTTTTTTTTTATTTATTGCATCTTCAAAATGTCACATTTAATATGGTATTAAAAACAGCCAGTTACATTCAGTACAGCCAAAGAGGTTTGATTGCTAATAATACATTCAAAATATAAAAATACTTTTGCCCCGACCTATTATAATAGTCTGATGGTAGAGTCGAAAGATACTTTGTTGTCACAAGAACTAGATATTTTGTTTAATGCTCAAACTAATAATATATTATAATATTAAGAACATAAAATTGTTACTTAGCTCTTTAAAATGTATGTGTGAATATTTTGACGTCAATAAATGGTTAATTTTTTAATAGTTTTTTATTTTTGAGGCAAAAACCAAATGGTAGCCGCCCATATTTGGTTACTTTCGTCTATGAACTAACATAGAATTGTTCACAGGAATACTAGTAATGTTAAATCCTAAAAAATAGACCATTTTCCGTTAAATACAATTATTGATGATATTTTAAAGTTTGAAAAATAAATAAACAATCATAGTATTATATTTTGAGAACCAATCTTTGTAATTACAAAAATATATTAAAATTGTCCACACCAACATTATAATAATTGATTTTCAAAACTGCCATACGGCTGTCAACAGATGTGCAATGGTTTAGGCATCCGAAAACTGAAACCGCATTAAGTGCAAAAAAGAATAGAAATCGTACATTTAAAACTGGCTATGTGGAAAGAGAAGAGAAGATCTAAGACCGACAGTAAAACACTAATTCAGGTAGATCATAACCGAGATATTTATTGTTGTATAGAGCTAAAATTTTTTTTCACAAACCAAAATGTCCCACTGTTGAGCGCGGGCCTCCGAGGAACGGACGTTAACCCACCACACTTGTCCAAAGAGATTGGCGGGGTTACCAGATTCAGAATAAATATTTGTAAGCCATACATATATTTTTCCTATGTGGGGATCGAACCCGCAACCATTGACTTCATGGGCGAAGACCGCACCACTGAACCAATTGGTCGTCTTACAAATTAATTAACTAAAATCAAAATTTTATAGAAACAATCACTTTCAATTTCATTAAAAGTTCCCCTCTTTATTTAAGTTTCTTCAAGATTTTACCAAGAATATACGTTTATTAATAATAAATGTATCTAAGATTGCTTTCTTATGACGTATCTACATTTATTTAAAAACATAGTAAGCGCTAGATTGTTTTTATAATACCTACAGTACAATATATTTGACGTCATAGTAGTACACTGATATTAGACAGTAATTTGTGTGTTGACTTCAAATGATATTTTGGAATCAACATACAGAAAAACTGTTTCTTTACTAATCATAATTCTTGTTAATATATTAATATTCAAACAGAATGGATACAGAAGAAAATTTGCAAAAATCTGGCTGCTTTTAAGCAAAACGTTTTGCATTTAAGCAAGGGTAATCATTTTATTTTAATAATATATAAATTAAAGTGTACTAATACAAAATTAAATCTTGCATGCACACTATTCTGTCAAATTAATTTTTATTTTTTAATAATCTGCTGCATACGAGATCAAGAAGGACTTAGAGTCAAAAGTTTTCTCTCTTTTCACCTTTACGAGTATTTTCGTTTTTACAAATAAGATTAAAGAAGACTACGCCAACTCATAACGTTATTAAAGGTCTGTATTTATATATTATGTAGTTTTTCTAACGAGAGAAAATCTTATTGGACGAATTCCAGCTGCAGGTACCCTTAAGTATAAAAATGATATACGAAAGAAAATTTTTGAATCAATAATTTATTTAATAGATACAATGTGAAAAAGCATTCTCCGACAAAATAGACAAATGAAAAAACACTCTAAACAAAGGTTATACAATTTTTTTTAGATATGATGAATTTACTTTGAAAGTGATGTAGCTAACATTCCTAAGATTTTTCTCGGAATGTTGTTATTCTCATCTTTGAGCGGTGGGCGGTACTTAATACAAAGCAAATTGAATTGAAGATTGTAGGAATTACTTTAATATGAAATAGTAAATAAATCGTATACTGGTTTATACGCACTCAATTTTATTTTTCAAAATTTGTTTTTTCGCTTATTTGACAGGATAGTTATTGACTATACATTTAGAGTTGTATTGCATATGAAATGTCGGATTTTTTTACATCCGAACGTTTGCCTTGTTTTCGTTATACTTTGGTTTTTGGTATAACCTCGTTTATAGTCGTACTGTCCATTGTACAAAGGAGATTTTCTCGAAAGTGTTCCCTTTAGTTATTCGATTTAAATTTTGTACCCATATGAATCTAAACGATATTCGTATATTTTTTTGTATGAGTGTTTAAACTTGGTAATAATGATGCAAAAGCTGCACACAACATAAACCAAGCGCTTGGGGAGAATACAGTTAATGATCGAAAAGTGCAAAGTTGAAAAATTTGGGATGGTTATTTTTCACTACAAAATGATCCGCGTGGGTCCCAAAACGTCTATGAAAAATTATGATCTGAAGACATTGGTGGAAGAGCATATATGTATCCACGATGGAACTGGCTACCAGGATGAAAATGGACCATACAACAATATTGCGACAACAATTATACACCCATCACTTGTTAATCGGCATGGCCTACTATATCTCCATGACAATGCTCATACATCGCACAAAACAATTGCGAAATTAAATGAATTGAAATATGATGTTTCGCAGCACCCAGCCTATTCACCGGATCTCTCGCCAATTGACTTTAATTTTTTTAAACATTTAGAACTGTTTTTACTAGCTGAACAATATCCAAATGAAGACAGTTTGAAAAAATCGATATCTGAGTTTATTGATTCTAAAGGTCAGATTTTTTTTAAGACAGGCATCTATGCTTTAAATTCTCATTGGGAAAAGTGTATTGAAGCAATTGGATCATATTTTGATTGAATAAACAGCTTTTGAAAAAGATAGGCTGTTTTATATATTAACTTAAAAATCCGACATTTCATATGCACCAACCTATTATTTTTTGCATTACATTCATCATTATTTGCTGGTATCATAAATTCTCGTATAATGTATATTTTTAAACATAGTAGGAAATATACAAATAAAACTATTCTTCAAATCTGAATAAATTTACGATGTAATAAAAAGCAATTTTTGATAACCTTTTTAATTGATAGCATTTGAAAGCCTTAAATCATAATGGTACTCTACTATCGAATAATATTGAGAACGAGAGAAAAGTGCTCTTTTCGGGCTCCAGTTAACGAGTATTAATGCTTATATAGTTGTGTCCTAAAATCTGTTAAGCTTTAAACATCTTTCAGTACATTATATCCATGTTCCATCCTATTTTTATAAGGAAAGGAAGGAACCGCCTGATGAAAAGCAATTAATGCCACCCATAGACAACTGAAACATCATACCCATAGCAAAAGCGTTGCCTGCCTTAAATAAGGGTGTAGTGTATACTCCTTTTGTTGTATTCTGAAGGTTCCAATGTCTTATCGGTTCGAAAATACCTATGAAGGTAGTTGGTACCACATAGTGATGGTGCGTAGAAAAAATTACGAGAAAAACGCACCGTGTTTATAATTAGAATTTAGATAACAAAGAAAATAAAAACGCTTCTAAATTTGAACATTTATTTTCCGCTTACATATTTCTTTCGTTTTATTTGAAGAATTAACATCTTTTATTATCATCTTTTCTTTTTAAAGAAAACATTCATTGTATATGTATTTACATCAGACTTATTGTTTTACAAAGAGTATATGTACTAACACAATTATTAAACTTTAATATCATGTATACACGTGTATAGAGTTAGTTGAAATGTGTCCGTAGAGAAACTGCACGTACGGGCGGCATGACGCCGGCTGTGCTGTGGGCACGGGCTGTCCGCACGGTGTGCTGAGTGTTCACAACATAGCTACTGGCGCTACGTATATTCTGATTAATATTCCCACCGTAGCCGCTAGCGTTACGCGGAAGCTGGCAGTTACCAGTAACAGGGTGGCCGCGTCGCAGCGACCCACAGGATGAACATGTCGGAGCACGATGGAGATGACTTAAGCAACTACAAGAAGTGCCCCTTCTTACAGCACCGTTAACCCCCAATTCTGTCAAAATACAATATTATAGCATCATTATCTCCCTATAGTGAAATGTGCCGGGAGCATTTAATAGAGAAATCCAATTTCTCTCTGTAGGTGTAGTACAAGGGGATCATGAGAGCAATACGAGTAGAGTAGACGGTCAGCAGTAACTATGTCTAGCCGAGTAATAAAGAACAATCTGTAATACTCGATCCGCCTGACATTACCATATTACATCCCTTTTTCTAAGGAAATACTGTGTGCAATAGTGTAAGTTGATAACTATGATGACGATGCAAGATTAGTGGTGCAAGGTGTAGAAAGTATAAAACATTAATATAGTCATAGAATTATATTTATATCATAACGGTATTTAGATTTCTGTTATTTTAGGTAAGTAAGCATAGACTGTTACCGTAATATTATTTGCGTAGTTTATGATAAAATAACACATATCGTCGGTAATTTAATCATCAAAAAATAATTATCAAGAAGACAAAATAAAACAATAGTATAAGAATACAATCTTTACGTAATTTAAGCATCATTTTTTATTAATATAATACTTTTCTCCTTTCGATCTCTTGATATAACTATTTTCATACTAGTAATGATTAAAAGGTGTCGACGTTACCTAACTAGTAATATTGTTCTTGAATTTGTATATAATATCATATGAGATGGTAAAGCTTAAGGATGGACATAGTATAAGTTTCAAGGAATTTGAATAACTTTAATATTGGCTGGGTTACTGAATAAACTTTCTTTATTAAATTCCTTGCGTACCTAGTCACAAATAATAGCTTACTAGTATTATTTGTGACAACGTACGCAAGTAATGTATATATATATATATATATATATATATATATATATATAATGTTAACGTTATTTTTTATTAATTTTAAATTATTTTCTTAAAAAATTAAACACATTATATTTTTAAAATTTACAAAATTAAATTACATTTTTGAACACCAATGACCATGAGGTCGTATAGGTATTATCGCCATATTTATTTTAAATCTTTCGAATTGTACATTTATGAATATTAATATGTAAATTATAAAAGAAACACAATAAACTTAGGCTGCATTTAAAAATAATTACGAAATGACAAAATTATGAATAAAATTTGGCATAATTACGAAGTGCCTGAACTTTACATTTCTGGATGAAAATCCAATTTCCGCTTTTCAATTTAAGTTCATTCATAAGAGGAAATGGTAGTAATTTAGGTTTAAATTATTCTTGAAATTTTCAGCAAAGCACAGTAATTTACCTGATAAAGGAATACCTTCGCATAAACTTGAGCGATGACACTGCCGAGGTGGCTGTTCCCGTTGATAACATAATAAGCAGCTCAGAGCCTAAAAATTAAACATTTATAAATTATTCATTATTAAATAATTCTCTTTACAGATATCAAACTATATTAAAAAGATTATTTGCTTATTTTTCGAAGAGAAATCTTATATGAAATTGGTGGCAAACCACAGTTGAAAATAACGAAGAAAGGTCTCATAAAGTCAGAATCTATTGTATAATACAATAATATAAGCGATTTACGATAAAAATATCATCAAATATTTAAAATTATTATCAAAGTATTTTAACTCTCATTATGTATATTCTACGATAGAAAATTTAAAAGTACTTTGACACAAAAATACACAAATAATTGGAATGTCTTCAATATGACTAAGACTAATTTCAGTGGATCTCATTGCGAAAGATAATCGACGTATGACTCTAAAAGAATTTCTTTACTCATGACTTTCATTTATTCATTCATTTGAATTTAAAGCTTTCAATAGTGCCAAAATAGCACAGATGATTTCGCTAATATAACGTACAATAAAGAAGATACGATCCTTCGTATCTCCTGATTTATTTAAACTTTTTCCTTTCGTCAATTGTTTGACGACATGTAAACTACGTGACTGACACTGACGATCTTGACGTGTTTACTTACTTATACATAAGATATTTATTTTCTATATAGTTTATTTACCAGAAATTAAAACAGAGAGATACATAAGCTTACCATAATTTATTTATTAAATAAAACATTTATACATATAACTCTCATATAGAGCGGTATATGTACATATATTAATTATGTAGTTCGTCTTTGAAAACTTTCCGGAAAATGTATGTTCCCAGAAATTGTTAACTTTACACAAAACCATTTAAGTTTTAATGAATCTTGTTATGATTAGTTACTGTTTAATTAATTTGTGTAAGGATATAAATTCTTCTCAAAACTGGTATTAATGTCGGATTATAAATATATATATAGAACTGATTTTTTTTGAAAACAAAGGAAATAAATTCAAATAGGTTACCGTACCTGTTTGTATCCTCGCTTGTACCTGGCGTTCATATAACAATATATAATAGGATTGTAACAAGAATGTGACATTGCCAGCCAATGACTAGCAAACCATACGTATGGCATTCCCGGCCAGGTTGCCCATTTCTCGTCATTTTCATGGATGGTCCACAATACCTTTATAAAAATAACATAATATTAATTAGAATTATAAAAAGTAATAGATCAATATGGGAAAAGTGCATGAGTTTTTTTTAACCCTTTCGGCCCGAGCGGTGACTATAGTCACCCAACGCCCGACGCTCGCTCTGTCCGAGCGGTGACTATAGTTACCCAACGCCTTACGCTCGCTCTGTGAGAGCGGTGACTATGGTCACCCAAAATTTGACGCTCGTTATGTACGAACGGTGACTTAGGTCACTCGCGACTCTTGATGAGCAGAATATATATGTTATCTCCAGGGTAATCCATCGCAAGTATTTTGCGCTTGTTTTACGCTGCCTAATAATAAACTGACGAAATGAGCAAATATTTTCTATTGCATTATGTTATAATGTTTTAAGCATTATTTTACGAGCGACTGCACTCGCTCTGCCTAAGATAGCGTGGTATTGTGCGTCTGACGGGCGCTTGCAGTTGTTCCGCAAGTACGGACGCTTGCAAGGACGGCGCGACGTAGAATGCGTCCGTACCGAAAGGGTTAATATATACTTTGATTCATTTTAACCTCCCAAATTATTAAGTTTAAGAATTAGATTTTAAATCTAATTCTTAAAAAAATATTTTTATAAAAAACATATAGCAATACTAACAATGAAAATATTGAGAGGTAACCAGCATATTGTAAAAACTGCAACAACCGTCACCATCATCTTGACCATCTGAAAAAAAATAGTAATTATTTACCAAATATTTAAATTAAATTTTTCTAAGTAGTGCCAAATAGTTTTTTTACTATTCAGAATGCAAAATGGAAGAGGTAGCTTGACATGGAAAATGCAAAAAAGCCATACACGTAAACAAAACCTAAAGAGAATAGGCCTAATAAGAAAAACGATATTTGTCAAAATACTTAATAGTAAAATTATATTACGACCAAAATAACATGAAATCATTACAAATTGTAGCCTATAGGTTATTCCGATGTATAACCTATATTACTGTAAGTTTCATCCAAATCCGTCCAGTAGTTTTTTTGTGAAAGAGTAACAACCATACATCCAAAACTCACTCACTCACAAACTTTTGCATTTATAATATTAGTAGGATAGGATAATAAAATAAATTGACTTCGCGCATGAGAACTCTGTCACGTGGCATGTTGATTCCATTATCAAAGCACCCATAGTAGACTCTGTGAATAGATTTATTGCCAAAAATTTGGACGCCCTGGACGGATCTGTCTAAATTAGATTTAGGTAAGTGAATTAAATCCAAAATTACAAAACCTGCGATACCATCCACTTATAGATTTTTGAGAATGTTCCTTTGCTGACTATATACTTCGTTGGCCTCGTGTATTCCACCACAAAAGATAGGTAGCCGAAGTATTTTTATTTTATTGTTTTTGTTTCTATATCAATAATATTAAGAATATTTAAAAAAAAATTAAGAATATAATTTTACACAGGTAATTTTGTGTTGTTTTTTTTTACAATTCCCCTTATTAGTTTACACTCTCTCTCCTATTTATATATCTTTTTTAAATTGTCAATCGTTAATAAAATACTTTTTATTCACTCACTCAAGTTCAAATACTTAATTAATGTTAATAACTTATGGTGGGTGATACTTAATATTAATAGTCTTACCAAATATTAATTAAATTTAATTAATAGTAGGAATTGAGTTTATTTTCTTATATTACTTGTTTGGGATAAATTATTTGTATATATTTAAAAATAACCTTTCTTTTTGAGTGTTGCATGCGGGAGTCTCGCTCTGTAAGCGCCTCGCCAGGCGGTCTTCCACCCCACACCACAAATGCTATTCGTGCATAAGTACATATTAGTGCAGTCAAAGGTAGCACAAATTGCAGAACCATCAAAGCACAGGTGTATTGTCGGCTCTGCAGGGGATTTTTCCACTGCTCAAGGCAAACATCCCTGCGAATGTTTCTCGTATTAAAGACTAAAAGCATAATATCATTTATTTACTTTATTAATTAATAAAATCATAACATACATAGGTTAGGTACTTATGAATATTATATTATATACGTTACATCTTCATTTTCTATAATATTATCATAAAGGTGGAAAACAATTCCCTTCACTTGTATCTGTACTGTCATTTTAGGAAAATGTGAATAAATTAAATACATTGTAATTAATTTGTTTTATACGATACATAGACTATAGTTATTATTAAAATATACTAAATATTTATGAAATGTCAGAATAAGAAGTGCAAATATATACCATTTATTTAGTTATATAAAGAAATAAATACTATACATGTATATTTGAACTTATTATTACAATGCACAGTGCAAACACCACGGTAAAAATATTAAAATATTTAAAAATATTAAAGTGCTTATTTAAATATACAAATAGCCTAACGATACAAAACATTATTATCATTTCAAAAATATTTTACTGCTTAACAAAAGTATCAAAGAGAAACCGACATCTCGGCAAACGTAGTGTGGGATGCTACTTGGCTAATAGCCGGTTTGTAGCAACAATCTGCGTGTAGGGCGCCTAGCTGAGACGCGACTCCTAGTCCTTATTTAAATATAAACTGTAAAAGAAAAACAACAAAGAAAAACCTTACTCTACTCTACTATTTTGTATCTAATTGATTTCTTAAATACTTTTTCTACTTTTTGGACTTTAAGAGTTAAAATTAAAAGTTTAGAAACATTAACATTAAAAGAACTTAAACCAAAAACTTACCAAAAAACGGCCAGCAACTCTCTACCCACCAACCACTATACACAACACCAAACACACACTACCACTTTACAACCGAAAAGTGACAACTGTCTTCCGTAGAGTCTACTATACCTGAAGATGCCTCGTGTTGGGGCGAAACACGTGTCGTTTACAAGATGGAAAAGTGGTAGTGTGTGTTTGGTGTTGTGTACACAACACGTGTATAGTGGTTGGTGGGTGTAGAGTTGCTGGCCGTTTTTCGGTAAGTTTTTGGTTTAAGTACCAAGTTATTAATTTTCTGTTATTGTTTGCTTGTCGCGGATTTTAACTAAGTAAAACTTTTGAGTGTCCATGTAGTGATGGATTTCTGCAAAGTAACGCCTGTCTCCATTAATAATACTTACGCTTTACAAAGTTGATGCCAATCTGTCGGCCTTTGTACTTGTGATACAACAGGAATGGGCCCTGCTGTAGCCAGCGCACCACACCACACTGCAGCCACAACTAGCTTAGCGCTCGTCTTTCCCATACGAGGACGCAGAGGTCGTATTATAGCCATATAACGATCTATTGAAATAGCCAATAGTGTATATGCACTTACAAAAACTGAGACAGTTTGCGAGAAATTCACTAGTTTACACATTACTATACCAAACGGCCAATACCTAAGAACCAACATCGACACAAAAGAAAACGGAATGCAGAAAATAGTCATTAAAATGTCCCCTACAGCTAAGTTCACTATAAAATAATTAGTCACTGTTTTCATACGAGGTGAATTTTGAACTACAAAGCAAACGAGACCGTTTCCAAATAGTGCCACAACTAACACAGTTATGTACATAATATATACAATCATTTGAAACGCATTCGACGAAAGGAAATCTCCGGATGATGAACTGGTTGAGCAGACAGTGCGGTAATTAGCCCATGTTTCGTTTATAAACAATGAGGTGTTGGTAAACTCTCTTGCCGGAACAGTAAAGTTTATTTTAAATTTATCACTTTCTTCATTGCTATTTATTGAATAGTCACTTGTGTCGACCATAATTATTCGTTCATTTTTACACTTTTAACCATTTGTTGTAATTTGCATCCTGAAAACAAAATTCATCAGTGTTTCATTTTATTTCATTAGAAAATTTAAGAAAAATAAAATATTTTAAAAATAATCAATATTTATTGAAAAACTTTTTCTATAACAATGATATTTAATTCCCTGCGTTTATCACCATTTTATATATTATTTGACTATATTTTTTGGTAATATTGAGAGACCGTACTTAAAAAAACTGAACACTATTTTAATGATCAACATCAATAGCCTGAGACAAACCACTGTTGGACATACAGTCCTTTGCTAAACAACCGGGCGGTTTTGATTTTTATACATTATTGGTAAGTTAAAATTTCCAGTTATCTAAGCTAAGTAAACTAAAAATATTAATATTATCCATAGAAAAGCCAATGAATGTAAGGTGCCCGTTTTTCTTTGCAAAGGAGTATATTTGGTTTCGGTGAGTTTGATTTAACAGAGACTTTCAACGTAGCCCTTGTAATAGCCCTCTCAGCGATTTTAAGCTTCAAAAACCGAAGCATAATTGCTCTTTTTGAAAAGAATTAGCAAAATAGGTAAGATACGAGCGAAGACCGACATATAAGTAATAACTCTACCGTCACACTTCAGACGGTTAGCGGTGAGTGAGAGAGACTCCAGGGCCCCCAGACGTAACTTATTTTCTGAAAGACAAAATGTGTGGAATATATTGTATATTGATGTACGTTGAACCTACGCGTACCTGCTAAGTTGTGTAAATTTTGATATGAAGTTATGGCCGACGGAAAGTGTATGGCAGTGTTGAATTATTATTTTGTTAGCAAAATGTCTGAAGCGTATTGTTTAAATAAAATATTCAATTTCTTTTAATGAGCCAAATGTATCGTTTTTTGTTTAAGATCAAAAATATTCCATATTTATTTATTATAGATGCTAGATGAATATAAGCTATATAATATAATCGATGCTAAGATTTTCGTTCAATAGAATTCTCATATAAATGCCCTTTATACGATATGTATATACGGTTTGTATTCCAAATTTATTAAGAAATCGGGAGGTCCCGTCCCAATTTTTTTAGTATTAATATGATAAAAAAACAATATCAACTTAAAGTGCAATTTTTCTCCATCGTATTAAACTATACATATACATATGTTCGTTATAAAATATTAAATAGGTTTAAAGATTACATCGGAGATTGTAAGCTTAGATACATTTTAGCCCAAGGCGTATTAAGCACAGTTTCATTGTAATATAAAAAAAAAAAACATATGTGAAACATTTATTAGAAAATCACGGTATATGTTGGTAAGCCTGTTGTGGTGCAGCGTGGCAGCAGTAGAGGCGGCGGGTACTCCGAGTCATTACTTCGTAGTCCGAGTCATTCCGAGTCATTATTTTACCTTACTTTTATATAGAATTAGTGATCTAATTATAAATTTAATGACATACATCAAATATAATCTTAATGATATACTATTGTTTCTTACTAAAGAAAAAGTTAGTTTCATGAACAGTATTATAAATCGATTTTTACGTTATCGTTATCGTTCAAACTTTTCTCTCAGAACTTTCAACTCTGAGTTTCTGCAAATACGTAACTTTCAAACTGAATGTAAACAAATATATATTTTATACATCACTAATAAACAATACAGCTCGGGTAATCGTTGTTGTCAGGTGTAAATTAATATAAACTAAATATTAGTCTAGTATCGTACAACAAAAGAAGCATTATATTCATCGTTTAGATCATTTCTAAACTTGCTGTGTAACTACAAAAACAGGCCCGACCGATATTTCACTACAATCTATCGCAATGAAGCCAAAAAGCAAACACAAGGCCAGACGCGCGTGATGGGTGATTTTCATACCAAAAGAATAAACAATGAAATCCATGACTTGCCGTTTATATTTAGACTTTTTCGGACACATGAATCTTAATGGTGTATATTGTAAGCCATGGGTTTCTTACACTAATTTCTTCCCATGAATGCTATGAAAAGTTTTGCAAAGAAAATTAAATATAACAGGGGAATAAAGAATTTAGAATATAATACAAGTTCACCGACAATATAATATTTTTCAATCTAATTAATTAACATTTTATGCCTAGAAAAGGGGAGTCCATTTATCGGCATAAAGAATATGTTAAAAATAAAGATTATATAAAAAGCGGATATGTTTGTATACAAAACAAAAGCGAATATACAAAACTACACCTACACGATAATTATTTTGTTATCTGAATAATTAATTTGAATTACCATTAGAATATATTCTACCTGGACATTAATCTCAAAGTTAATTAAGAATATGCAGCATTGCTAAATGGTAGGTGTTTTCCGGAGCATATTATTATATATATTCGCAGCGAAAAAAACTTGAAAAGATGTCTCATGTATATGGCCCACCAATCCATCTTGGATAAACATGAATTGGGATTGGGTTAATGTCCGTATCTCCAGACATGTGGAAGCTTGGCTTCACAGCGAGACAAATATGGGCTGTATAAAAACAACGTCTGATTACTAACGTGGCTCATATAACAATAATCGCTCAATATAAATGAAGGAAATAACCGACCTCCGTAGATGCGACCATATTATGTTTTTATATGTAATATATATTTTTAAATAATAAATAGCTTCAGAGTCTCAGGAATGAACGTATTAATTGTGGATTTCACTTTGTCATAATACATTCACATAAAGTAAATGGTCCATCAGTCAATAAAAAGATGTATTTCAGATGACCGTGGCAAACGCAAAACAGTTTTGAACGCATATTTAAAATAGCACTCAATTCATTATAACTCTTGGACGTAAATGCGTGTTAAGAACATGATAAATAGTCTAATTTTACAATCGATAACAGCCGCGGATAAAAAGTGTTGGTCGAATTAAATTCTGAAATCACTTTTGTCATAGATTTTTTATACTCTTTTTTATATTTTAGCCCAATCATGCAACTTTAAAATCAACACCAATATCCTAACAAAATATGATGATTTCACTACACCAGACTGCATTTTTTTATGGGATAGGAAACCAGACGAGCAGGCGTGTCACCTGATGGAAAGTAATCAACACCGCCCAAATATATCCGCAGTGCTATAGGCAGTGCAGAAGCATTGCTAGACTTTAAGGAAAGTGTCATTATGGGAGGGGGGAGGGCATTTGGAACTCAATCGCTCACCGGACGATGCGCGGTAGCTAAGGTACCACTCAGATGCTGGTTTCCTGCGGGAGTGTGATGGCATGCTGAATGCCAGCCCAGCGTGTGTATGCGATAAAGAAGAAGAAGAGAACGCATTACACCTAGTGCAACTGCTAACTGAAAATTAAAATCCTGGTGATATAAACGAATCTCCAAGATATTATCGTACTCAATGCCAAGCGGAAGCACTTCCGAAAAGAAATAGCAGTACGAAATTTACGTAAATGTAAAATATCGCTAATATGGGACAAATATAGAAAATTCTTCTTCTCATATACTCGATGAAAGGTAAAATAATAAGCGTATCATTAAAAAACCTTTATCACGTGACTTTTTTTTAAGAACTAAGCAAGATAACAAGAGAGTAACTTGTACCACGTTATCACCGCCAACTTTGGATATGTGCAAAACCAGAGTCATCATAAATGTATTGCTAGCGTTTGATAGACCATAGGCTTGTCTCTTTAACGTAAGGTTGTAGACCGATAACCATTGATATGGTGAGGATGGCATTTGATTTTACAATGAGAAGTCCGATAGTAGAATCGCATGGCTGGTAAATATATGAATAATTCATTTAACACTATCCATAACACATTTGATATAGTAGATATGACACTAATCTCTTCTGACACAGATCGAACTTATCGAAAATCCTACAATAAAATGTGTTTATTTTCTTTTTTTTACTGTTATTTTATTATACAAATGGTTGATGTACCTATGATGTTTTGATGTCTATTCATAAATGAAGACGAAAAAGCGAAACGGATTGCCTATAAATTATATAAACGATTTATAAACGTCGTGGTGGGATAACACGTAACACGTTTCTTTTAGATCTAATTCACGTGAGTAATGTTGCAAATAAAAAAACTATAAAAATAAAAATACGAACGGAACAAGTTAACTTCAAATATAAAGGCAGCTAGGCCGATGCGTTTTTCGAGATAATCCACAACATTACTTTTATGATATATCAACGCTTATATCAATCCAAAAGTATTTTTATTAGTTACTTCTGAAGCTCTACAGAAGCCAACAGAATTGAACACTTTAGTTTTCTATTTTTTGTGGCAAACAAGCAAATGGGTGGGATTATAAATTACTTTGATTGTCAACAACATTGTTGCCCTAATTTAAGCATCGTACCCAAAACACAGAGTGCTTTTGTAATTGCCTATCTCGTTTTCCAAATTTAAAACCAGCTTAACGTTATATTTGCAAAGCATATGAAAATCCTATGTTTTTCTCTTTGATCTTACTGCCAGATGTAATTAGTGTTCGAAAAGAATACCTAAATTGAAAATTTATATAAAAAACATTATGTTAATATCGATACAGCGTTGGCGACATCGCGGGATCATTAAATTTAAGCTTTCCAATTATAATATTTGGAGACTCGACGAAAAATAAAAAAATTGTCTCGCTTAAACTTGGTTCTGATATCGCCTTTGTTTCTCCACATTGTTTCGATAACAATTCTTAAATTGTCAAGGGGTCTTCTTAGTATCTTTAGAAACCAATTTCATTCAAAATCTTTATGTAGCTTATTGGCTGGAACCATATGGTAAGCAAGCAATATGCCATTAATTTATGTTTAATTCTTTTTGAACTTTTGTCAGTTTAGTGATGAGAGTCTTCACTTCGGATGGTTGCTCGCTCCGCAATCCGTGAATATTCATCGCAGACAAAGATCTTCATCTTCAGATTCATCTTCACAAGTTTACAATACCGTTAAGTGTACCATTTATGTGTTATTCTCTTAATCTTGCCATGAACCACAAGGTTCAACGAGACGTTCTAAGTTCTATAAAGGCGTCACCGTGCTGCAAAATATGTCCAAAAAATGTGAGGATGCTAGCTTGAGCTCACCTTTCCCTGTCCCTTAGCTATTATAATCGTCCTTAGTCTACAATGTCCGAGTATTTGAGTGCCTTTGTCCACATATTACAGGTAAAAAAATCGCAAAGTGATTGTATTATTTCCTTTAATAACGATTTTAGAAAAAAGCGTGGTAATAATATTTGATAAGCTTATTTATGTGTTCAATTTATTATTTAATAATTTAAAAGTACTTTAATTTTAGCTTATTAATTAATATCAATGGCAAAAATATTTATAAAGACCTAATTTAACATTGCATTATATAATGAAAATTCATATTAAAAATCCTTATAGCATATGAAACTGTTTAAATTTTACTAAAAATTTAATTTAATTTCGTTTGTAAAAGTTAAATGATTGTTAACTTTTATAAAAATACTTTAAAACATCAAATATTATTTACCTATACTATAATAAAATAAAAATAAAAACATTTTTCATTTGCAAAGAAGGCCACTATCCACCAGTAAATTGTTCCGGCTGTATTAATGATGACGATGATTTATCAAAGCGAATTTATAAATTAAAAACTAATTATTTATAACTAATTTATAAAGAAAAACTACTTTTTAAATTTCTTTTTTAACGTTACAAACCAGCGTTTTATTGTTTATTTGTTTTATTAAATACACAAATAAATAACTTATATTAATAATAATAGAAATCCTTACCTGAGCAATACAAACAATTAACTTAATTCAAATAATATAACTTATTTTCTTTGTTCATTATTAACTTTGTTACTAAAAGTGGCAAGTTATACGATTATGGTGACTATAAAATTTCTCAATATTTCATAAAGATTAAATATAAAAATCATTCAAAAGTAGAAAACATCACTAGAAACTTTCGATTTTATTACACGTCGATTGCAAATGTTTTTCGGTCACGGATGGCACCGTTTGGGCGGGCGGTTGAGGCGGGACGATTCGCACTCTGCCCTAACCGTTCCATTTCTGAGCCAGCCAAGTGAGAGTGCGCAACGCTAATGACAATTTAATAAAGTATTTTTAAAGTAAATTAATAAAAAATGAAGATTTATCAAAACATGACTTGATTTAATTTAATTTAAACTTAAATGAAAGTATATACAAAAAAAATATAATATAATATAGCTCGCCCTTGTACATCTTATTTCCTTTCAATTCTTGTATGTCGTGTTTTGTGTACAATAAAGTATTAAATAAAAATAAATAAATAATTATAATTAATAAGCACATTCGGTTTGTTTTCTACTATTAAACAAAGCTAAATTTCTCTATTTAAATGATTATTTAAATAGAGAAATGATGCATAATAAAAATGAAAATATTGTCATAATTTAGCCTTTGTTTACATAATTAACTCAAAATAATAATATTATTGATATAAAAAAAACTATTAATAATATTATTGTGTCGGTTACTTTATACCGGATATATGTGCATATGTATATCGATCGTCGCCGATGCCTATTGATGTCGACCGACCCGACGAAAGGATTTATGCATCCAAGGAAAGGAAATTTCTCACAATTCTGGCTGCTTTTTGAATTTTCTTCTTCTTCGAGTTAGCAGGTATCAGGCTGCTAACCCTAAAATTGACCAATGATACCGCATCATCCATTCTCATCATAAGGTCATGCTGAGCAGATCTCAGGGCGCAGAGAGCAGGATGTCAAGTGTGCCATTGTTTCTGTGATTCTCCCACAGTCCCATAAGAGGTTTGTGGTTTGAATTTAACCCATTTACCTTAACCTAACTTGAACTGATAAACGTCCCAATTTTTTCTAATAAATCATTCACAGAGACTACTATGTTTACAGTATACAATGGAATCAACACACTCAACAATCAACATGTGGCAACGTGGCAGAGATCTCATGCGCGAATTTAATGTATTTTGTTTGTTCTCTTTCCGCTATTCAATGTTAATTATTATTGTGATTTGTAATTGGCAATGTAGCAGTAGTTTAGGTGTGAGAAATGTATTCTAATAGCTGACACACTTCAAGGGTGCCCCTTATATTGAATATTAGCTGGTAACCTGTTGCAATGGTGCATAAATAAAAGAAAGTATTTGTATTATTTACTATATACGCTAATTAAAGGTATTGGTTAGAAGTTAAGTTTAGGAAGCAGCACGCCATCTAATTGTAAAGTGGGTGTACTAATTCATAAACCTTCCTTAAAGTGCAAAGACAACTCATTAGTTTCATCGTTAACCGTGTAAATAGTTTAGTGATGTTATAGAACAAACAAACGAAGATTCATTTCATAAAAATACTATACATATATTACGGATTGAGCAGCCACTTGACTCAGCGATTAGTGTACTTTATTTCTGAACCAAGGGTTTCGAATATAAATCGTGTTTGAAACTAATAAGTTTTCAAGTTTCAGGATTTTTGTATTTCCGTTGTGTCTCTAAGACACTGTATCTAAATTTTTCAGCGATCGTATTGCAAAATTAGTTACTTATAATAAAAAAATAAAGCAGTTAGTTACTTAAAGCAAACTGCTTTAAAATATATTTAAATTGATATAGCCGTATCACTTTATATATATATAAAAACCGATACGGCTATATCAATTTAAATATATTTTTCAAACCTACATCGAAGTAGACGACTGCCTGCTTACAACGGCATCACTCACAGACAAAGAAATTTTGGATTCGGTGAGAAAAACCGAGTATCAAGAACAAGGAGATGAAGAAGATGAGATGGATGAGCTTGAGCCTCCGCCGAGCATTAAAGAAGCTCTGAAAGCAGCTAAATTATTGATAAAGTACTTTCTTTATCATAATAAAATAATTAAAAAAAATGCAACAAAATTACTGGTGCAGCAAAAGACGTCAGACAAAAATAACAGACTATACTCAATAGCGATCAAATAAGAATTGTTTATTATGTAATTACTAACACTAGTCTGAAATAAACTTTTTCTTTTTTTAATACAGATTTTTTTTCATTTATATATATATATATATATATATATATATATATATATATATATATATATATATATATATTATCTAGCGTATTGTATGCAAGTATGCGATAGGGTCAGCTAATCAAAAAAGAATTTCAATTAAAGGTTTGCTGGTTTGGCAAAATGGCTGCCGTTTGAGATTGGCAACAGAAACTAAATGTTTGCTCGCGATAAACACGAACTATGTGTAAGTTAAATTGTTGGCCCATGAAAGGCTTTGAAAGCCACTGACGAGGCTTATTTTATTTTATAACGGCCACAAACCGATAGTTTTGTGATATTATTATAGATTTATTTTTTATCAATATATTTTTGGGCTAATTATTTAATATCTTTCTCCTAGTCAAATATATAAAATCTCCTATAAAAAGACAGAATATGTCTAAAACGTCACTGGGAGTTCATCAGAGGGTGCTTGTTCCGACTCTGTACGGTAGTGAAAGATTGCTTGGCAGATGAGTCGTGAAAGAAGATTGAATGCGGAGGAAATTCGAATGATAGAATAAGAAATGCAGATATAAGAGAGCGATGTGGAGTAAAAGAAGGTGTCGTGACAAATGTTGAGAAAGAGATGCTTGGACGGTTTGGGCACATAGAGAGGATTGATGAAAGGCGACTGACAAAAGAAATTTACGTTGCGAAGATGGATGGAAGGGTCGGTAGGGGAAGATCACGGAAAACATACTTTGACTGTTGCTGAAGTTTTTAAGAAAGACCAGGTCAAGAGTACCCTTAAGCGGCGGGCTTGCATGAGGAGAGTAATGAGTGTGAAGGGAACAAGGAAAGTATGCCGAGATCGTAGCGGATGGAGATCTGTGTGTGTGCGTATCTGCCTACCGCTAAGGGAGACAGGCGTAACGATATGTATGTATCTATGATTATTAAATATACATATTTCAAAGTGCATATGGATGCTACAGAATGTAAACATAGCTAACGCACCGAAATTCCATTTTGTCAAGTATCCATAACGTTATAAACAAAAATTCCGCAACTAAGTAGTCATCAATCATCTTTAGAATGGCTATAAAGGTCCAATGCTGGACATTAATCTCCATTGAAATTAGGGGATGTTGCCATAATCTTCACGTTTGATGGGCGGGTCTGAATCACAGGTTTATTACCTAAGTCGACACTGTTGAAATAGAAAAGTTTATTCGTGGCACTTTTTTTAACTTAATGCTAAAATCAAAACCTAAATAATTTTGTACAATATTGTACAAGGAGGAGGTAAGGAAACAAAAAAAAATAATGAAAATCTAAAAAGTGCCACAAAATGGTTTTTACTCAGCGTACGCCATGTGTTCTATTGAAGCACCTGGCGCTGCTTTTCAGCAAATTAAAAAAATAAATTGTTTTCTATTAAAACAAAAATATTAGTTCGACTGACGTCTTTTGGATAGAAATGTCACCTGTCCGGCACAAAACGTTGGATTTATATATATATATATATATATATATATATATATATATATATATATATATATATATATATATATATATATATATATATATATGTATGTATATATAGAAGACCCCTCTAAAGATCCCGAGTGTTGCCGAACGGCTGGCACGCTAAAGTAACTACCAAAACCCTAGAGAATATTCGTTATTTAATTGTTTTACTTCCTCACAGTACGCTGACAGCCTACATAATTATAATAAGATTACGAACTTTAGATGGGAAAGTTATTTCTATTACGTGAAGTTCAACATCGCTGCTTTGCAATCTCTTACATTACATTATCTTGTTTGGTTATTGTAGTGGGTAGGTACTTAAAACTCTTCGCTCACACTAACCTCTGATATATATTAATACATTAATATTATCAAATGGTTATGGTTATGACATAATAGGCATGCAAAGGCCACTAATAGCGATTTCTTCCAGATATCAAATAATTATTATAAAAGTACGATATTTAATATGGAATATTTTATTTCCAATTCCTTTTATCTTTTAATTAGTTTGTCAGACATATAACGTAAATGTTGTATTCAGGAAATTGAATACCGTGATCATTATATCCAAAGAATATTTTTGTATTATTATCTCAATATGTAATAAAGTTTATTATGGCCTTAATAAAAAGATGTAAATTAATAATAAAAATATTTTCATCTTTTTAAATCTACGAAATATTTTCAAAGGTTTTCAAAAGTTTTGTCTGTTTTTTTTTCTTAGAAACAAGACAGCCGTCAATAATTTATGACATATTATTGAAGCTACCTTTTGTCTATGAGAAATTTAGAACTCTTAAAAATTATTGGCTTGAACAAGGAAATAGGAAACTACGTATGTGTGTATATGTTGTAAATATACTTTTGTAAGTACTCGATACAAAATAGAAAACAGACAACCAAGACAACTTGTTTAGTATTTATGTTTAATCGTACCTTCTGACAATTTTGTTTATGCATTGGTGATATTAAACATGATATAGGAAAGCATCCTATTTCAAAATCGTTTTATACATCTTCGTACGTGTACACCATTTTAACATTCTCAGCCAAGTGATTGGTCAAAAAATTGAAAGAAAATTTAATTTCCACATTAAGATTAAATGAACTTTATAATAACATTTGATGACTTAATGAATGATAACTTAATGAGTGATGACTTAATCAATGATGACTTAATGAATGATGAATTAATTAAATTTGATACGTTTGATACTGCTACAACTATATTGTTTAATTTAAAAACTAGGATGTCATATCAAAATGAATGAAATCATAGGCAAAAAATCTTGTTATAACTAATACTTTACCCTAATTCATGTTTACCATTTAGATTAGTGGCGTTTTTCCGTAACTTCTTTTCACGCACTCTGAGGAATCAGCTACATCCAGTGGTATTTCCGACACGGTATTGGAACCGTAAAAAAACAAATTTACATATTTCTCAAAGGCCGGTAGGGCTTTGCAATGCCTCTCTCTAGTTGTACATATCTATAAAGTAAACGTCAGGAGGCACGCTTTCTCATTCGCCATCATATCGCATAAGAAAACGCAGATATACGTAAAAAAGTTATTAATCTGTTCTTTGCTTGCAAAATGTTCATTGCCGGGTGTCGCCGTAAGAAGAACGGCAGGCACGCCACATGGCGGAGGCGCCAGGCAAAATAGCAGGTTGAAGATATATAAATAGAAGAATATGCATTAAATAGAAGACCTGCCAGAAGGCCGGTTAAATAGAAGACGTAGAGAGCGTATATACGATTAGATAGAATACTGTATTATATAGAAGACTATGCATTAGAAGACGGCGCAGGTAGAAGACTATATAATATTGAGAAGATGTTATTGTTTGATGTTGATTGAGAAGATGCGATATTGAGATGTTATTGCAAAAAGATTTATTAGAATTGATGCTGCTGTAACTGAAGGAAAATGAAGTAAATGTAAAAATGTTTTGTGTAGTATAAAATTTGAGTTTTCAAAGAATATTATAGATTAGGGAATGGTTAGGAATGGGGTTTTTCTTTGATCGGATGTGCTACTTGCTAAACCCAATTAAATCTATAGGATTTTGGGGTCATCTTTGTTGGATGATAAGCATGTATGTAGTATCCTTAAAAATAAAATCTCTTTTTTTCCGCTTAAAATTTAATTTATAAAACTAATATATGATGGTATTTTTAAAAATTTAATGATTTGTAGGTTAATTTTTATTTGCCATAAGAAAATTTTTCATTCTGAAATTTTTTTTATGGAGGGGCGGCATGTAGTGATACATTAATAAATGTATCACTAATGCAATAAAACTTTTTGTTTTATTTCTTTTTAAATTCGGTTTTAGAAATTAAAAAGAAATAGTATTCTTTTAAAACAAAATGAGTTCGATTGACATCTTTTATATATAAACATGTCACCCGTTCGGCACATAAAATTTAAATTAAAAAGTTGAAAATATAATAAAGTAATAATAATGAATATAATATAAATGTAAAAAGTAATAAGAAGAAAAAAAAAATATAATTTTGAAGAATTTTATTAGAAGATACAAACCCCCTAAAGATCCCGGGTGTCGCCGTAAGAAGAACAGCAGGGACGTCACAGTACTCTTAAAGTTTTCCAATAAATGAAGATATTTCTGTTAAAAACACAAACAGTAGATTTCCTCAAAAATCTATATTTATTTATTTTGAATATTCATAATCTTCCTTTTTGAATTCAAAATCCTTACAAAACTTACTTTTGTTATTATTCAAATTCAGTCCGAAATATATACCCTTTAAAAAAGTAAATAACTGTCTGAGCCTCTGTTGATTTAAATGACAAAGTTCGTTGGCAATTTCAAGCAAACCGTTATTGTCAATATAATATACCATTTATATAATTTAAGCCGAAATTTTATTTTGTAAATTTAGTTTTATAATACAATCTCTAACATTTACACAAACCTTGTCACTACGCAAGTCCTTGCCTAACATATTATACTTTTGTCGAAATTTTTTTTTCGTACGAGATATATACGTAATATTTTATCACAACATACGTAATATTTTCGCATTTGTTTTAATATAACAATAAATATTCGTTTACATAACATAGCTATTTGTAATAGTTACACGATACGAGAACATGGAACGTATTTGTTACGCGACACATATATACTGAGACATTTAAACACGGGCTTTTTAAATATGCGACATTAATCACATATTTTATTTTTATAGTTGTTGTTGTATATGTATACATATATGACATTTTAAAATAATTAAATTTATATACTTAATTAGTTTCATATCTTGATCGAGTATTATTACAGTTGTAAATATATTTATAATTTAACCATAAAAAGAACCTTTTCGTTCGTCCGTAGGTATAAAACCTTCAATATTTTTTTTTATCTTTTCTCACAACAAATTACGGTACTATGTGTCTTAGCTTTAAATTTATTTGCTGTGACCGACAACTCTAATATTGACGTAAAAAGCGAAACGTAGTTAACCGCAAAATTAAAACTTACGATAATAATCTGAAAAAATTGTATTTGATCACTCAAAAACAGTCTAGTTTCAACGCTATACAAATTTTTCTATTGATCAGAGAAATATGAAAAGCAGTATTTTTTTTTTTTTGATACGAATATATAATAATTTTTTGACCTCTGTGTCATTTAAAGCGTTTGCGCTTCTTTGAGTCTATTATTCTAATGTTTATAAGTCGGTAATTCTTTGCTAACGTAAAGACTGTATTGTGAACTCAAGCATAAAGAATATATACATATATTTATATACATATATACATGTATATATATATATATATATAGTATATATATATATATATATATATATATATATATATATATATATATATATATATATATATATATATATATATATATGTATATATGTGTATATATATATGTGTGTGTTTAATATTTTAATGATGTCATTTAAAACTTTTCACAAAAAATATTGCTTTCATAGTAAATCGTTTTCTAAATTTTATATTATATATTGGTAACAATAGACATCGTTCATATAATAACTCATAATAAAGTATTAGGCCGTACATACTAACGTAACATCAGACTCTGACGCTTTAGTTAGCACATTTTTTTCCATACAATCGCCTTATGACACAAAGCGAGGTACTTTTTACTGACAAAGTCACAAGACGTTATTACTCAATTTACAATAAACAGTTTAAGTGGCAAATTGTAGTAATACCAATTGACAATACTTCTTGCAATTGTTCATTATTTGCGTTTTATAATATCTATCAATTCCTCATAAGGATATTCTTTTTATAAGGAAAGTTTTACCTTTATTTCGTTTCATGTTTTGTAACAAGAGTAAAAAGGCTTTGTTATTAGTAGAATTCTTATTAACCATTCCAACTAAACGAATAAGGCTTGTGCTAGACAAATATGATTCACAATAATAGTTCAATAGAAGATTACCTACAACCTACCAACCTAACTTACAAATTCAGATTGTAAGCGCAATTCTTACCAATACACCCATATATATTTTTTTATGTAAATGCTCGATATTGGATTCATATTGATCACTAACACCATTTGCACTTCTTTCTCTACGTATCATAAAAATTAACCACAACACCTACTTATTCAAAATAAATAGGTATAAAATACTTACACGGTATTTTTCAAAATAGATTTAAAGAATTCTATGCCATAAAGTATGTTCTCGCTCAGATATGAATAAATATATTTATATAAATATAATTTGCTGTGATTTACATATGATTAGTTGCTATATCTTTAACTTCAGAGGTCATCTATCTGAAAAGTTATGGCTTTCAAATAAAAAATAAATATGAGTAGAAAATTAGGTATCAATTGTATTGTGAAAAATTTAGGCGTGGCTTCCCACACAAAAGCGAAAAAAAATACTTTAGTCGCAGCATCACATGTTAAACTATAAGAAATGTTTTAGATCTTTTAACGCCATGAACATGTTAATTGAATACATTCTAGATGACAAGGTTTCGTCAACCACATAAGTATTGTTTATGATTAAACTGCTGTTTATTATATATGGTTGGTATGATTATAATATAGAACCTAAATCTGATTCAGAAAGAATTTCATAATTATGATTAAACCACACAATTAACATACGACTTGTAAATGTCTTAAGAATAATATGAAATGATAACGTCACTGATAAAATAAAGCTAAATTCTGATTGCGGGACAGAGCAGTAGAAGATCAACAGTGTGATATGATAATTCGACTGTCCACTTTCTTTTGAAGTGAGAATTGTATTATATTTAATTTTATTTGTTATACCTTCATTTTGAATAATTTATATTGTGTACAACAAGTATGTGGCAAATTTAAAAACATACATATATGGCGCGCATTTACACCACTTATAAGTTTTATTTTTTTTTAATAAAACTATATTGTTCATTTTCCCTCAGTACAGTACCCAGTGACGTCGAACCGGGAACTTAAAGGGACTCTTAAATAAATCTGTACTTTAACTCAATCACATTATTGCTTGATCACGCATACTATATATATAGAATCTTATAAGAGTTATAGATCTTTTTGCTTATTTTGAAGTGCAAAGCATTCCAACACATTGACATACTTTTTTTTCAGTAATGTCTTTAATTATATAAAATTCTTATCATATTTTGTTTATCAAAATTTATGAACTTGTTTAATTTTTGAAATTATAAACTTATTTTTGCAAGTTATATAGTTTTCTTCATCTCGCCTTTATATGCAAGTTTAATCACTTAAATTAAGTTCCTTGCGGTAACATTTTAAACCAGGAAATTACCTTTTTAATAATGTATATTATGCAAACCGCTTTAAACCATATTGGTGTTGATTTAATAAATTGTTTTCGAAATTAATTTCTTGCAAAATTCTTCTTTTTCTTGAATTGATATATTATTCACATTGTAAACTTATTTTTTACAATATTTAAGTTTTGTCTATTTATTTCTTTATCTTCGCCACTGCACCAATTAGATTATATTTTATTATTTTAGTAAGTGAACGTATAAATTGATGAATTATTGGCGAAGTTAAAGTGTTAACCGCTTTAATTAAAAGTTCTAATAATTTACCCGACCGATTCCAATTGACCTATACTATTCAAAAAGAATATAACCCTTTTGACTCCAATTTTCGACCCGATACCTAATAGAGGAATGTTTTTCATCTCATCATCAAGTTATCTTCATTTTATGGTGAACACTGTAAATCTGGAGGCTCAACAGTTCTTCTTTTAATTTAGTGTTATTTTGCCATTTCAAGACTATAGAAAATCAACGCCTTTAAACAACACATCTGGATGCTGCTGATGTACACAGGTGACGATGATTACTCAGGTAACCTGCATGCTCTTTTGCGTCTTTTTCATAAAAAAATTGATCTCATTTTGTACAATATAGTTTAAGTGTAGAGATGAATTGAAATTAAATGAATCCCTTGTGTCGTGTGTGCTGTGTTTTAATTTACACTGGTATAAAAGTATAACTAGTTGTAGTGCCATAAAGACGAAAGTAAAAGCAGCATACATTTTTTAAACATAATGTAAAGATATAAAGTTTGTGTAATTTTGTATACTTACACTTTTTTGTTGTTGTTTTTGATTTCTTTTTGTACATAAGAAAGTTGTATATAATAATACAAGGGTACAAAAGGAAAACATATTCCAATTACGGATCTTTTCCAGTCAACGTTATATACTTACGCAAAATGAAATGAAATACAATGTGTAGTGATGTCTATCGAAATCAAGTATATCCACTCAATTTAGGATTTTATTAAGTACTTATTGTGTTATATATTTGGATTTGTATATAAATATGTTTCTACTATTTCGAAAGGTCTTCTGTAAAAAAGAAACAATGAGATATTGTATTAATAATAATTTTATATTAATAATTTAATAATTTATAACTAAACGTGTTCAGGTTGTTAATAATTATTTGTTTCAAAGTAATTATAATATTTTTATAAGTAGCGTTTTTAATTAAATTTCAGATCATCAGACAATTTATTACAGGAACATATAACTCTTCATAAAGAATTTGCTTAATTTTTTTAACGTTTAAATTTGCCTTTTGAAACACATTTTTTTGATAAATAACTCTGAGTTTTATATTAATTAAATTAAAGTGCTCGCTGTTATGGCACCGTTGTTCTCCCCTAAATAATCGTTTATCATCATTAATTTCATCATATTTCTCATTAATAATAATTCAAATATCATTATAATATATTGTAAAATTAGGCATTACACACAGTGAGACATGTGAAGTGTTAATCGGTGAACTGTGAACGTTTCTGCAATAATCCTACAAACCAATACAACTCAAACACACACTTACACATACACACATCACACATCACACATATTGTTTTTATCCATAAGATAAAGGAAACCCACTATTAAAATTTTATGTACGACGTGAGACATTACGATTCCTGCTTTTAACCGTCATAAAATACATCTAACATAGACTCCCTTAATGTCCCATAAGCAAACTCTACATTCAGAATATACCTATGTAGGTACATATATAAGGCTTCCCGTTTTAATATACCATGTATTGAAACATTATAAAGTAACATTCACAAATAATTTGATCATTGGCAATTTCGCCATTGCTTTATTTTAACGTTCGTACGTTAATTGCCAACAAGGTTTTATATATTATAGATATTTTATTTAATTATGAATGTAGTACATAAATTAAGTTTTTAAATTATTTATTTTAATTTAAACATATTTTTGGGTCGGTACAATAAAAAATTATTTATCTGTGTGTTTCAAATATATGTAGAAATTTTATTCATCATAAAAACTAATTCACCTGGAAAACGAACTTTTCGTTTGATTTTTTTGGTAAGAATATTTTTTATTATAAGAAGGCAACCGAGCAAGTGTGTCAGTTGATGGAAAACAATTAATGCCGCCCATAGATATCTGGAACGCCATAGGCATTACAGAAGCTTAGTGCAATGAGTATAATAAATCATAATTAAATATTTTGAAAATATATGCTAGATCCTAAAACGACATTATTAAACAAAGAATCCCGTAAATCATCTATTTTATATGATTTTATTAAGTTATCACTGCGCTAAGATAAACAATGAATTTCATCTGGGGCGGTGGCGATCCAACAATGTATCAACATATGGATGGTATTAAAGCTCTATTATCTTTGAAAATAATTTAATTTAAATGGATATTATGTTTTTAATGCTATTAAAAACTTCATGAATTAATTATCTATCCATACATTGCCATCGCCACTAGATTCTCCAAACAAAGTTTCTCTCCGACAAACTTGAATAATAGCGAAGACTATCGTTCCGTATAGGTGAGTCGTATCCACACTGTGACGCATCCACGCAACGAAGCATCTGAGGAGTCAATGACTGTTAGCCACCTCATCGTCTGCTTCGGAGAGTTCATCGCCACGGTCAGTTCCGGCGTCGACCACAGGACGCCGTTGCGCAACGTTTGGGCCCCACCCTGTTCGCCCAGTGTGGAGTAGAACGGGTTTAGTTGTGGCCGAATTTTAAGGACTCCTTAAAACCGCCGATAACGGCGGCGCAAAGACCGGGAGGCTGTCGCCTCCTCGAGCGTAAGTCCGAGTAGTGGGGTTCAACCCCGAGACTCGCTCCTACACCCCCTGACGGGGGGTAGATGTCCCCGCTTCGCATAAGTGAGACCCCTAGTTTTTACCGTCCGCACATTATTTAAGCACCGCTTCGGGCCGATAGTGGCTGATACACAATGAACATGTTAAATAAATTTGAAGGCAACCAAAAGTTTCTAGTAAACGACTTTAGAACAGTTTGAATAAATTATACTGAGGAACTGCAATTTGCTAAGGTAATTTATCTTTTAGCTTTAAACTGAGTTCTTGGAAATTCTTCCTTATACATACAAATTACCCTATTATTAATAATCTCGCTTATCTTTTTCATTAGAATTATATTTTTAGAACGTTTTGGTACTGTTGACTAAAAACTGGAATAAAAAACACCTCAATGACTACTACAACTAGTCAAAAAGAAAACGTTTTATACTCAGAGCCTACTAAACTTTTTTCCGTGTATCGTGAGTATCTACATAAACGCATAGTAAGGACAAACACTTAGACCCGGAATAAATACCAGTAGGCCACATATACAAAAATATGTTAGGCCTATATTTTTACGTATGAACACATACATAAAAATATATCCTGAAACGGGAATCGAGCCTCATTGTTTGATAGGTTAGTTGGCCTTGCTTCAGATATTCAGAGCATTTCGCCACTTATTATTTATTCCGTCTATGCTCCAATCTTCTACTATTCCTTATATTTCATGTCTTACTCCATACCCTGCAATACCTTTGATTTGTTTAAGAAAATTACGTTCTGTTTCGCTGGGTTCGATTTTCTTTGATCATTCAATCTATCATAAGTACAGATCGTTTTTGTTTGTATAGACAAATTAATCATTCGAATAAACAAATAAATTAATATTTAGCTCCTCACTCGAGGCAAAACTGCATATTATTTAAAATATAAAAAAAATTTAGTTTTCCAGTTTAATTATTCATAATTATCGTATGTTAAATAGTTGACTTATTTAATATATTCAGTTAAAAATACTCACTTGTAGAAATTGTTTGTTCAAGTAAAATTTGTTTGAGTTCATTACCGTAAAATGGATCTAAAGAACCAGTTTAACGCAGT
This sequence comes from Baronia brevicornis, assembly GCA_031353405.1. Classification (NCBI taxonomy): domain Eukaryota; kingdom Metazoa; phylum Arthropoda; class Insecta; order Lepidoptera; family Papilionidae; genus Baronia; species Baronia brevicornis. The sequence goes on along the minus strand of JASFAT010000750.1, from coordinate 41,876 downwards.
TATTCAGCTTAGTGTTTCGGACGGATTCGGTTTATCCAGAAACATTAGAAAGGTGATAAAAGTTCGTATGTACATATGTATATAAGACGCACATTTTCCAACAAAGAAAGGTGTTTTGCTAAACGATGTAACTTTCGTAAAGCGAAACACGAACACGAAGAAAGTCTTTTAGAATGTGCGGATAGATCCGTTATTTAACACTTCACTTCAAATTTAAAGAGAAATTAAACATTATATGTGATACATTCATATGAAGATTGGAGAATGATAGAAAAGGGGAAATTAATATTATTAACGGAATATCGTGATGATGCAATAGCTAAACATATATGCAATAGCAATAGCTAGTCCAAATTTTTGTTATACTTTTTTGAATTTTCTGTTTTATTTGTTAATTAGGTAGCACTAATTAATAATTATTATTGGAGGGATGTTATAAATTAAAATAATATAAGCGTTAGTTGTTTATAATTTCTTATCTGCCCACCAGGTCAACATATGTTGTGAGAGTAAGCAGTTTTTTGATTTTTGCTTGTTCCCATTATAAATACGACTGCAATAGTTGTCTCAATGTATTTTTTATAAATTTTTGTTATGAAGTTAATTAAGGATTATATAGTAGTACTCACTACGTTGACTCATTCTGAGACGTACCGATTTGATCACTATTACCTTCTATATATCTTCGGTTATATAAGTATACATAATTCAATACATACCATACATAATAATATATATTATGTGTGATTACTACTTTGTTTTTTCTACGTGTTTTGCTTGTGGATGATCTCAGGAACTTATTAAAGATTGAAGAACTTGGAACTGGAAACTTTTTCCTTAGTTCGTATACTTTGTCCCTTGCTGCCCCGATAATAATATATAGTCGTTGTGATACGTATGTATGTCAATATCTGATTGGTGTTGAGAAAATTATTGGTTTAAGTTTTGTGGTTCCTGGCATAGAATATTGCTAGCATGGCAGCAAATAACAGTAGGTAGCCAATCTGCGTTTCTCAATTCACTCGCCAGTCGTAGGGATTACGGTGGATGGATTACTACGGCTGTATTGATGATTGAATTAATTCGTAGGGATTTTACCCGAATCAATATTCCTTTGATACGGCGGCTAAAACGGCCTAGAGCTATTCGCTGTAGAAATTATTGGTCCGTAGGGCGCCACTGTCAAGAAGTTATAAAACTTCACAACAAAAGGGTTGATTTGTTTCTCGAACACAGAATAAGCCTAGCTAGTCAGCGAGATGGTTTTTTTTTTATTTTAAGTTTAATAGTTTAAGGCGTGGGTAAATTTAAGCTTCGTCTAAAGAAGTATACAAGATGGAATATGAAATTTGTAAAGTAACATCATCAACAGTCCCTTGCTAGGCATAGGCCTCCTCCAAGACATGCCACCTAGCCCAATATTCGGCTTCAAATCCATCCACTTTCTGTCAGGTACCCAGAACAGATAGTCACACCATTTATCGGGGGGCGCCCCACAGTACGTTTGCTAAAACGTGGTCTCCCCTCCAACACTCTTCTACTGCAGCAATTATTGATTCTTTGAGAAACGTGACCAGCACATTATCATTTCAGCTTGCTAACTCGGAAATTATCAAACGATAGCTTTGGTAATGTAACTTTGGTTGTATACCTAACAAACATTCTAAACGTGCAAACGAAGACATAGGTACTGGTAGTTTTATAACAATTAAAGTGAAGACTAAAAAATTCTCAACCATATGTGTCGTTTTCACGTTCTAGGGTATCATTAGTCGAATTGAGTGGTATATAACATGGGATAATTTGTATTGTTACCTGTTCACAAGCTTGCATTACTCTAATGATCGTAGGCGTACTCGTACATGCTTAATGATCATCATTTAATTTAATGAAGCAATAGAAAATAAGCTCGTATGAGCACAGTCTTCGTCACATCCGCTTGTAATGTACTAACTCATAACAATGTCTATTTTTATGACTCTAAAAAATGTTTTTCTTCGGAAGCATTTTAATTGTAATAACCCTAATATGGACCTTTATATATATCACCCTCAATTAAGATTATTCTATATTTTAAATGGAATATTTTTTAATAATGTGGATTCACGTATCAGGTTATAATATTACTATAAGAAATATATTTTCAATAATTTATTGTGTAAATAAAATGATTATTAATAAATAAATTTCATTTCTTTTCTTAAGATTTGTTTGGCCGATTTTCAATGTATCTCTTACAATAGTAGCATGTGGGCTTGAAATAATGTTTATTGAACACGCTTTATTTGAAAAGGACTACGCCTTCGCCACGGAATGTTTCTGCTATATCATAATATTATGCACAATCCCTATAGTAAATGGAAGCATGTTAATAAACAGGTCAAAAATTATGAACCTTTTGAATCGTATGAATAACGATTTTTTGTACATCTGCAACCTAGAGTCGAGGTACAAGTAAGTGTTAACTAATAATATAAATAATATGTCTAAAGAATTAAAAAGTGTCGATCCTAAATCCTTGAATAAATAAATCTGCTTTTTCTAGGCAGCAATGAAAAATCATAATAATTTGTAGTTATCTAATTAGTGACTTGAAACTCTTTGTCTTACTATCAAACAATTAGTATGCAAGACTGTATTACTAATTTGTTAAAAAATAATTTTGAAATAATAAAAAAAAATATTATTTTCTTAATAAATAATAGTTGTAAAATTTATGCTAGCAAAAAAAATAAGTAGTATTATAATCCATTATCCATGTATAAAGTGACCATATGTCCCGTTTTGAACGGGACTGTCCCTTTTTCGGTCACCTGTCCTTTTGTCCCCAAACAAAAATCCGGGACGCCAAATAATCCTGTGTTTCGAAATAGCACGAAAAACCTATCGACACTAAAATTGTGGACTACTTACAGGTACAACGCGTCCAGAATTTTATTCTTATTTAAATCATAACTTTATTAAGGCAAATTTGATCTTTTTAAAAATATAAATATAACTAAAAAGAATATGTTGCAAATAATTATTGTCACAGGACACTTTGCTTTAATAAAGCTCGTGTTTTACTTTTATTTTTCATAATTTCTTATAAGAAAAATAAGTATTAATGACTGATTCTTCTTCTTCTAAGAGTGCCTCTCAGACTTGCGAAGGTTGGCAGCAAATTCAGCACAACTTTCCTTTTCCTTGACTGATTGTATTGTTGATTGTGTTGTCTAATTAAAAAATATTATATAATTGTTTATTTTCATTGTTAATTTGCTAACTGGCGTATACACTAGCCAAATAACATGAAAATTGGTGTGAAGGCGTAACAGACAGACAGTCATACTTCCGCAATTGTCATATTAATTTAAAGTATGGGCGTCCCATTTTGAGTTAAAAACAATGGTCAGTTTATCCATATAGGATATATGGGATATAATACAATACAATTATTGTTCTGTTGTTATTGTTCTCCGTATGCACTTATTCCGATTCTGGGGTGCCCACCAATCGGCCTTGGATAATGTCCATTCCTCCAGAAATTGGACTGCCCGTGCCCAGCAGTGGGACATAAATTGGCTATGCAAAATGTAAGAATTCTTATATAACGAATAATTATTACAGGAATTCCTTTCTCAAGGGCCAACTGCTGATTTGGCAATTGTGTTACGTGTGGTTGATATTCACAAGCATCGTGTCAGGTTTATTTATCGTAACATGCGTAGTAAGCCTCACTTACCAAAGTCTGTTCGCTACATTGGACGAGCACACTGTGAGGCCACTGCCTTTCCCTATGAGGCTCCCAAACGACAATGCTTACAAAACGCCTTACTATGAAATACTTTTGGTGCATCAAACGTTCATTTGCTATTATTTTGTACAAACATTTTGTGGTAAGTTATAAGGTCATGAAATGTATATTACAAAATGATATTAGTAAAATATATTAATAATACTTATGCTTATTTACCTTATGCATATTTCCCAAATTGAAAAGTAAATACTATACGAATGAAAATATTTATTATGTATGTTATAAGTTTTGTATTTATTAATCGATATTTTAATACCACCGTAATAAATAGTACCGGAATAAATAGTGTGGCTTTATCCTTCCCATAGGTGTCGTATGAAGCTATAATAGAAGCAAATATTAGTAGATGGGCAGCAGCACCTACCAGAGGAATAAAACCAAACTGTGGTCTCTAATTCGTCCAACCAAGCATGGGGATTAGAGCAACACCTCTCAATTTGGAGGGAGTCCGATTTATAGCAGTGAATTGTTCCGGCTGTATAATGATGATGATGACGATAAATTTATAAGTTTAATTTGTGTGTTTACAGTATACATATATTCACTGTTCCACATATTACTTCATTACTATTACTTGTTGGCTATGATCATATTGGATTTTGAAGTGATATTTCATGGATTGGATGAGTCCGTGGTGAAACTCACTCGGTACGATCCCCGCCGCATCGCAGTACAGCAAACACTTAACAACCGGATGAAGCGAATCGTCGAGTGGCACAACTCGATGTTGGAGTTAAGTATGATTGTTAGCAATCCATAATATAAGTAACAATTCAATACTTACCAGAAATACTCACATATATATAAAAATAGTTTTAATTTCGTCGGCCTACTCACTAAAAGCATGACCAATAACTTGCGCAGTTCGTAGCTGGACATAAACTTCCTCTGACGATAGCTACTATTATATATAGGATGTATTATATCCCGATTGAGCCATAGTCCAATTTTCGGCTGTTTGTGCCAGCTGCTTTGCGCCAATCGTCAATTTTTGTAACCAGTAACAAGAAAGTACTCGCATACCAAACAGTAATCCGTTCTCCGAAATGCGTAACCAGCTCATTGCAATTTTAGTTTAATAACTTGAGGAGCTATGTCGGGGACATGAGTTCTTTAACAGAGTACTTCATTATATCCATCAGAAAAATTCTAAATACACCCCTCTCAACTCTCTGATTTTCAGCTTGGAAATCCGACGAACCATCCATTTCCATATTGCGCAGCTTTTTTATCAGTCATCTTCAGGTATTAAAAAATGTTTCAGTTAAAGTTTTATTATGTGAATCTGGCGGGGTTAAAAGATGCTCCACAAATTCTTCCATATCACCACACCGAATAATAAAATATTGGAACACGACATTTTTGTTTATTATTTGTTTTTTTACGACTTATTTGTTTTATTTTACAGGTCCGTGAATATTTTTTCATCGGTATATGGACCCGTAATAGTATTTCAAGTTATGTTTAGCTCAGTTGCAATATGTTTAATGGCATATCAGATTGCTGAAGTAAGTATAGAAGTAGAACTAAATTTCAATATTTTAAATTAGATTATTGTATTCTTTACTTTATTTACAATATGCCTTACGCTTACGTACTATTTATTTGTGTTTTACTATTTATTAAAACTTCACGGGGTTGTTTGGGTGCCAGAACTATTAAATTATAAAATTTTGTATTTTTTAATTTAACTATCATTTTGTTTGGTAATGGGGAATTTTTGTGTCCAACATAGGTGGTCTTTTTTATTTCGTCGATAATCGGTATTAAAGATTTATTAAAATTACTTTGCTAAGATCTGCGAACACAAATCAGAAAAATAATATTGTGTTTGTAAAGAAGTGTATAGAAAGAACTTACCGAGCAACGGTCGTCAGCAAATCCTCCAACACTTCGCTCATTGTCATTAACGTTGACTTTGTGTGTTTGACGTTAATAGCATCTAATTTGCATTCGCGGATCTTAAAGTAAATTTAAAGTAAATTTGAAAAGCAGTTCATTGTTATAATGGATTTCCGCAAAGTAACGACTGATTCCATCAATTATCTCAAATCGGTATTTGACACAAAATAAACTGAACTGAATCTCCATTTTGCCCATCCCGTCCTTGACGTGCGCTAATCCAAAAGCGCGCCTGCATGTGTCTCAATGTGATTCCTTTGTTCTTAAAACGCAGGTTATCAAAGCCTGCGCTTAAACCGCCCAATATTTATTTATGCTAATACATAAACTAATGAACCTCGAGCGAAAAAATGTATGTATCAGCAGTAGGTATATGATACTACAGTACACCAACAAAATATTTATTTCTTCAGAATTTCAGTCTAGAACCCTCGTCAAAATCTTAATTTCACTAATCTGAAATTCAGATATTATATCTTTTTAGGTATCTATAATATAAGGAAGCTTATGTTGAGGAAATAGATCCATCATATTGCGATTAGCGTCAAAAAGTTGTCAAATACAAATGTTGATATAACACCTGAGGCACTTATGTACATACATACATATACATATATATATATATATATATATATATATATATATATATATATATATATATATATATATATATATATACATATATACATATATGTATCTCTATGTATTTTTTATTTATTTGTTTATTGACACAAGTAAAATGTTATAAAACAAGATAGACCCAGATTGTTACAAATCCGGTTATAATTGTTATTATTTTTTATCTTTTCTCACAACAAATTACGGTACTATGTGTCTTAGCTTTAAATTTATTTGCTGTGACCGACAACTCTAATATTGACGTAAAAAGCGAAACATATTTAACCGCAAAATTAAAACTTACCATAATAATCTGAAAAAATTGTATTTCATCACTCAAAAACAGTCTAGTTTCAACGCTATACAAATTTTTCTATTGGTCAGAGAGATATGAAAAGCAGTAATTTTTTTTGATACGAATATATAATAATTTTTTGACCTATGTGTCATTTAAAGCGTTTGTGCTTCTTTGAGTCTATTATTCTAATGTTTATAAGTCGGTAATTTTTTTGCTAACGTAAAGACTGTACTGTGAACTAAACCATAAAGAATATATATATATATATATATATATATATATATATATATATATATATATATATATATATATATATATATATATATATATATATATATATATATATATATATATATATCCGTACAGGAAACAGGCGTTTTTATGTATGCATGTATGTTCCATTTTATCTCATTGCCAATATTGCTTGTGATTGGAAATACGCACAAAATAATCAGAATGATATCGTGCTCATTGGTTTCCGGTATACTGCAGATAACTTTTTAATTTCTTGAACTTCTATCCCAAAAACAAAGTTTTATATGGCTGATTGGTTTTTCTTCTGGCTGACCTATAAAATCAATGTTTGGTTTATTAATAATTTTCATATAACTTGAAAATATTTGTATGCCCTTGTTTGCACGTAAACTAAAAACCGTGTCGTCCAAATTTGCTTTAATATGATATAATGGAAAGTTTTTAAGAAGATATGAAATCTGCTAGAACAATAGTAATCAATATTATATTACATATAATTTATTTTACATGTAATATATATTTATACTCAAATGGCTTAATTTTTACATCAAACACAGTACATGGAACAAGGCAAAATCCACTTCTTATTCATTTTGCTGTGCATCGCTACGTGTTTACAACTGTGGATACCGTGCTACTTGGGCACACTTTTAAGAAACCAAGTGGGTATATATTTCATCAATAATTGTGCATACATTTTGAGAGTGGAAAGAAAATGATTTTTCAAGACAGAAATATTAATGGCGATGGTGGAAACCATGGTGCATCAATAATTTCATCAGTTCTTTTTGATTCGAAACACGAGTTGTAAATTATTGGAAGTATACTATAGGTATTAAATGCGTTATTTTAGATTTCTGTGATGCTATAATACTTGTATTTTTAATGCTTCTCTTAGGCTTACAAATACTTTTATTTTTTATTAATATAATATACCGAAGTAATAATAAAGTAAGTTAATTGTGTTTTTATTAAGTATTATTATTAAGTTTTCTGTATTATTTAGTCTTTTGAGATTGGCGAAGCTTGTTGGCGATGTGGCTGGCACGAGACATCATTGGGTCGCCTTTTACGTTTGGATATTGTGCTATTTATTCACAAATCACAGCAACCAGTTAGCATTAAATTCATTGGGCTCCCAAAACTGGAACTCGAAACATTTTCTTCGGTAACGTTGTTCTCTTTTTTAAATTTACTTTTTAATATTTATAAAATAACTAGTGGGCCACCTTGTTCTGCCATAAACCACATCGGTTGCGGGATATATAGGAGGATGAAAATTTAGGATTGTGTGTAATTTTTGATGACGAATCTGAAAAAAATTTTTGTTGAAACAAATAACGCCACTTATCGATTTCAAAAGTTAGTTATTAATCAAGTTAGAATCAACTAGACTCTCTCATAGCATGTATGAACACAGTGAAATGTGATTTATATACAGAATATGCAAGTAAATATTTGAATATGGTAATAACGTACCGATCTGCATTAAGAATATTAAATATCTATGTAACACAATCCATTATAAATTTATATTATGTATTCTGTTTGGAAACATAAATATAAAAATTTGCAGACAATATGATAATCAGTACGTCTCAGGGTAAATAGTCATTTTAATACCTTTACTACTAACGGAAAAACAAGTAAAAGTATCCAATGGTTAAACGATTTTTTTAGAATAGATGTGTTATATTAAAAAACTTTTCATTTATACTTTTGGTATTTTGAACTGGTATATTTATTCTTCTTACAAGATTAAATATATTTACCTATGTACGTAGGTAAAGTAACATTTGAGACTTTAAGTACACTATATTTGTTTATCTAATTCAAAATATTAAGTAAAGTATATTTATGCTATTAAAGTATTATAATGAATTTATGATATTAATAGGTAAAAAATGCAATGTTCTTTTGTTTTCAGATAATGAGCAAGGCTTATTCTTACTATAATATTTTACGTCAATATAAATAAATAACAATTATAACATGTTTGGCACTCCACTACACACCTAATATTTATTTGTATGACGCTATTTGCCACCATAGTGCAACCACTGAATACACAGTGGGAAGAATAAAATAAAAAAATCGCAAATTTGCCTGATCTACTCAGTACACAATTATATTTGGATTAGAAAATAAATAGATAATAGGATTTGTGTTTGTTTTTACAAATTTACTATAATAACTTTGTTAATTTTCACATAATAAAAACTGTTTAGCACGGCGCTATAGAATTTTATTTATTAAATGAATGTGAAATATTGTCATGGTAAGCAAAGGTTAAAAACTTAAATAAAAAACTAAATAAAGTAACAACGTCAAATGATATATTTTTAACTAATGTGTAGTTGCTGTTGAACCGTATTAATATGTAACGTCTTAGCCAAATCAATCCGAAGCTACCAGATTAAGCGAAGTAAGGAAATTAGATAACAAAGACATAATTCAATACCCACTTAATGAAGGTCGCTTCACTTGGTAGATGTGTACCACAAGAAAGCTGAATCAATTGTCTTAATTAGGTGCTTGGGGCGTCTAAAACTACATTAATAGATGTCAAAATACATCATGTCTATACAGGTATTATCTCCAAATAGTGTAGCTTTCCGATCAATAGCAAAGACTTTCAACATCATTAGTATTACCATCAAAAGTCCATTCCTACAAATCTAAGCATTTGGTGTAAAGTTTTGTATCTTACAGTGTCGAAAACAAAGAAATTGAATTTTATATAGACGTATTTTTACTTTAGCTTTCTTCAAAACGTGTGATTTAAGAATCACACGTTTTGAAGAAAGAAAGTCAGTGAGTTCAGAGGCATTGTATTAAAACTTTTCAATAAAGGCCCCAGTTATTCCAATAAAAAATCCATTATGGTTAAAAGTGCAAATCACGGCGAAAAGTATTACGCGTCACCTAACTCTAGGTGAAGGCAAATTAAGTATTTACAATAAATCGTATTTTCGCCATAAAAGTGGTGTCGTACATATTTACTTTATGGGTAATACATAAGATGTTCCACCATAATGAAAATTCTACAACACCTGTGCATATATATATATATATATATATATATATATATATATATATATATATATATATATATATATATATATACTATATATATATATATATATATATATATATATATTATATTTATACTATGTATATGACTATATACTGTAAAATACTATGTATATAGTATATACAGTATAGTAACATTTCCAAACTTACTACAAAGATGGTGACCAGAGCGAAATCTACATACGCAAAGTTTAAGTGCTTAAGAGTATTTTATTTGGTACCAGCTCTTGTATGGATATAATTTCCACGATATAAGGTTTATGTAATATATGTACCTACATTTCGTCGCATGCCTTTCGCTTTGTTTTACTAAGAATCCTTAAAAACCTATTGTTTTGCCACAGCCCACATATGTATATCACAGTACTGGGCACATCTCCACATTTCTAGATGAATGGATGTTAACCTTCTAAGCTTGTTCAAGGCAGGTTAGCGGAGCACCCAGACTTAATTCTGATAAGACTTATTCTGTTACTTATGCCGATGCGGCATCGAATCCGCATCCATTGACGTTGAAAGCAACATCTTAGCCACTGCGCAAATTGATATGTGTTTTCGTATATTCTTTATACTATTTATTGAGATGAATGATCGCCAATCACAGTTACGGACCTGACTGAAAACCAGCACGAATCGAACCCATAACCTATAATACTAAACTAATGTGGTCGTTTTTGTATATACAAAATCGATCGGGAGCGAGAAATGTTATTCATTTGAAATAGTAATTTGCCGTTGTGGTATAACGCTATTGGATTATGGCTATCTTTCACTTGTCCACTGGTCACGCCCGAATCCAACAACTCTTGATTAATACTTTTAATTGATTGTCCACTTCTTTTCCATCCGATTTTATTCATTATTTGAGAGTTAATTGAATCGTTCTTTTAAAACTGTGCTAATTATTATTATATAATTAGGGTTTACACAGATGTTTGTGTTCTAATTACAGTATTAATATAATTCTTCTAGTTACTTATTCCGCAATTAAAAAGCGATCCTCAGTATCTTTACCAACGTAGTCGTCGCAAATCGTTGCACTTTCGTGCAGGGAGGAGTCCCATACTCCTCCCTGCACGAAAGTGCAACGATTTGCGAAGGTTGGCTGGCACAAACTGGATGCGAGAAACCAAAGATTAGGCGAGGTGACGCGCCTTGAAGAAGACTTATGTCCAGCTGTAGACTGCTGCAGATTGCAAATAATGATATTAATATATGTGTTGGTATAACTGTTATTAACATCATTATACTGTTGGTTTTCATTTTTAACATTTGTACAATGCTTACTATGCTTGGTATGCTAGTTTAATCTCTGCACAATCTATGAAATAATCGGCTTCATTCGGCATCTCTACATTGAAGGTAAGATTAACAATTGCCTCAACAATCTGTTAAAGAGTGTTCACTCAACATAATCACTATAGACTTAAGGTTTATTTAAACTTAAGTCCTTCGAGAGCTCAACGGTGTCATAATTAGGTGGACAAGGGCACTGGTGCATATAGAAAGAATCGGACCCTCACCCCCTCATTTCACATCGCTTGAACTTATATTGATCTTCAAAACTAATAGAGAGGGATAAGAATCGGATACAGTGAGTTGAATTTAGCCTTAGTAGGATAAATCCATACGTTGTTTCTATAAGGGGTAGAATCTCCATGGGAAATGGGACTAAATAAACAACGACGCACATGACAATATAAAATACTTATTATATGGATGAGATCAATAAACGGAAAACAAAGTTTTTTTCAGCTATGGACGTACTCAAACAAACAAAAAAACTAAAACAAAACACCACCTGGCCTTACGATAGCTACGCCGCTGGTTATAAATAAACATTAGTTAGACATTTAATTTAAACTTATATTCCAAGTCAAATATATAGTACAATATATTTGATATTGGAATTTTAATTGGATTACAATATATAAAAAAAAATTGACGAGCCAAATGTTGCTGTGGCGAAGTGTTTGTTATCTGAGCCAAAACTTGTGGGTTCGATTCCTGAACCAAGATAAATATTTGTATGGATTACTGGTATTTATGCTGAGTCTGGGTATTTGTCCTTGTTGTTTGTTGGGTTCCCTTGGTATTTGTATAAATGATAAGAAATTTTTTTTTTTATTTTTCCATTAATCTCAGATGATCGTAACCGAGGAAATATCAAAATGGATAAGAGATAATAAGAATCATGTTATTTTTGTTTCATTTACTTTCTCATAAACAGAATAATATTTAGTTCGGTTTGTATATAAGTACAAGTATACTACTATTTGTACTATATGGTTATAGATGAAAAGGTACATAAAAAGGATATAATGAAATCGTTTTGTGGATAAATACTTAGATATGATTAAGTCATAATTTATGATTGCTTTACGTATCTAAGCGTGAATAAAAATTATATAATATGATATAATTTTTTTAAAATTATAAACAATTTTTGTATCATATAATTTTTTTGATTACAGCGCTTTCTATGAAAATATTAAATAATTATAAATCATCAGGTAACAAGAAGATTGTGTTAATATGACGTCATTCAATCATAGTTCCGAAGTTATACAATTATTATCAAACGTACAATTAATTTACGTATTTTAATTGTCAAATTATTTTTATATACATAAATGTTTATCACTTATGTATATAAACTAAATTTGACAGTTTTTAATTTACATATATCATTAACAAGGTTATTTCTAAATATTTACGTAAAATAAAACAAAGAAAACAAGTCGTCGAAAAGCCTTTAGCACTTCGATTAAATGAATAATTATATGAACATTGATATATTACGTTAGTACTTAGTTAGTACTAGTATATGATTGTATTCTGAATACATTATTGATGAAGAAAATATTCTTAGTTTTATTCTTAAAAGAATAATTTTATTTATTTTTATCATTATTTTCAATGTACATAATAAAAGTATTGTTTTTAGTCATTTATTACATTTATTACTATTTTATGAATATAATGGACCGACCGATTGGCTCAGTGGCGGGGCCCTCCGCCCGCGGAGTCAATGGTCGCGGGTTCGATTCCCGCATCGGAATAAATATTTATATGGATTTATAAATGTTTATTCCGCGTCTGGTAACCCCCCCAATCCGCATTTCCTTTCCTGCCCCTTCCTTTCTTCTCTATCCTTTTCCTTCCTCTCCGCCAATCCACAGTCTGCCGTGCCAATGGATGCGTGGCTAGGGGCGAGCCTAGTCGAAAGCGTGCCGATCGTCCCGGTGTCGGGCTCCCCCGGGGACTATGGTGCCTTACCTCAGCATGCAGGGCTCTGCTGGGGCTGACCTCCATCCTCCCTTGCGGCTCGTGGGATTCACTAAGACGAATTTAATATACCTAATTTGTCGAAAAATGACGGCGACGTGGTTCGCCACCCGTCACGTCCTGATTCTCACGAGGGCGAAAAGCGACCAATGACGAGCCGTTTCGCTGCGATGAATGGCAGCGGATGTAGCTCTGTGGTCTCTGCCAACCCCTGCGGGGGATAGGCGTGAATATATAATAATAATAATAATTATGAATATAATACACACACTTTTTTCTTCGCTATAATATCGCACATTATATATATATATATATATATATATATATATATATATATATATATATATATATATATATATATATATATATATAAATAAAAGAAACTCTTCTGTAGTTCCACGTAATGCAATAATGAGTAAAAATTATTTAATAAGAAATGATATACACATGGCTACATTTCTCATGATTAACCTTTTCAGTTTCTATGCCGAATATATTCGACAATAACATATGTATTACAGAATACCTTAACCTTAAACGAATATATTCGCATAAAGTAGTAAAATATGTAATTCATTATAACATGTAAATACGTCTATATTACGTTGTTTCATATCCATATTACTTCCGTGGCGTAATGGAAGTAATCTTAATACTGTCTACGTCTTTAGAATATCGATAGCATTATCGAAATGAACGCGGCGAGGTATTTACCTACGTCATTATCGTTTAGCCCATTTTACGATTTTATATATGTTACGAAAAAAATTTAATACATTTTTTCGTAGCATTCAGAACTATAGTTGGGCTAGTTTTGCGTCTCATAATGCGAAAATATAGTTTGGTTTATTTACAGTTTTTCTCAATATAAATCAAAATTTAGGTGTGAAAAAAGTATCTCTATATTTTTTGTATAGGTAGGCCAGTGACCAAGCGAATCCACTTAGATGGTAAGTAATCACTGCCACTATCACATTGCCTTCTTATCTTATCATAAGGATGGATCATAAAGAGGATCATAAGGATCTTAGAATAAGGATATTTATAATGAAAGGAGAAAAATGATATAATGGAAGAAGAAGACAGAAATAATAGTAGTGAAAGACAGAAGTAAAGGATATGATGTGTGTGTGGGGGAGCCCAGTTGAGCTGGTCCTCTAATGCATGCCTCTCATGGCTAATACAAAAAGATTTACTTTAAAATAATTTTATATACTACGTTAAAATGATTTTATAAGATTTACTTTAAAATAATTTAATATAGAAAAAATGATAATTATGGCGCAAATGTATAAAAAAAAATATAGAAAATAATTTTAAACGTCTCTAATAGGGGCTTACACTTGTCATATACTGAGCGTAAAAAGATTAATCGACTTTTTTTTCAATGTTTGTTCAAATTGAATTCGAATTGTTATATCCTTATTTACTTCTGTTATGAAAGCGCGTAACAAAAATACTAGTTGTACTTTATTTTTAATATTAATATTATTTCAATTCCTCTACCGACAAAACGGAAATATCAGTCTCCAGATGTTCAATTATATATACAACAATTAATATATGTGTGTCCTATAAACCAGCCCTTTCATTTTTGACATTTTGTCAGAAGTTGTACCTAACAACAAAATAACTGTAACAATGATGAAATTGATTAACGCAAAGAATGAGGTTTGCTTAGTAAGCATTGTTTGTTCTAATATAGCAAACTCACACGTAAAATCATAAATCGCCGTTGCTTATATCTAATATTGAACACAAATATTAGCATGCTATTTCCAAGTTGAGTGCCCAGGGCTTTTGGGATATAGTACACTAGTGTGTCTTTAAGTTCAGAGAAACTCAGTCAAATTGGTGGCCCTCGGGATGTGACCTCTCCTTGTTAGATAAAACTAGTTTAAATATAACTGACAAAGTCAAAGTAACGAAGCAGAAAGCATTAGTAATATAACAGATGTGGAAAATCTATCTTTAGAAAATGAGTTTTGTTTTCTTAGAACTTGAATCCGATTAAAGTAAAGGTAAACTACCTTAGTAAGAAACATATCAGTGAAAAAAATATTGAACATTGATTAAGTATGTACTACGAAACTAGTTTGTTATTGTGTTTGTTGGTATTTTATTTGAATGTGCCATATTTCGGGTTCTAGGATCATCTAGAAACAATGGATTAGAAATCCTTCAAGCGTTTTCTTTCAAGTCCGTTTCAGCCAGCCACGTAGCTCTTTTAGAAGCCTAGCAGTGAGCGTAGAAAAATCAGACTCTTTGATAATGCGTAATTTAAGGAAAAGATATCTTAGAGAGGTGGGTATTTTAAGAAAATCATCAAAAATTAAAAAATCATAAATAATTAAAAAACCATTCGAATCATTATAATTTTATTCGCAATATTTATTCACAAAAACATGAGTGTATTTTTATGTTCAGCAAATATTTCAAGAAATATATTTCAGACAGTTACTCACAGAGTTTCCCTTATAAAATCATAAGATTTGAATCAATAACTTATTCTGCAAAAGTGTAAAAAAAAAAATCAACGCATTATTTTTTTATTATTATTTAATTTTAAATTAATTAAATAATAATAAAAACAAAACAAAATAAGCCTTTTATTTGGTATCACAATATTCTAATATTTTGTTTTGTATAACTTGAACGACGTGATATTACTTGCCCTGCAATCGCCAAATGTTTCCGTAAGCTGGTGCCTGTATATTGTAGCCCTAATGAGTTTGCGGCAATTCATTGTTAGACATAGAGCTTCTCACTTTTGCCAGTTGTGCACAAATCGGCGCATTTAACCGGGCAACTTATTTGCCAAGCCTCCCTTTTTTATAGCAGAGCACGCAACCAAGTATGCGGGTCACCTGGTGGTAAATGATCACCGCCGCCCATTGACATCCACAACGTCACCTCAACTCTCTTAACTCATCTCATCTCGACCTAACTCTATTTAATTTTCGTGAACTCTTTGACTTGTACAATCTGTTTAATTTTTTTAGGGGTTTTTAATTTGTACGACTATATTAACTTGTTAAATAATGATGATGATATAAAGTATATCATCATCATCAATATCATATAATTTAAAGTTATTCTCCCAAAATTAACAGATAAAACAGGTTCACCTTTGCTAAAATTTTCACCCTAAAATTTGTCCATTTATTTAATTAAGAAAGAAAATATGTTCTTGACGTATTTCGATTAAATATGTCCTACAAAAGCTCTTAAATTATATGAACCTATTAGGAAAAATATCAATATATTTAATATACGACGGTATATTAAATATATTGATACTTTTCCTTTTAAAACGTTACCAAAAACCAATTAAATGAAACGCAAAATATTAATCTACGATTCGATAAATAATATATAATATATAATATATAATAATATTCAATACACAAAATAACATAAAAATTTGTAATGTCTTTATGAGCTTTAGCTATACGAACTAATTCACGATACCACAAAACATCCCGTTTTAAAATAAAAAATCTCTCCCTTTGTCTATTTTTATTTATCTATTTATCATTTATTTCCGCCTTATCTTAGAATTGAATAAGTGGTTAAAAATATTTTTTTTTATTTTAGTAGAAATCAAACAGTTAAAATTAAGTCAATTAAATTTTTTACATTTAATTGGGATGGAGGTCTAATGCTTCAGAGTATACCTGATATTCATTTATAGAAGATATCTTTTCGATCCAAGTAGCGTGGAAAAGTGGTAGTGTGTGTTTGGTGTTGTTGATAGTGGTTGGGAAAGTTGCTGACGGCCTCTTTTCGGTAAGATTTAGTTTAAGTTCCCCGTAAATCCACTTCTTCCAGTAAAAAAACACATTATTATTTTTCTGTTTTTGTTTGCTAGTCGCGGATCTTAGCTTAGTAAAAGTTCTAACTGTTCACATGCTAATAAATAAGACTATTTTTGGCGTTACTTTAATAATTTTTATTGTGACAGAACATTAGCATGTGTAAAATAATACGAATAACTGAAACACAATTACTAAACAAAAAAAATAGAACATAAAACACAATAAACAAAACTCGAGAGCTTGAAAACACGTGATGATGCAGAACAATAACAGTCTTTTATAACAACGTCACTGTAATATTTTTTCAAATCGTCTATGATTTCATTAACGAATATTTCTTTATCTAAGACATGTATTTGACCCTTATCTAAAATTTTATTATTATTTTCTTGATCATCTTGCTCACTTTGCTCGTATTCTAAATGCAGTACAATGTTATCCGCTGTTGTTGCTTTACATTTTTGTTTTACTTTTTTTAATTGGCTCCATTTTTCATTTTCTTCTTCGTAATCTAAATCATTATCAACTCCATTATCTTCACTATCGTAATATAAATGATGTTGATATGAATGTTTTGTCTTCTTCTTTATAGCCTTAATTAATTCGTCGTAATTATTTATGTATGTATTGTCATAAGTCGATGAATCAGTAGAACTTTCCACATAATATGGTTGATATGACACATAGAACGGATAAACCGTACATGGATAATCATTAAACCTCATTGTTCTTGAGCATAGGCGATGATGATTAACACTCGAAGTTGATGCAGCAAGTTTTTGCTTATTAGTTCCTGAGCAGCGATGAGTACATGTAGTACCGGAATTTGTTTTCATACACGTACACAACTTCATATCAGTTTTTTTTGGATTATATTCTACTGTAAAGTCATTCAGACTTCTGAGACCAACAATTTTATCTTTTAATTTACTTTTATTTTCATAACTTGTAATTTTAATACTTATATTTTGTTTTTCATTATTTATTAATGTTGTTACTTCACTGTGCGAATTTTTAGATATGATATTCATAACATACCATTTTTGTTTTATTTCTAGTGTAGGAGTGGGGACATGACTTCCAGGAGTAATTTGAATATGCGAATTAAATGGCATATCTTTTTTGTGTAAATTACGCTGGATTAACAGCATTTCATCAGAAAGCATTCTGTCAAATACATTTGATTTTAAATTAGAGCTTTTTGTTTTATTTTGAAATATTTGCTTTAAAATATTATGAGAAGTGTCTGTGCTCAATTTTGTAACGTTAATAGAGCCTGGAAAAAATTATATGAATAGTTTTAATATTAGAATTAAAATAAATAAAAAAGCTAATAAAATGAACCATTTTATTATTTTTTTTTTGGATCGCAGACAAATGTACTATCTGGTATAATAAATATATTTTTAACAAACAACATTTATTGTTGTTTGTTACCCAAACTTGAATAAATTAAATAGTATTTTTTTATAATTCTGATGTAGAAATTCAAACCGCAAACTTGGATTCAACACTCTGCCATTCAAATTATGATATATATAGACAGTCAAAAGTTTTACTTAGCTAAGATCCGCGACAAGCAAAACAATAACTGAAAATTAATAATGTGTGTTTTTCCGTTGGGTTCAGTGGATTTATTTGGAACTTAAACCAAAAACTTACCGAAAATCGGCCATCAACTCTCCACCCACCAACCACTATACACAACACCAAACACACATTATCACTTTTCCATCTTGTAAACGACACGTGTTTCGCCCCAACACGAGGCATCTTCAGGTATAGTAGACTCTACAGAAGACAACCGAAACTTTGAGTAGCACAACATCGTCCTAGCACATACAAATCTTCGGCTATTTCATCACTGAACATATCTTTGTCCCCGCTGTCGAAATGCTAATTTTTTTGTTATATACAACTTCTTGGTGTATTAATGGAGTAAGTAAAACTTTTGACTGTCCATATAGTGATGGATTTCCACAAAGTAACGCCTGACTCCATTAATAATTCAAATTATGCTTTTTAAATAATTAACGATCATACATTAACTTATACTTCTTTAAAATAAATCAAATTTTATAGTAATAGTACGAGAAGGTTGATATCACACTGATATAAACTATATGTATTTTGTTAAAAGCATACATTTTACGAAACTGTTAAATGATTAGCATTAGTAAATTATTATTGAGGTCAAAAATTTGTACCTAATTTCAAAACAAATAATTTTGTCGCTTGAATATATTCTTGTTATACAATATTTATAACATGAATAATTAATAAATTATAGTTATAGCATATCAAAACATTCCAAAAATTTTTTAACAATTATATATAATTATTTTTATGGATTTTTCCATAAGTATTAATTCAAAGGAAATTTTTAATTACTTCTTACCATTAAATCTATCTGATATTAAATTCATCTCCTGGGTGCAATTGTTATCATGTGAAAGCTTGTTCTCGCTCAAATACAAACTGTTTACGTTCCAAATATATATTCCCGTTAAAATTAAATAAAACATAGAAAACATAACCAGGAATTGTGAAATAATCCATTCTTTAAACTTAGTGCCAAATTTACAATAACTCAAATTTGTTCGTCACAAAGCATCCAAGAGGCCATGGTTGCTTGGAAGATTTTGTAAATGTCAAATATTATATTTATAAATTAATTATGGTTATGAAAACAGTCAAATTTCTTTTTATTTGTCTTTATTTTATTTCTATAGTTATTTGTACAAATAGGGATGAATATTGTAATATTTGCGCTGACCACATTTTATGCAAATATCCCGTAAGAGCAATTATTTTTAAACATAAATTACAGATAATACTTTTTGTCACTACACACAATATTTTCTAAAAAATGTTTCAGACAGCAGGACCAAGTGCTTCTTGTGTGAAATACGAGAGAAATAAACTTCTAAAGAAAAATGATATTGAAAGTATCCTCCATGGAATTAACGAGAGAAGAAATTTCATTGCTTTGGGTCATTCAAGATACCTTCCTGGGGCCGCAAATATGAAGAAAGTTGTGAGAAATATGTTTATTATATTGAAAAGTATTACATCAATAGAAATGCAGCCAACGTGATCAATTCATGTGGACTTTATATTTTATATTCAAAATTCTTTAATGTTTGAGCCAGCAATAGCTGTACTGGTTAGGGTTGAGCTCTCGTACTTTCGATACGTCGGTCGTGGGTTCGTTCTATCATCAGACTATTAACGTGAACTATATTTTCCTAGCATAACCATGATAAGCTTGGTTGGAATGATTTACGAAAATTGTAGTAAAATCATAAATACTACTAATATTCTTTTTATAAAATGTACCCTGTTTAAAAAAAAAATACGTTTACTTTTTAAAACAGATTTCTGTAACGAATTTTAATCTCTTTATATTATACTTTATAAACTTGGTATAAAGTCTTTTAAACAAAAAGAGATAGAAAAGCAAAGTGGCAAACGTGTCGCTAGATGGAATACAATCAACGCCGCTCATAAATACCCACAACACCATAAGCATTGCAGATGCGTTGTCGAGTTTGAGATATGTGTTGTCTTGTTTTTAAAAGTTTCAATGTCGTATGGTTAGAAAATACCACTGGAGTTAGCCATCTCCTTAGAGTTGCGGTGTGTGGACAGAAGTTTCGGAAAAAACGCACCGTACTCAATCATCACTCATCCAGATAGTGAGGATGATTATTAAATTTCGAACTTGATCAGAATTGCAAAATAGCTCAAACAAGACTTGATTAGACGTAGAGTAACTTTATGAATATTAATGAAAAAGAAGCCAGGCTTTTCACAAACAAAACACGTAAACAACATTTTCAGGTTCAAAAAGGAATCAAATTTATTTATTGACTAAAATTATTACATTATCATGTGGCTGATAGATAGCAATAACCTGTACCTTGTGGTCTAGAAAATCTGAGCAAATATTATTTTTTAAAAAATATTATGTTGATAATTTTTCAACATTTTAATTCTTAGGTGTGGTCGAAAGAGTTAGAATTCTTTGCTCAGCGATGGGCAGATCAATGTACACAGATAGATATAGAAGATGGCTGTCGAAATTTAGGTAAGTTTTGCGTAAATAAATGACGCGCTGAAGTGAAAATGTTCACTTTTTGAGGCAAGGCTTCCGATGCCCGCATCACAATAAGTATATTTATGACCTATAGTTATTTATTCTGAGTTATCTATTTTTCTTTGTCATATGTGTGCAAAAGACAATTTATTATAATGTACTTATTCTTGGAAGTTGTAAAGCTCTAAAACCAACAATTCCTTTTCACATACGAATATATAAAAACAATACCGTTCTTATTAATAATTACCGTTATTATAAAAAATACTCATTCTACTAACCCTCTGTGTTTTCTGCAGAATACAATTTGGGTTTCTTTTAACAACGAATGAATAGGCTTTAACTAAAGGATTGGTGTGCTTATGATCATTAGGGCTGGAGCCCTTTTACCATCCGATGGGACTACATTTATTCAAAGTGACAAAAAAAATATTAATGTTACAGAAGAAATAGCGGTTGGTCAAAGCGTAGCATCAATCACAGATCCATCCCCCAATTTTAACGTAAAGAGCTTTATTGATATGTGGTTTACTCAATCGCTGTTTTATACAGACAGTGTCTCATATTATAATGGGTAAGTGAAACATTTTTGATATGCGTTACTTATGTCATACCTACTTACATCCCCAAAACTAACTTAAACTGCGAAAATAGACATTTAAATTAAATATATGATAAAATTGTATAAAAATAGTTAAGCTTAGAGGTAAATATACTAAAGCGAGCAAATTCACTATCAGATTTTAGTTTTCTAACGAAACAAGGTCATTACCCTGGCCACGTCGGGAACAAAGCAATACGCAGCTAACTGAGCTTCCTTTAGTTTTGCTTATGTCGGCCAACTACGTGAACTATGTGAAGCTAAGCGAAGTGAATAAAGAATAGTGAAACAACAACTCTAGATAGATTGTAGCGCACACTGCTGTTTCTCGAGCGCGGGTGAAGGGCCTCTCTTTTTTGCGTACTTTGCTTCGCTGAGTTCGTCAGGTTCGCTAAATGAACTTAGATTCGTTTCGCTACGTTGCTATAACCTGCGCCTTAGATGTATAATTGGGTAAGACTATACAGACGACCAATTGGTCGTCTGTACCACTTACAGAGACAATGGTCTAGGTTCGATCCACGCATCGAGATAAATATTAGTGTGGCCTAAAGAAATTTTTCCGAGTCTGGTTACCCCGCCGATCCGCATTGAACAAGTGTGGTGGGTTAATGTTTGTCCATTCAGAAATGGGGAGGCCCGTCCACAGCAGTGGAACATATGTATATGGGTTGTTAAAAAAAAACGAAACTGCTTCGCGACGCTTCTACACATTGTATAAAATACATTAAAAGGCCGCCGCTCACAAAGAGTACATTACTTCCCCACATGAAACGAACCTATTTATGCTGGAAATAAAAAAATGACAATAATTGCCAACTCCACAGCAATAGCAAACACATTGTCTGATTAAAATTTTATATATTTATATCAAGATTATAACAACATCATCATCATCAATTTAGCCCTAACAGTCCAAAACTAAGCATTGACTTCTTTCGAAATTTCCTTGACTTTTATTACTCAGCTAGATGCTGTCCATGTACTAGTGTTTACTCTCATAGTCACCTCATACGACACTCACAGAAAGAAATAAAGTAGGCCTATTTTATGTCGTTCATCACACAACAGCAATAAGTGTAATAACAAAATAAAATATAGTAGGTATCACCGAAAGAAATAAAAATAAAACAAATTATCCAATGTTCAGTTTAGGAATATTTTCGACTCGCACTATAATAACTTTGCTTTATTAGATATGTACATGTATACGCAATAAAATTAAATCTAGATTAAATTAAGCAAAGCTTCGCTGAAGTTTGCAAATATTTACGTAAAATAACAATTTTCACAACTTCAGGACAAACAAGAACAAAACTAATTATTTCACACAACTAATTTGGGCAAAAACAGATCTAGTGGGATGTGGACAGGCAAGCTTCTATGTAATTATCACTTTTATTTCAATGGCATTTTTCATAACCACACATACGTTAACGCTAATTTTAGTTATATTTTAGGTAGAAAATTTAAACACAATGCTGACGAGACTTGTATGTAACTTTGCACCTAAAGGTAATATCCATGGCAGGCCAGTATATAATATTGGTTATTCAGCGACACAATGTTCAGATGATATGCAAGCGGACACCAAGTACAAAGGGCTTTGTGCTTACAAAGAACAACAAGAAGGTAGCCTAAAAATATTTAATAACATTGAGATTTAAACATTTTTTCTGTCATATATGTCCCACTGCTGTTCACGTACATTTACAATAATCCACCTCGGTTCTCCATAGCGGATTGGTAGAGCATTCAGACTCGGAATAAATATGTGTTAACCCTACATGTATTTATCCCGATTGCTTGAATCGCGACCATTGACTCCGAAAGCGTTGTTAGACATTATTGTGTATTATTTTGTCGTGTTCTCACTCTGCTTCCAATTTGGTATTTCTTCCAATAAACCCTCACCTAAAAAAAATTTGTTGTATGTGGTATATAGCGGTATAGCACATAAAACAAATACAATATTTTCAACATAATTAAAATTATAATAGAATCCATCCATTTTTTATTATAGAATCAACAACCACCCGACCAGTAAACAATTTACTTCGAATTCTTAACTTGTCAGATAATCCTTTAAAAGAAAATAAAACAACTGATATCAGTAGGCAGAACTCAAGGCAACTACTGAAAAATAATACGCACGGTAATTATAGAAAAACATACTAATATATAAATTGAAAAATGCCTCATTAAATAACTATACTGAACTATAATCTTTTTAAGGCGCCGTGAAACGTTACCCTCAACAAAATTTTTGGGAATATCCTATAAACGTTTCTAGACGACACGAACCCTTCTTACATCAGCAAAGAAAGGCATATTCACAACTCTACCATGGACATAGTATCAAAAATAGCATGAATTTTATGAATAAAGAAACCGAATCTAAATTCAAGAAATATGATCACACGAAGCATTTAATACATATAATATCTACTCAAGATTATAGAAAGCATTACCAAGATTTATCTTGTACACGTAAAAAAGGTTCGTGGCCTTACAATTGTGAAAAATATGCACTTAATCAATGTACAAGAAGTTCACAACATGGCTATTATGAGTCATCTGTTCCACGTCATAGTACACTAATATCGTTACTGTGTTCATCGTCTTATACACATGGTTGTCACTGTAATCAGTGTCCATGTGAATCTCAACCAAAGGTATGCGCAACGACCACAATAAGTTATACCTACAACAATAATAATTGTCAATGTTTTAGTAATATTAATTCTCTCAAGTTGTGTCCCAATATACATAGAAGTCAAGAAGATAAAACACGCGATAACAAAAAAAATACACAATTTAATAATTACTATGACTTACTGCCAAAACTAGAATTACGAAGTCATGATATTACGAACAAAACAAAACAACCTGACAATCCCTATAAAAATGAAGAATATAATCCATATTACAGGCAGGTAATCAAATGATTATTAAAATTACTTCTTTCTTAATTTTTTATAATATTTCAACTTTCTTATTATAGTGAAAGGCTTAGACGAGACGATAATCTACAGGAAAGATTAAAACCTTTTTGGCAAATGGACGATGTTATTAATAAAAATACACCTCAATTAAAGGCAATTAGATACACAACTTTAATAAATAAAAAAACTAAACAAACTCGATGGACGACAAGTCCTAAAAGTGTTGAACCTATCACCAAGAAGTCGTTAAACAGCTTAAGTGATAAGAAACAGTACTCTATCACTGAAAAGTATCTGTCATTTGATGAGTTAATGCAGCTGAGAAAATTTAATATGGAAAGTGAATTGAATGCCCGTCGCAAAGGAGAAGCATCTGCAACAACACAAAGCACAACAATCACGTCAGAAATTACTACAAATACTCCTTTTGCACGCATGAAACACTGTACCCGTAGATTAACTTGCACTTGGACAGCTACAAAATTGACTGACAGCAACGGGAGTGTTATTGCTGATGATGTAAACCGAGGATCACGTACACCACCAGGCTATGTTGATGGCTGTACGCGTACTTCAACTTGTACTCGTGATTACATGGATAGAAATAAGCAAGCCGTTACAACCGAAGATAGTACTAGCCACGATACGATATCTGAAGTCGATGACGATGACTACTGTGAACGGCGCTCGCTCGAGATCCGCCGACGTGCTTTTAGGCAAGAAAGAACTTTATGTCCTCACGATTACGATATAGTTGCAATAAATATGCCACAAACTTCAAAAACAATTCATAATCTTCAGAAAGAGAGATCTTCAGAGAGAGAGAGGGTAGAAATAGATAATAAACACATCAGTTGTATTTGTTCTGGAGAAAATGGTGATAGAGTTAAAAGAAATAATAAAGAATGGAGAAAAAATCAGAGAAAGCAGAATAGTAACATTAATAAAAAAATAAATATTAATTCAAATGACTACGATAATATATCTTATGGTAATCTGTTTTACATGATCCTTAGCAAAATGAGATCAATCCGGGAAATAAACAAAAAAAGCCTTGGATATGGAAACTGTTTGTGTAATAGTGAAATAATTTATAGAAACCATAATTTTTGGATATGTTGTTTATTGCTTAAAATCATATTTTTGGATTAAATATTATTGTATTTCCAAATAAAATATTTCATTTAAAGGTAGTTATAAAAAAAGAATTTTATTTTCAATACATTTGATTTAAAACAAGAAATAGTGCGATAAATTTTTTATAAAAGGCAGGATGAGGCGAACGCATTACTTTACTAGTACAGTGAAATCGTTTATTCAGTTTTAGGTATTTTAAATCCATAGCCAATTTTTGCAACAAATCCTTGTAATTAACTAAATGAATTGATAATTCAGTTTGACTTTGCTTTCTAAGCCTTTTGATTATATTATCAACACGGCCATCTGTTAAATTCATATTTGATTTCAGCTCTTGAATTTTTCGTTTTTTTCTTTTCTTTCCCTTAATTTCCGAATTGTTCTGCTGATCAAGCAAAGTGCTAAAAATAACCGAACTGTCTGTATGGCCATAGCCTGAAATATAAAATAATTTGAAATCAATTATCGAATAAAATTTATTTATACTTTTGCCAAAAAATTGTGATAAATGTTTATTAAACTTATATTTCTCATTAAAAATAGTATAATATTTCAAAAATATTTTTTATTACTATTATTACCATCATCATATAAATTCACTATTTTTGGTGACTGTTTAGGTACATTTTCAGTTATAAAATCAGATTCAAGTATTTCCTCTAAAAAATCTTTAGTTCCTTTGTCTCTTTTTAAATTTTCTATTTCTTGAACAATATCAGAAATAGGAAGGCCTGATATATCATAATATGATTCTGTTGTATCACTTGTCTGTTTATCATTGTCTTCCTCGGGAAAAAAGTAATGTCCCGTTACATCCGCATTCAACTTAACTTCCCCATGTTCAGCTTTTATTTTTACAGCACTCACATCTGGAGCATTCGTAGTATATGTGTCAGTAATGGGCGTTGATTGTAGTTTGTCTGTAACAGTAAATAGAACGTGTTGATATTGTTCTAGCTGCTTCGACCTCTTCTAAGAAATCCAAGAGTGTCAATCCCACAGAATAAATATTAAGTAACTTAATGAATGCGCATATGTACATCCCGCAGAATAAATTTTATGTACCATAATGAATACACAATATAGATAGGATTCTCCCCTTTTTTCTGTTTTTCGACAGGAATTGAGGAGAATATGAATGCGTTTTCTTTAAGATACAATAGAAGGAAAAAAAGAAAAACTAAACTTTATTTTAAAATCTAACTCAAACTAAAATACTTTTTAAAAAAATAAAAGGAAACAAAGTAATTTTTCAGATTTTCATTCTATTGTCTACAACTTTAACATCATTATTATACATGTGAGAAAGAGAAATAAGAAGAAAAACATAACTATATAATAATATGTTATATATATGAGCTGTTACAGTTTTACCTTTCATAGTAGGGGCTTACTTGATTCTATAAAAATAGTTAATGAAGTCCGCATCATCTAGTTATATTTAAAATATGTGTATGTCAAGTATACTTATAAAAATTATAAAAAGCCTGACATTACTTTATTTGCAAAGAATTAAAATTCATTTCTAATATTATTACTTCAAAATTAAGGTTGTTTGATACTTACGTTTTAACACCACCGCAACTAATTACGTATTAAAATTTTTCAAAAACTTAAAATAACCGACCTAAAATAGGTTTGTGTTTAGGTAGGTTATTTTAAGTTAAAAAAAAATTAGCAAACAACAAGGCAACAAGGTATCCAAAGATTTCTGCTGCGGTGGCGTTAATACACACCTTAAGTTTTTAACTCCAATTTCACGAGAAATTCTTCATTTTCTGGCATAGAAAGCACACTGAATCTTAAAACTCTATCAATGCAAAAAGGCCCATTTTTCTACTATAGCATATTTCAACAAAATATAAATCATAGATAGGTTAAAACTAGTTAATTGATTTATTAATAAAAAAAAAACATTTCAGCATTTCAAATTTATTGTGAAGTGTCATTTAAGGTATGGCAACATGCGCCGTATGTACATAGGTGATGTCCACAATGCAACATGGTGTGATTGCAACCTCATACATTCTAGTTCAAACAATGAACCTAGTTTCCCTCATTACACGAACTTTGTGGTATTAAATCATTGTTATAAAACTAAAGTGCTATAATTATTATAAAATATACTTTAACAATGGGGACGACATACCATTATTTCTAAAAATAACAGCTTGAACTAAATCAACTAGTAAAGTAGAATTGAGATAATTATTTTCGGTTGATTTTATAGAAGTCGGCAAGTCTTTCTTTTTATCATATATGTGGCTTATGAAATCAACAACACTAACATCTGTGAATGTACTGTCTGAACTTTCCGTAGATTCTGATATCTTTGGTGTGAGTAAAGAGTGTTTAAACTCTAAATCATTAACTAATCTTTTCTTAAGAAGTTCAATGAAATCATCTACTGCCACATCCTTACAAGTTGTAAATTTTCGCGTCTTAGGCGTTGGTGAAGTATTCAACAAACCAAACAATTGAGCTAAATCATCAAACGTTGTATTGTCATCTGTATCCACAACACTAGAAATCTTCAAGGTCGTACTGTTTTGATCAGAATAAATGGACTGATTTTCATTTTCCCCACCAGTTAATGTGACCTGGTAATAAGGTATTGTTGTTTGATTATCCTTTAATATCAATATATCCCTCATTAATGTAGTATCTTTCTCGAATCGGGGTGAACCTTAAATATTAAAATATACTTTAAAACTGATAATGTCGTAATAGAATTAAGCTATTTATATCATTTATTTGTTATATTCTCAATACCTACATAATCATTGTTCTACCTTCTTACTAATGACACTCATGACAAATATGTTTCTTTTATATTCTTTATAAAAAGTATCTAAATTCCATCTTATTACAGATCCTTTACCCTTCGATGTCTACATACATAAACTAAACGAATAAATAAATCAATTAATACTAACTACAAAGAGATGAGTATACAGAATCACATTTCCAATGTAAAGGACATCCCGAGCAAGGAATACCCTCATTATACACTGACTCTCCGAGTTGATTTCCACCAAGCGCGAAATTACAGACCAATCTATGGACGGTTCTATTGTGCCCGCCCGACCCAATCTTCTCCTGAAAAACAAATTAATTTAGCTGTTTTATACTTCTAAGAATAACAAAGAGATGTAGTTAGATCGATGGTTATCTAGCACATATTAAGAAGGCGCTTGGAATAGAAAACATCAAACAATAAATGTGCGTAACATGCGCGTCTTGAGGTTTCCGGCATTTACAATAATTATTGTACTCAAATCAGTACGAGTAAAATCTCATAAAATAAATAATAAGTACATATGTTCATATTATTATATTAGTTTTGTTAAGAAAGCATAAATGACACCATTTAAATTAATGTATTATTTAGTAGTAAGGCTTACTTTAAATTTGGCACCTCCACACCCGACTTGAGACGACTCTGCCCATATAAGTTGCGTAAAATAGTCATAATGATGATTTCCAGTCTGATTAGACCTGTAATTTAATTGCTAACTTGACTATGATATATGAAGTTAGGCATATATTATGTTTCCATAAAAAACCCCCTTAGAAAAAGCAAGAAAAAAAATTTCAATTTGTGATATAGAATTATATGAAAACAAGAGTTGCCAAAATGCTATGAAAAGCCCAAATCTATACAAACATTAAGCTATAACTGACGATATAAGGTTACAATCAACCAGTAATTTTAAAATTTAATTCCAAAATTAATTCATGTTATATGTATGGCATAGTATGTATTCAATATCACAATAACGTCCCATTTTCTAAGCTCGTGTGTTTGTTTTCACGATAACTTACACATAATCTTATGTTAAAAAAAACATTTTTTGTCGATTCTTTATCTAGTTTAATCCAGTTCGACACTTACGAAAGTACAAAGACCTTTATAAGGAATAATATAAGCTACTTAGTAATCCAAAAAAGGTAGACGTGATAGGTCTAAACCCAATAAGTAGAAAAAATTTCGCTAGTGACAGTGCCATTGGTACTACAGTAGTGTGAAAGATAACACACCTTTATTTTAATGGAGTTTTTAATTTAAACAAAATATTTAAAAAAGGTTTTAAATCAAAAAATTGTACAACAAACGTTTGTTTTAACTTGAGCTTTATCTTTGTGTTGTTTTTATAAGAAAAATAAATATGATAAAAATATTATTCATTTTCGAACTCAACTTACGGTCGATACCGAGAAATCAAAGAGGCGTTTGTATTTAAGAGTTCCATATACCAAACGTCCACTAAAATCGCCGGGGCTAACCCAGGAGATTCACCATACACTGTTGCAATATTTTGACCAACAAATACATCATCTGCAAAATAAACTTACAATAAAATCTTTTTAACTAGACTATAAAAATTACGTTCTACTATAGTGTCTAAATCTCTTTTTTCAATAAGAAATGATCTAGCAAAATAACTTGCGATTCAGTTACATTTGGATTATATGAAAAAAAGCTTAACAAGCTAGGAGAAGGATTCCGCAGAAATTTGTTGCAATGGTAGTATGACAAAGCAGAGTTTGAAATTGTACATAAATTATTTTTGTTATGATTCTGTGGCTGTGGTACTTTCCTGATCAAGCCGACCCAAGAGTGCTACCACAGCTCTATCACTACAAGTTTTATCAGAACTCGGTCTACTGACGATAATTAAAAAATTAATCATAAACTATGGGCGGACGGTATGAGGGCCTCTTGAAGCTTCTCGTCCAAGTAATGATATATGTTTACCTAAATCTCTACACACGTCTTTCAGATCCATCTGTTTTTGAGGTAAGCACTGGTCTACCCAACGCTGCGCGGACAACTCAAGCTCATCATTCCATTCCTGAAATAAAAGTAAATAAATGCTTTACCTACCCTCATAGCACAACTTAAGCGCCCTTTACTTCACTGTTCTTTAGTGCTATTACAACAAAAATAACTTGAACAATCTATCCAGATCTAGTCCAGTGACGCTGTGAACAGTTCTCTGGTTCAACGATTGTTTGAAGCCCATATTTCTATGCATGTTTCAATGGACCGATCATTAAACAGATGGGTAGCGAGAAAAAATCGTTTTTCTCGTTGGTTGACATTTTGTTGGACATGATTAATTATTCGCCTATTCAATTTGATGATTATGACGAAATTCTTCCTACATGGGATATTCTTATGCCTAGCACAAAAGTTGTACGGGAAAAATCGCTTTCCTAGCGATATCACTGTCATTGTACACATCTTAGGTCTTATATAAACACACTAATTAGGATATGTGTACAGTAACAGAGAACATGTTAATAAATAGTTTTGTCAAAGCAAAGTTACTTTAGAAACTAAATCCTTAATTGCAAAAAGGATAAACAAATGCCGACATTGAGTCAGCTAAGCTTAAACAGACAAAACAAACATTGAATTGCGATTACGAAAGTCACTTAGTGAAAGCGTTCTCTATCACAATACTAACAATGACAAATTCAAAAATAATTAAACGTTTTTGAAAGCTGATTTTCGTTGAATGAAACGGGTAACATTTAAATCACGCATTTTGAAAATGCATGAAATAGTGAAATAATAATTTAAATTCTACTATCATCATCAGAAGCAACAACATGCGGCTGTCCATTATTTAACAAAGACATCTTACAATGCCCCTTTATCCAATATTTAGCCCAATCTTCGACAGCACGTATAGTTTCTGCCAGACTCCCAATGCCGATCATCAATTTATTTGTCCCGACTCTAATAGATAACTATTCTTCGCTTCTCCGACAAATATTTGTTTTATTGTCCATTACCGTATATTGTCCATACAAATAAATGGTCCATTGCCACTTTAGTTCGATAATGCGAAAGGGAATGCCGGTGACTTTATTTCGCTGACTATAAATTTCTATGTAATGTACATTTTAAGAACGAAACCACCATTATTACGTTGTTAAATTGAGATAGTCAGTTTTAGGCATATAATTTACCAATTTAAGCATGTTTTCGGCAGGAGATAACGAGCGTATTTTGCCAGCTGCGATTTTGTTTCGCCGATCATTAATTTTGTCCAAAATATCTTGTTTATCTCTACCAGATCTAATAGTTCTTAAATGATCGATGCAATGTTTAGCTGGCCCATTCGCCTGCAAAGAAAGCACATAATAATATTTACTTGTTGTATATACCATAATATTATTTTACGTATAATAACAAGTGATTATACGTAACGTAACTTAAGTTAAACTTAAAAACCAAAACGGAGTTCACTATAATAATACTAATTATTTTAAAAATTGATTTTATCCAAAAACAAATTACTTTGATTTAGGCGTTTAATGGGATATATAGAATGGAAAACCCAATTTTTTACCTGAAATTTACACAACGTATGCTCTTTACTTCCATTGCAAATATTAAAACTGCAATAATTTTTAGCATCGCAATGAACCCAAAGGAAACATAGATTTAGCAATATATTTTGTATGTAGTTACTTAGTTTTTTATAATGAGCTAACATTTATATTTAAATAAAATATATAGCTTTAAACACAAAAAATAAATGTAATAAACAGTGACATCCAGAATCTAGAAGGCCTACTGTGACTATCTGCAAACATTGGATACGTTTTTTTTACCAAAATCTAAATTCCTTATATATAGTTTCACCTGTGCGTAACGATAGAGTCAGTTAATATCAGACTCGACAATTAATATTAAACAAAGATTAATGTATATAATTTTATCTTTCTCTAAGTCTCTCGCTCTCTCTGCGATACTAAATTAATTTATAATCATTTTAGTATAGCAACTTTTATTTAAGTCTATTGTAAAGATAGTTTAAAGCTTCGTCAGTAATTCAACGCTAAGTAATTATGAGTGTCCAGTGGCAGAATTAGAAACCGTAAAGTATAAATGTGCGTAGAGTGAAGACAGGATGTTCTCTCAATATTGTCAAAAATTATCAGTAAGCGCATTACTGATTTTTGTACCAAAATTGCAAAAAATCTAAAAAATCTAGTTTATCGATCGTCATGAACATGTCATAGTTAGGAAAATGAGGTTAAGTGTATTTAGATGAAGAACAATAAAAACTAGGTAAGAACACTTCATCACACGCGAGTGCAGTTTTCATATCCTTAACCTAGATCTTTTTCAAAATATAAATAAATAATGAAATGCTAAACTACTAAATGAACGAGAAAACATAAAAATATTTAATTTTGAATGTTATGAACATATAGTGAGTGTTATTAAATACAAACAAATTATTTTAAAAATTGGAATAAATATAATTTTGTTATATTAAATTTAATGAGATGGAGACTAAATAAAAAGCACTAATTAATTTCAAGTTTCTTTAAACTAAAGTAAGTAATCCATATTATAAATTAAAATACCAATCTTCTTTCTTTAAAATTTATAAAGATTAATAATAATGACATCTCGTGTCTCATGATGGAACTAATATGCATATACGATTTCATTATTATTTGTACTGATATAACAGATAACACCGTGGGTAACCTCACCAACATAGTTTAATAACTTTCTAAGTAGTGCTTACTGTTTATGCTTATTTGTTTTTCTTTTTCAGTTAATTTAGCGACCATAATCTAAGCTATTAAACTTCAAAAACGTGGTATTAAATTGTAATTTTATTTAACATTTTCTTACAAAATACATATGATAAAGTAAAATAATTGATTCTCATTTACAGAATTGGCTATAAAATGAATCGTCCTCTAAAAGCACTTATAGGCCCTTCAATTCTTAATTCAGATTTATCAAGGTTGTTAGAAGAATCTCAAAAATTGCTGGAAAATGGTGCAGATTACTTACACTTAGATGTTATGGATGGGCATTTTGTACCTAATCTAACTTTTGGACAATATTGAGAGAACATCCTGTCTTCACTCTACGCACATTTATACTTTACGGTTTCTAATTCTGCCACTGGACACTCATAATTACTTAGCGTTGAATTACTGACGAAGCTTTAAACTATCTTTACAATAGACTTAAATAAAAGTTGCTATACTAAAATGATTATAAATTAATTTAGTATCGCAGAGAGAGCGAGAGACTTAGAGAAAGATAAAATTATATACATTAATCTTTGTTTAATATTAATTGTCGAGTCTGATATTAACTGACTCTATCGTTACGCACAGGTGAAACTATATATAAGGAATTTAGATTTTGGTAAAAAAAACGTATCCAATGTTTGCAGATAGTCACAGTAGGCCTTCTAGATTCTGGATGTCACTGTTTATTACATTTATTTTTTGTGTTTAAAGCTATATATTTTATTTAAATATAAATGTTAGCTCATTATAAAAAACTAAGTAACTACATACAAAATATATTGCTAAATCTATGTTTCCTTTGGGTTCATTGCGATGCTAAAAATTATTGCAGTTTTAATATTTGCAATGGAAGTAAAGAGCATACGTTGTGTAAATTTCAGGTAAAAAATTGGGTTTTCCATTCTATATATCCCATTAAACGCCTAAATCAAAGTAATTTGTTTTTGGATAAAATCAATTTTTAAAATAATTAGTATTATTATAGTGAACTCCGTTTTGGTTTTTAAGTTTAACTTAAGTTACGTTACGTATAATCACTTGTTATTATACGTAAAATAATATTATGGTATATACAACAAGTAAATATTATTATGTGCTTTCTTTGCAGGCGAATGGGCCAGCTAAACATTGCATCGATCATTTAAGAACTATTAGATCTGGTAGAGATAAACAAGATATTTTGGACAAAATTAATGATCGGCGAAACAAAATCGCAGCTGGCAAAATACGCTCGTTATCTCCTGCCGAAAACATGCTTAAATTGGTAAATTATATGCCTAAAACTGACTATCTCAATTTAACAACGTAATAATGGTGGTTTCGTTCTTAAAATGTACATTACATAGAAATTTATAGTCAGCGAAATAAAGTCACCGGCATTCCCTTTCGCATTATCGAACTAAAGTGGCAATGGACCATTTATTTGTATGGACAATATACGGTAATGGACAATAAAACAAATATTTGTCGGAGAAGCGAAGAATAGTTATCTATTAGAGTCGGGACAAATAAATTGATGATCGGCATTGGGAGTCTGGCAGAAACTATACGTGCTGTCGAAGATTGGGCTAAATATTGGATAAAGGGGCATTGTAAGATGTCTTTGTTAAATAATGGACAGCCGCATGTTGTTGCTTCTGATGATGATAGTAGAATTTAAATTATTATTTCACTATTTCATGCATTTTCAAAATGCGTGATTTAAATGTTACCCGTTTCATTCAACGAAAATCAGCTTTCAAAAACGTTTAATTATTTTTGAATTTGTCATTGTTAGTATTGTGATAGAGAACGCTTTCACTAAGTGACTTTCGTAATCGCAATTCAATGTTTGTTTTGTCTGTTTAAGCTTAGCTGACTCAATGTCGGCATTTGTTTATCCTTTTTGCAATTAAGGATTTAGTTTCTAAAGTAACTTTGCTTTGACAAAACTATTTATTAACATGTTCTCTGTTACTGTACACATATCCTAATTAGTGTGTTTATATAAGACCTAAGATGTGTACAATGACAGTGATATCGCTAGGAAAGCGATTTTTCCCGTACAACTTTTGTGCTAGGCATAAGAATATCCCATGTAGGAAGAATTTCGTCATAATCATCAAATTGAATAGGCGAATAATTAATCATGTCCAACAAAATGTCAACCAACGAGAAAAACGATTTTTTCTCGCTACCCATCTGTTTAATGATCGGTCCATTGAAACATGCATAGAAATATGGGCTTCAAACAATCGTTGAACCAGAGAACTGTTCACAGCGTCACTGGACTAGATCTGGATAGATTGTTCAAGTTATTTTTGTTGTAATAGCACTAAAGAACAGTGAAGTAAAGGGCGCTTAAGTTGTGCTATGAGGGTAGGTAAAGCATTTATTTACTTTTATTTCAGGAATGGAATGATGAGCTTGAGTTGTCCGCGCAGCGTTGGGTAGACCAGTGCTTACCTCAAAAACAGATGGATCTGAAAGACGTGTGTAGAGATTTAGGTAAACATATATCATTACTTGGACGAGAAGCTTCAAGAGGCCCTCATACCGTCCGCCCATAGTTTATGATTAATTTTTTAATTATCGTCAGTAGACCGAGTTCTGATAAAACTTGTAGTGATAGAGCTGTGGTAGCACTCTTGGGTCGGCTTGATCAGGAAAGTACCACAGCCACAGAATCATAACAAAAATAATTTATGTACAATTTCAAACTCTGCTTTGTCATACTACCATTGCAACAAATTTCTGCGGAATCCTTCTCCTAGCTTGTTAAGCTTTTTTTCATATAATCCAAATGTAACTGAATCGCAAGTTATTTTGCTAGATCATTTCTTATTGAAAAAAGAGATTTAGACACTATAGTAGAACGTAATTTTTATAGTCTAGTTAAAAAGATTTTATTGTAAGTTTATTTTGCAGATGATGTATTTGTTGGTCAAAATATTGCAACAGTGTATGGTGAATCTCCTGGGTTAGCCCCGGCGATTTTAGTGGACGTTTGGTATATGGAACTCTTAAATACAAACGCCTCTTTGATTTCTCGGTATCGACCGTAAGTTGAGTTCGAAAATGAATAATATTTTTATCATATTTATTTTTCTTATAAAAACAACACAAAGATAAAGCTCAAGTTAAAACAAACGTTTGTTGTACAATTTTTTGATTTAAAACCTTTTTTAAATATTTTGTTTAAATTAAAAACTCCATTAAAATAAAGGTGTGTTATCTTTCACACTACTGTAGTACCAATGGCACTGTCACTAGCGAAATTTTTTCTACTTATTGGGTTTAGACCTATCACGTCTACCTTTTTTGGATTACTAAGTAGCTTATATTATTCCTTATAAAGGTCTTTGTACTTTCGTAAGTGTCGAACTGGATTAAACTAGATAAAGAATCGACAAAAAATGTTTTTTTTAACATAAGATTATGTGTAAGTTATCGTGAAAACAAACACACGAGCTTAGAAAATGGGACGTTATTGTGATATTGAATACATACTATGCCATACATATAACATGAATTAATTTTGGAATTAAATTTTAAAATTACTGGTTGATTGTAACCTTATATCGTCAGTTATAGCTTAATGTTTGTATAGATTTGGGCTTTTCATAGCATTTTGGCAACTCTTGTTTTCATATAATTCTATATCACAAATTGAAATTTTTTTTCTTGCTTTTTCTAAGGGGGTTTTTTATGGAAACATAATATATGCCTAACTTCATATATCATAGTCAAGTTAGCAATTAAATTACAGGTCTAATCAGACTGGAAATCATCATTATGACTATTTTACGCAACTTATATGGGCAGAGTCGTCTCAAGTCGGGTGTGGAGGTGCCAAATTTAAAGTAAGCCTTACTACTAAATAATACATTAATTTAAATGGTGTCATTTATGCTTTCTTAACAAAACTAATATAATAATATGAACATATGTACTTATTATTTATTTTATGAGATTTTACTCGTACTGATTTGAGTACAATAATTATTGTAAATGCCGGAAACCTCAAGACGCGCATGTTACGCACATTTATTGTTTGATGTTTTCTATTCCAAGCGCCTTCTTAATATGTGCTAGATAACCATCGATCTAACTACATCTCTTTGTTATTCTTAGAAGTATAAAACAGCTAAATTAATTTGTTTTTCAGGAGAAGATTGGGTCGGGCGGGCACAATAGAACCGTCCATAGATTGGTCTGTAATTTCGCGCTTGGTGGAAATCAACTCGGAGAGTCAGTGTATAATGAGGGTATTCCTTGCTCGGGATGTCCTTTACATTGGAAATGTGATTCTGTATACTCATCTCTTTGTAGTTAGTATTAATTGATTTATTTATTCGTTTAGTTTATGTATGTAGACATCGAAGGGTAAAGGATCTGTAATAAGATGGAATTTAGATACTTTTTATAAAGAATATAAAAGAAACATATTTGTCATGAGTGTCATTAGTAAGAAGGTAGAACAATGATTATGTAGGTATTGAGAATATAACAAATAAATGATATAAATAGCTTAATTCTATTACGACATTATCAGTTTTAAAGTATATTTTAATATTTAAGGTTCACCCCGATTCGAGAAAGATACTACATTAATGAGGGATATATTGATATTAAAGGATAATCAAACAACAATACCTTATTACCAGGTCACATTAACTGGTGGGGAAAATGAAAATCAGTCCATTTATTCTGATCAAAACAGTACGACCTTGAAGATTTCTAGTGTTGTGGATACAGATGACAATACAACGTTTGATGATTTAGCTCAATTGTTTGGTTTGTTGAATACTTCACCAACGCCTAAGACGCGAAAATTTACAACTTGTAAGGATGTGGCAGTAGATGATTTCATTGAACTTCTTAAGAAAAGATTAGTTAATGATTTAGAGTTTAAACACTCTTTACTCACACCAAAGATATCAGAATCTACGGAAAGTTCAGACAGTACATTCACAGATGTTAGTGTTGTTGATTTCATAAGCCACATATATGATAAAAAGAAAGACTTGCCGACTTCTATAAAATCAACCGAAAATAATTATCTCAATTCTACTTTACTAGTTGATTTAGTTCAAGCTGTTATTTTTAGAAATAATGGTATGTCGTCCCCATTGTTAAAGTATATTTTATAATAATTATAGCACTTTAGTTTTATAACAATGATTTAATACCACAAAGTTCGTGTAATGAGGGAAACTAGGTTCATTGTTTGAACTAGAATGTATGAGGTTGCAATCACACCATGTTGCATTGTGGACATCACCTATGTACATACGGCGCATGTTGCCATACCTTAAATGACACTTCACAATAAATTTGAAATGCTGAAATGTTTTTTTTTTATTAATAAATCAATTAACTAGTTTTAACCTATCTATGATTTATATTTTGTTGAAATATGCTATAGTAGAAAAATGGGCCTTTTTGCATTGATAGAGTTTTAAGATTCAGTGTGCTTTCTATGCCAGAAAATGAAGAATTTCTCGTGAAATTGGAGTTAAAAACTTAAGGTGTGTATTAACGCCACCGCAGCAGAAATCTTTGGATACCTTGTTGCCTTGTTGTTTGCTAATTTTTTTTTAACTTAAAATAACCTACCTAAACACAAACCTATTTTAGGTCGGTTATTTTAAGTTTTTGAAAAATTTTAATACGTAATTAGTTGCGGTGGTGTTAAAACGTAAGTATCAAACAACCTTAATTTTGAAGTAATAATATTAGAAATGAATTTTAATTCTTTGCAAATAAAGTAATGTCAGGCTTTTTATAATTTTTATAAGTATACTTGACATACACATATTTTAAATATAACTAGATGATGCGGACTTCATTAACTATTTTTATAGAATCAAGTAAGCCCCTACTATGAAAGGTAAAACTGTAACAGCTCATATATATAACATATTATTATATAGTTATGTTTTTCTTCTTATTTCTCTTTCTCACATGTATAATAATGATGTTAAAGTTGTAGACAATAGAATGAAAATCTGAAAAATTACTTTGTTTCCTTTTATTTTTTTAAAAAGTATTTTAGTTTGAGTTAGATTTTAAAATAAAGTTTAGTTTTTCTTTTTTTCCTTCTATTGTATCTTAAAGAAAACGCATTCATATTCTCCTCAATTCCTGTCGAAAAACAGAAAAAAGGGGAGAATCCTATCTATATTGTGTATTCATTATGGTACATAAAATTTATTCTGCGGGATGTACATATGCGCATTCATTAAGTTACTTAATATTTATTCTGTGGGATTGACACTCTTGGATTTCTTAGAAGAGGTCGAAGCAGCTAGAACAATATCAACACGTTCTATTTACTGTTACAGACAAACTACAATCAACGCCCATTACTGACACATATACTACGAATGCTCCAGATGTGAGTGCTGTAAAAATAAAAGCTGAACATGGGGAAGTTAAGTTGAATGCGGATGTAACGGGACATTACTTTTTTCCCGAGGAAGACAATGATAAACAGACAAGTGATACAACAGAATCATATTATGATATATCAGGCCTTCCTATTTCTGATATTGTTCAAGAAATAGAAAATTTAAAAAGAGACAAAGGAACTAAAGATTTTTTAGAGGAAATACTTGAATCTGATTTTATAACTGAAAATGTACCTAAACAGTCACCAAAAATAGTGAATTTATATGATGATGGTAATAATAGTAATAAAAAATATTTTTGAAATATTATACTATTTTTAATGAGAAATATAAGTTTAATAAACATTTATCACAATTTTTTGGCAAAAGTATAAATAAATTTTATTCGATAATTGATTTCAAATTATTTTATATTTCAGGCTATGGCCATACAGACAGTTCGGTTATTTTTAGCACTTTGCTTGATCAGCAGAACAATTCGGAAATTAAGGGAAAGAAAAGAAAAAAACGAAAAATTCAAGAGCTGAAATCAAATATGAATTTAACAGATGGCCGTGTTGATAATATAATCAAAAGGCTTAGAAAGCAAAGTCAAACTGAATTATCAATTCATTTAGTTAATTACAAGGATTTGTTGCAAAAATTGGCTATGGATTTAAAATACCTAAAACTGAATAAACGATTTCACTGTACTAGTAAAGTAATGCGTTCGCCTCATCCTGCCTTTTATAAAAAATTTATCGCACTATTTCTTGTTTTAAATCAAATGTATTGAAAATAAAATTCTTTTTTTATAACTACCTTTAAATGAAATATTTTATTTGGAAATACAATAATATTTAATCCAAAAATATGATTTTAAGCAATAAACAACATATCCAAAAATTATGGTTTCTATAAATTATTTCACTATTACACAAACAGTTTCCATATCCAAGGCTTTTTTTGTTTATTTCCCGGATTGATCTCATTTTGCTAAGGATCATGTAAAACAGATTACCATAAGATATATTATCGTAGTCATTTGAATTAATATTTATTTTTTTATTAATGTTACTATTCTGCTTTCTCTGATTTTTTCTCCATTCTTTATTATTTCTTTTAACTCTATCACCATTTTCTCCAGAACAAATACAACTGATGTGTTTATTATCTATTTCTACCCTCTCTCTCTCTGAAGATCTCTCTTTCTGAAGATTATGAATTGTTTTTGAAGTTTGTGGCATATTTATTGCAACTATATCGTAATCGTGAGGACATAAAGTTCTTTCTTGCCTAAAAGCACGTCGGCGGATCTCGAGCGAGCGCCGTTCACAGTAGTCATCGTCATCGACTTCAGATATCGTATCGTGGCTAGTACTATCTTCGGTTGTAACGGCTTGCTTATTTCTATCCATGTAATCACGAGTACAAGTTGAAGTACGCGTACAGCCATCAACATAGCCTGGTGGTGTACGTGATCCTCGGTTTACATCATCAGCAATAACACTCCCGTTGCTGTCAGTCAATTTTGTAGCTGTCCAAGTGCAAGTTAATCTACGGGTACAGTGTTTCATGCGTGCAAAAGGAGTATTTGTAGTAATTTCTGACGTGATTGTTGTGCTTTGTGTTGTTGCAGATGCTTCTCCTTTGCGACGGGCATTCAATTCACTTTCCATATTAAATTTTCTCAGCTGCATTAACTCATCAAATGACAGATACTTTTCAGTGATAGAGTACTGTTTCTTATCACTTAAGCTGTTTAACGACTTCTTGGTGATAGGTTCAACACTTTTAGGACTTGTCGTCCATCGAGTTTGTTTAGTTTTTTTATTTATTAAAGTTGTGTATCTAATTGCCTTTAATTGAGGTGTATTTTTATTAATAACATCGTCCATTTGCCAAAAAGGTTTTAATCTTTCCTGTAGATTATCGTCTCGTCTAAGCCTTTCACTATAATAAGAAAGTTGAAATATTATAAAAAATTAAGAAAGAAGTAATTTTAATAATCATTTGATTACCTGCCTGTAATATGGATTATATTCTTCATTTTTATAGGGATTGTCAGGTT